>JAJEJO010053094.1:0-262721 GCA_020662805.1 Glaucomys volans | reverse complement strand
TACAAAGAACCCAATCAATAAATAGGCTAAGGAACTGGGCAGACACTTCACAGAAGATGATATACAAGTGATCAACAAATAAATGAAAAAGTACTCATCATCTCTAGTAATTAGAGAAGTGCAAATTAAAACCACCCTAAGATTTCATCTCACTCCAATGAGAATGGCTATTATCAGGAATACAAGCAATAATAAGTGTTGGTGTGGATGTGGGGAAAAAGGCAAACTAATACATTGCTGGTGGAGTTGCAAATTGGTGCAGCCACTCTGGAAAGCAGTATGGAGCTTCCTCAAAAAACTTGGAATGGAACCACCATTTGACCTAGCTATCCCACTACTTGATTTATACCCAAAGGTCTTAAAATCAGCAAAGTATAGGGATACAGCCACATCGATGTCCATAGCTGCTCAATTCACAATAGCTAGATTGTGGAACCAACCTAGACGCCCTTCAATTGGAGAATGGATAAAGAAACTGTACACACAATGGAACACTACTCAGTCATAAAGAATAAAAAAATTATGGCATTTGCAGGTCAATGGATGGAGTTGGAGAGGATCATGCTAAGTGAAATAATCCAATTCCAAAAAACCAAAAGCTGATACGTAAAGGGGGGGGGGGGTTTATGGGGAGAGGAAAAGAAAAGAATGGAGGAAGTATGGATGGTGCAGACGAAAATGGGATGGGAGGAGGAGGGAGAAGGAAAAATAGTAGACTGAGACAGACAGTATTACTCTCTATATATGTAAGATTATATGAATCGTGTGAATCTACATTGTGAAAAAAAAGATGTATTCCCTGCTGTATAATTATATCAAAATGGGTTGTACTGTCATGTATAATTAAAAAGAACCAATAAAAAAGAAATAAAAAAGAAAAAAGGGGAAAAAAAGAGAAAGAAAATCTCATTGAAAATTAAAGTATCATTTCCATTGAAGTTCAAAAGATTCTCAGCTTCTCTTCTCACCAATGTTAGGTGGGTTTTCTGGGGTGGGAGTGTTAATTCTATAGGCAGCATATCTGGAGGTGGTGTTTAGGCTTAGGTGGGTTCCAGGCTCTTTGCTGAATGCCATTGGTTGGAAGATTTTAATTCAGTACACCTTCAGGTCCTAGCAATTGCCAGTTCACACTAGAAGACTGCACCCCAGGTCCACTACATCATCTGTAGATCCCACATTTCCTGGTCTTATGTTCAGTCTCCAAACTCAATCTCTCCTGCCACTGCTCTTTTGAATTCCTGGCCAGGTACTTCTCTCCCAGTTCTTCCTGAAAGCAGCTGGATTCGAGGCGGCGGTGGGGGAAGTGCCAGATGGGTTTCCACAACCAATATTCCCCTCTGCAAACCTCTCTCCATATTTGATTTTCTCCTGGTGCCTACATAGACACATTCTATGTCATGCAGTATGGGGTTGCCAGGCATGGTTTTTGGGCCAAACTGGGTGACCCAAAAACTGACCTTGACACCACAGCTACAAAATGGTTCCTTCCTCTGTCCTCTGCATGCAGCTGGAGAGATTTGGCTTCTTTCCTGTGCAAGGATATTATGCAGTGTACCTTTCATTTAGTTGGGCAGTGTCTTTGATCTCTGTCCATGCCCAGTCATGCTTCAGGCCTTCTAAAAGTGCAGATTCCTTTAATTTCTTTATCCTTCCACTTTTTTCATGGAGGGACTGCTCTGGGTAGTGCCTCTGGCCATAGCAGTGGCTGTGACACTGGGGATTTCTTTCTTATTTTATTATATCTGACCTCTTGATTCCCTAATGTGCATTGAATGTCCAGTTTTAAATTCCAGTAAAGCCCCCCAACCCCATTTACCCACATTGCTGAGAAGCTGCCTGTTGGCTTTCTTGCTTCCATGCCATGGATCAGCCAGGAAAGTGACCTTCTCTATTATGGCATCTTGAAACACCCTCCAGTCCTTTTTATCTTTTATTTTGGGACTGGGTCTTGCTGAGTTGCTTAGGCGGGCCTTGAATTTGATCCTCCTTCCTCAGCCTCCTGATCACTGGGATTGCAGGCATGTGCCATCATATGTGGGGCATGGAAGGTTTTGAGCAGAGGATGAAAAGACCTAAGTTTAATTTTTAAAATTCAGGAGAGGCATAAGGTCTTGAAGAAGGGGGGAAGTTGGGGCTCTAGGGCACACAGGCCTCTGAGGAAAGCATGGATGCACTTTCAGCTGACATAGGAGAGAGAGTCCAACTTTGGGTTCCTTGGCTGGTTGGGTGCTGGGAAGAAGAGAGAGTTTCTCTTTTTGATTGTTTTCTTTCTGCTACGAAGAGTGAGGTGCCCTCATTGGCGGGTTAGAAGAGGTTACCTTAGGAGCGAGAAATTACAGAACCATTTTCCGAGTGACTGTCTTAATCCATTTTCTGTTGCTGTAACAAAATACCACAGACTGGATAATTTATAAAGAAAAGAGGTTTATTTTGGCTTACAGTTCTGGAGGCCTTGAATTCCATGAGCATGGTGCTGGATACTGGTGAAAGTGTTTATGTTAATCAGATTTTCATTCCTTTGACAAATTCCTGAGAAGAACAACTTAGAGGAGGTAAGATTTATTTTAACTCACAGTTTCAGGCCATGCGTTGGCCATCTTCATTGCTTTGGGCCCAAGATGAGGGAGAACATCACAGCAGAAGGGCAAGGCAGAAGGGAATGGTAGAGGAAATCTGCTCACTTCATGGAAGCCATGAGAAGGGGTGGAGGGAGAGAGAGAGAGAGAAAGAGAGAGAGAGAGAGAGAGAGAGAGAGAGAGAGAGAGAGAGAGAGATGATCTTGTCATACCCCCATGATCCAATCACTTACTCAAAGCCCCACCTCTGAACATTGCTGTACTGGGGACCAAGCTTTTAACTTATGAGTGTTTGGAGAACTTTCCAGATCCAAGCCATAACAGCCTTCTTGTTGCTTCATACCATGGCAGAAGGCAAGGAGAGCTGAGGGAGCAGAACTCGTCTTCACGATAACCAGCTCCCACGAGAGCTAACTCACAGGGGCAAGAGTGGCATTTATCCATTCATAAGGGGGGAACCCTCGTGACCTGTGCTCCCTCCATTAAGCCCCACTTTCCAACACTGCTGCACCAGAAGTCAGGTTCAACACATAAACTTCTGAGGTCACATTCAAACCATGAGCAGCAGCAAAGAGAACCTAAGGGAAAACTAGGGAGGGCAGCCCTGAGGACTGTGTCCTTGTTTGAAGTTTGTGGTCATGATTTTTAAGGGTACCTACTCTGTTCATTTACAATGATTTTCTGGGCAACCCTTAGCTGCTCTGGTGGAGGTGTGCAGAAGTGAGATGATGATGTTGGACCAGGCTGGAGTCATTCCAGGAGGGCATAGCCAATGGAGGGGGGCAGGTGCTGGGAACCTTCTCAGGAGGCAGGTTCACTGACCTGTGATGTCCAGGATGGTAGCCCAGAACTCAAGACCATGTGTGTGCATTTGAGAGACATGGGATTCATTCTGAATTTGGCTTTGGGAATGGTCCTTCTCTTCTTGGGTTTGTTCTCCAAGATGAAACATGCATTCGTTTCTGCATTATCCTCTCTTTCATCCATTACAGTAACTGAGAAAAATACATAAAGTAGTGCAGAATACCTTTCTGAGTATAAAAAACTATTTTTAGCATTAGATTCTTTTCTAAATTTCCAGATGAGTCATTTAATGCCCATTGATTGAGAGAATGTCCAATAAAAGGCTACACTTTGGGGACATTTATATAACTCTACTTTTTACAGGTGTTACGTTAGTACATTGGTAGAATTTTTATAAGATTTAAATAGTACAGAGCAAATGATGGTCAATTAAATTTTCCAGACATGAGTCAAGGTTTACTGCTTATTAATGAAGGATTCAGCCCAGGCAGCAAAGGGAGCAAAGCATGCAAATGTCCTGAGAGAGATTTACCTCTCTTGACTGGATGTGACCCTCTTTTTTCTTGTCTCATTGTTGCCTAGCTGGCCATAGCTTGCTGTCTGACTTTACATGGTCATACCGAAATCATATTTCTCTCAGTACTAGGGTTAAATTTGTGGCATGGATAATTTGGAACCACCATCAGACATGACTCATTAATCAAGAACACTAAGTCATATATCTGAGAAGGAAAGGATAGCAAATCGATCTGGGGCTATTAAATGGATGTACCAAACAACAGGGTTACATCCTTGATGAGGAGCCCATTCACTATGAGGTGTCAGCTATCAGAGGCCCAGGACCTGGACTTCCCTTAAACCTCTCAGAACATGTCCCCAGCCCATCTTTGTAGATACTGAACACACAGCTTGCTTCAATCTCAGTGTTGGACAAAACATTTCTTTCAGACATGAATGTTGTAATTTCTTTGCTTATTATTGATTGTCCCTTCCTACAGGTAACCAATGTCAAAATCTTAATGTTCATTCTGCCAATGGACTTGTGTGTGTGTGTGTGCATGTGTGCACAAGTATGTGTGCAAGTGTGTATACAAGATATAAACACAAATGTTGCCATAATATATTTTTCAATTTGATTTTACTTGATGGTAGGTCTTGGACATCTTCCTGTGTCAGTACATGAAGGTCTACTGCATTATTTTAATGTACTTGGAGAATATCATGGTTCCATAGTTTAAAACACTCTCCTGCTGATGCTGTTTATGAATCCCCCATCCCTCCAAAGTTTTGTTCACACAAATTAGGCTACAACAACTATCATCGTATGTGTATGTTGGTGTGCATGTGTGCCTAGTGTTTCAGTCTGGGTTTCCAGTAGTGAAATTGCCAGGATTCAGAGATGCACATTTAAACATTGGTTGATGATGCCTAATGGGTTCCGAGTGACCTCACAATTTCACACTGCATCCAGCAAACATCCAAAAGTGTTGGTTTCCCCATATCCTTGTTAATATTTGTTACTATCAATCTTTTTAATTTGGGGCAATATAATGAGTGCAAAAATCGTGTCTCTTTATTGTCGTAATTTTCATTCCCCTGAATAGTGTAAGTTGTGCATTTTCTCATGTGATTATTGGCATTTGTATTATTCTTTTGTGAATTTCCTATTCGTATCATTTGTCTACTTTATTGTGGTGGTAGCTTTTCTTATTGATTTCTATAAGGTCTTGATATACTCTAGCTCTAAACTCCGTGTGTGTTAAGTATGTTATATATAATGTCTCCTAATTGCTGCTCGTATTTTAACTTTGTATTTAAGGTGTCATTTTCAACAAAAGTATTTAAAATTTTATGAGATTAAAAATGCTAATCCTCTATTATGTCCCTTCTGAGTTATACATCTTGTTTTAGGAAAATATGTCCAATACCAAGAAATCAAGAATTATTTTATAGTTTTATTACAGCTCAGCTCCTTATAGTACCTTTTTAAGTTATCATTTTAATGTAACAGGGATTTATTTTCTTGTATAATGCAAGTTATGTAAGTAAGTTAATTTTTTTCAAATGGATATGCAGTGTTCTTTAAGCTATTTATTGAGTTGCCCTTTCTTTCCAAGGAATTTGAAATGCTATCTTTATAGTAGATAATATTTTATTGTTAATGTATATATTAAATTATTTAAAGTAGAACACTTAAAACAGTTCCTACTTTTTAATAATATTATTATTGCCACTTCAGATAAAATTGCCATATACACAAAACTGTTTGTAGATTCTGTTCCATTCTTGTGATCTAAGCATCTATACGTCTTGGTCAGTTTGTGTGGTTATAACTGACACCATAGACTGGGTGGCTTAAGCACCAGAAATTTGTTTCTCAGAGTTCTGAAGGTTGTGCAATTTGAGATTAGGGCGCCCGCATGGTAGGATTTTGGTGAGGAGAAAGTATTTAAATAGTTCTCAGATGGCTGTCTTTGTGCTGTATCCTCACATGGCACAGAACGGTGAGAAGCAGCAGGCTCTTTCCTGTCTCTTCTTGAAAGGGCACTAATCCCACAGGAGGGATCCACTCTCACGACACAAATGCCTCCTTCCTCCTAGAATCCCATCTCCAGATACTGTCGCACTGGGAATTAGTTTCAACACGGAATTTTGGGGGGAGGGGTGGAGCATAACATTCAGTACATTGCACTATTATTCTTCTTTGCATATCACATGATTTAAATAAGTATAGGCTTAATATTTGTTCCAAGTTTTGTTGGGACAAATCCTCTCTCATCTTCTGTTATTTATCAAAATTTCCTCGGATATATTCATCCATACCTCATTCCACCTCTGTTAATCTGTTTATTAGAAGTTATATGCTCTTCTGTTCTTTAGTGATCTCTCACTAATGGGATCTCTCTAGATTACATCATGCTTCATTGACATATCAAAATTCAGCTTTAGCCAGTACTTTTATTTTCCTCTTCTACAATGTAAGGACCTCAGAACACTTTTATTCCATTTACTGCTCTCTTTATTCAAGTGCTTCATGTGCTGTTGCTGGGTATGTCAATTCTATATGTATTTGGACTGGGGATACAGCTTAGTGGTGGAGCTCTTGCCTAGCATGTGTGAGGTCCTGGGTTCAATCTCCAGTACCACAAACAAACAAAACAAACCCCTAATAATATTACCTTGTGAGGGTTTAAATACATATAGAATTAGTTTTTTTAAAAAAAATTTTGCAGTGCTGAGTGTTGCCCAAGGTTATTTTTTCTTTTTTCACATAGCCTATATTTATTTTGGTTTACCTACATATTTTTATCTTAGTTTTGGTGTTGCATCTGAGATCATTTTCCTTTAGTATTTTCATTTGTGCAAAGTTTCATTTTCCTATTCTGAGGCACGGTGTCACCGGTTGCCCTGGCTGACCTCGTACTTGCCTTCCAGATAGTTGGGATTGCAGGCATGTGTTCCCATGCCTGGCCTGGCTTTTGTTATCTTTTTGTTTATTTTTTTTAAAAAGACACCTTGTAAAATTTTACTTTAATGATTTTATAAAAGGTTATATCCTGGTGTTAGCCTGAATTTGTTTTTAGGGGAAAGTCCTCTAAGACAGTAACTACATCTGTTGACATGTGAAAGTAAGCTGTTAGGCTGAATCTTGTCAACAAAGAAAAATACAGTATTTACATGACAAATACAAAAAAACTGGTTAGTGGTAAAATCCCTTGGTTTTTGCTTTTCAAAAATTATCTTTATTTCTGCTTTGTTCTTGAAAGGTCTTCTCACTGACTATAGAATTCTAGATTGGCCATTATTTTCTTTGAGCAATGAGCATGTGGTTTCTGTGTCTTCCATCTTCCATTGTTGCTGTTGTGAAGCCACCTGTGTAATTTATTTCAAACCACGTCCATAATTGTGTCTAAGATTTTCTGTCTTTTTTTTTTTTTCAGTTTCACTGTGATGTTGTGTCTGTGTGTATATTTATTTTTATTTATTTTGCTGAGAATTTGTTGGGACTTGGATCCATGGGTTAATTTGTTTCATGACGTTTGGAGGATTTCAAAGCCATTTTATTTGCTCAAGTGTTAATACTGACCTATTTCTCTCTCTCCTCTCCTTTTGGAACTTCAACTAAACACACATTAACTTTCCTCACTGTATTCTCTGTCATTTTCATCTTTTTGTCTTTCTGCACTTCATTGTAAGTAAATACTTACAAAGGCAAATGCCTTTGGACTATTTAAATTCATTAATTCTCCTTTCAGCTACTCCTTGAGCGCTTAATTTCAACCATTGCTTTTTTCAGCCTAGAATTTCTATATGGTTCTTTCCAAATCTGCTTTGAAGTGTTATATATTACCTGTTCCTTTTCATTTGGTTCTGTCAGGGGTGAGCACCTTAATCCAGATCTCAGATCACCTTAATCCATTCTGAGATTTGAGGTTTGAAATATTCTGATGATTTTAAACTGACAGGCAGGCTTCTTGAGAGTTGGTTTACTCTGGTTCATCTGTAGCTCCTTCTCATATTTCCTCATTGCAGTTACCGGAGATCTGTACACTATATTGGGATGGGTGGTTAATCAGGGGTCCAATTCCTGGACTCCAACTTTTGTTCTTCTGTCTTGTAAAGATTTCAAAAGTGTTTCTTGGCTTATAAAAATCACCTCTTCTGATTTCATAATTACTTGCAGAGCAAAGATGTCTTTCAATGCCAGGCTCACCTCTTTGGATGTATCTTTTTTCAGATCTTGATGGGATATTTGTCACTGTCTTGTAACACTTTTGATGCATTTAGAAATCTGCTTTTAAATATTATCTCTGGTCTACCTGGTTTGTCTTTAAGGTATGTGTGAAAAAGTTGTTTTGAAGTGAAATGGTTTGCATAATTGAAAGTGAAATTCCTACATTTTCTATTTCATTTATATTTTGGAAGTGCAGGGTCAAGCTTGACAAACTCTTGTTGGGGTTTTCAATAGGATTACTTTGTACTGATGGATTAATTTGGGGAAGAACAGACATATTTACAATTGAGTTTTTCTGTTCCAGAACTATGCATGCACATACAAATACACGTGTACACACACTCATACACACACACACACACACATATACACACACAATCTATGTCTATCTAAACATAGATATAGTTTTGCTTATTTAAATTTTCTCTTAGACCTTTGTTTACTGAGTTTTTAACTTTTATTATTAGGTAAGTTGCCTACAAATTTATAAATTTATAAATATTGTATGGATTTCATTGTTAATGAGATTGGCAATCTTTGCCTGTGAGGGACTAGAGAGTAAATATTTTGGCTTTGCAGGCTCTATGGTCCCTGTTTCAATCAGTAAATGCTGACAATGTAGTGTGAAACAGTTGTAGATGTTATAAAGAAATTAGTACATTGTGCTGCAATGAAGATTTATTAAGAAAACAATTGTGGTTGGGCTCCTGGGCCATAATGTGCCAACTCCTCCTCTGTTCCTTCATTTTTTCAATTGCTAATTTATTTGTATTTTACAGCTAATGATTTAATGAATTTGATCTTATCGTTAGCAAGTTTGAACTCTCTAAGTGGTTGTCAGACTTTTTCATTTGATTCTTCTGAATTTTACAGAGGGGAGTATGTGGTGTGAAGATGCTGACATCTCCTCCTCTTCCTTCCTGAGGATCAGGTATCCTGCTGAGTTTTCTTCCCTTAAGGCCCTGCCTAACCCGCCAATGCCACGTTGTATGATTGCATGTTAGCAGTCAGCTTCATATTTTTTAAATTTATTTTTTTATTATTTTTATTTTTACAGACTTCATTTTGATTCATTGTACACATATGGGGTACAAATTTTCATTTCTATGGTTGTGCATGATGTACATTCATATCATTATTATTAAACTTCATATTTTTAAAAAATTTGTTCTTTTTAGATATACATGACAGTAGACTGTATTTTGACATGTTAAACATACGTGGAGTAAAACCTATTCTATTTAGGATCCCATTCCTGTGGTTGAACATGAAGTGAAATTTCACTGGTAGTGTATGTTGGCATCAGGCCATTTTGCTGCCACCAATATTCTGCCCCCCCACACCAGATTGTTAGCCCATGAACTCCCTAGTCAGTCATTGGCCCAATTGCTATTAGCCCGCAAAATTCCAATACTTAAGAATAGCTCCCTGCCATTCACTCTCTCTCTCTTACTTACTCTCACTCTTTCGCTCATTCTCTCTCTCTCTCTCTCTCTCTCTCTCTCTCTCTCTCACACACACACACACACACACATACACACATACACACACACACACACACACACCCTGCAGGCAGACACTCTGCCTGTCCACTTAATAAAATGTCTTTCATGAGTTCCCACGTCTGGAGTGGTTTTTCTGGGTGCTTCCAGTGTACTCATATGTACCATAGGAAAGTTATGGCTAACTCATTCCACTGTCTTTCCTGTTCTTATCCCTCTCCCTTCTCTTAATTCCCCTTTATCTAATCCAATGAACATTTATTCTTCCCTTCCCTTTGCTTATTGTGTGTTAGCATCTGCATATCAGAGAGAATATTTGGCCTTTGTTTTTTTTGGGATTGGCTTATTTCACTTAGCATGGTAGTCTCCAATTCCATCCATTTACCAGCAAATGTCACAATTCCATTCCTCTTTTTCAGTGAGTAATATTCCATTGTGTATATATACTAATTTATTTTTTGAATAGGATTACTTTGTATTTATGGATTAATTTGGGGATGAATAGACATCTTCTTAGAAATATTTCAGGTGTTCTCACTTTTCAGCCTGATGTTGTAGGGCTACTGACAGATGGTTGTAAGATTAAGAAAATTTTCTTCTATTCCTTGTGGTCATGGGATTTAAGAATGTTCAGTTTGGTCAAATACTTTCCATCATCAATTGAGATGATCTTATGTTTTTATCCATTTGCTTTATTAATCTGATGATTTACAACTACTGATTTCCTAATATTAAATCATTTCTATATTTCTAGAAAATACTTGGGAACAATGTATTGATATTTTAATACATTGATGCAGTTGTAATATTTATTTTATATTTTAAAATTTCACATTTAAAGACTTTAAATGAATTGGCATGTGGGTTTGTTTGGTATTATTCAGTTTGGGTTTCATGGTAAGGGATACCTTATGCAATAAGTTGGGATGATTTCTATATACTCTGGGATATTTTAAATCATTAGGTATTCAGAATTGGTATAACCGGCTTACAAATCTGATGGGGTGGTGTCCATTTGGGGCATAATTATTGATTATTATTTCAATTTCTTCTACAATTAGTACATTCAGAATTTCTGCTTGAGTACATTTAGGTAATTTCCCAAAGAAATAATTTATTTTATCTACATTTTAAAATCTTGTGCATAGTTATTCATTTTTTTTCTTATGCTTTTAATAGTCTTTTCTATATTTGTACTTAGGTCTACTTTCTCATTTTGAATGTTATTTATTTTGCCCCTTTCTTGTGTTTCTTCATTGCAGTTACAGGAGATTTGTACATTTTATTGGTATTTTTCAAAAGACAGTTTTAATTTTACTGATCAAGTCTATGCTTTTCTATTTTGGTCTTGCTTTCATATATTATGTTATTACTACTTATGTTGAGACAGAAAATATTTTAATATATAATTTTTGAGGACTTTTTTATGGTGTAGATTTTAATCTTTTCAGAAGATACATTATTCCTCCCTGAAAATCTGTTCTGGGTGCCTTTTAACTTTAGCGTATCAGATTGCCTGGTCTGGTTCCTCTGTTTCTCAGTGTTGGTTTGGTGGCCTACCTGTCTCTTGTGTTTCCCATGTCTTACCTGTGGTGATTAGGAAGGAGAAGTGGTGGGAGGTGCTGAACAGAGAGGTTTTGCTGGGAGCTCATCTTTCTGGGTGTACAGGTCCATCCTTCCAGGTGGACAGTGTGTCCAGGAGCCTTGATGGGTACACTGGACACACTTTGCTGTCTGGAGGCAGAGGGGAAGGGCTGGCCAGTCTGGCTGCCCTGAATGCTTCTTCCCAGTTCACCTTTTTTTTCTGAATGACCAGGGTATACTCCCTCTTCTTCGGTCTAATGCTTTTCATTTTGGAATTCCTTGGAACCACTTCTTCCTTCAATATGGTCTTTTCCTTCAGCAGTTTTCCTTGGATTTCGTTGCTTTTCAGATCAAGTCCTATCTATATTCTTCAAAATTTCCTCACCATTTCTGAACTGCTAGCATCACTTTTAATTGTTTTCCTGGGCTATTATAGATTTTGAAAGTCATTTTATTTCATTGCATAGCATGATATATAGCCATACCCACTCTACAAATGCAATTGCACTTTTAAATAAATTCATGTGTTATTAACCTCAATGTAACCCTTATATATTTGAAAGTAGTTGTATCTTTATATAAGAAATAAGATTTACAAGAAGCATAGCTTATCTAAATAATATGAGCATTTTACTCTATAAAATGATCATTTAGTCCCCCTGTGAATTCAAGACATTACAGTGGCCTGTGGGTCACAGGGTGAGCATAATAAACTACACGTCCAGGACAAATAGTGTGGTCATAGATTAAGATACTAAGGTCAGTAAATATGGAAGTAAGTATATTTCTCTCTGTAATTTTCTCTCCTGAGATTTATCCATTCAAAATTTAACCTATAAAATATTAATGAGGATTGTATAAATTTCTGTTTGGGCAGTGGTGAAAATGATGATGTATATTGAGTAGGATAAGGAATAATATGGTTGTTGTACTTGGGTTTGGTGGTTTGAAGCCTGTTTGCCTAATGAATGTTAAAGATGATACCTCTGTCAGAAGTTCCCAAGATCACCCCCGTGTTGGATTTGCTAGGAGAACTTACAGGAAGCAGCAGAGTTATTCTCATGGCTGAGGTTCGTGATAGCAAAGGATACAAAGAAATGTCACAAGTTTTGGCACCTGGGGCGGAGTCTGGAAGAAACCAGGTATAAGCTTCCAAAAGTGGCATCCAGTGGGGTCACAAGGTGCAATTAATTCCTCTAGCCATTAATTGTGACAGCAGTGTGAAATGTGGTCTGCTAGTGAAGCTCATGAGACAATCAATGCCCAGGGCTTTTATTGGGAGCTGGCCACTAGACACCCTCTGCATCAGGTACCAAAGATCTAGCCTTTTTGAAGGAAAGCAGATGTTCAGCATACACCATATTGTTTGTGCAAATGGTTTAGGCACAGGGAGTCACTCTGATCATTTACAGAAGTTTTGTACCAGTGTAAGAGATCATTTCCCATTCAAGTTCCCAGATGCCAGTCAAGTGTCAACTATGCAAGCAGGTCTTTCTAAGGATAGCAGTCTCAGCCCTACTATATTAACTCTTTCCCACATAATACTTAACTTTTGATTTTGAATAGAAGTAATCGAACAAATGACATGTTACAGATGAAACCTATAATAGGCTTTTTTTCCTTCTTTTTCTTACTCACAAGCCAGGGACATGTGGGGCTGCTCTGACTTTCTTAGAAAATTGATGTGTGAGAGTTCTTATTTATTGGCCATAATTTGGCCAACCCATTGAATGATAAATTCTTTCACAAAATACTAGTTGAATGTCCATCATGTACTAGACACTGTTAATAAAATAGGGAGGGTGCATTCATCTGATAGTCAAATAATTTAACCTGACACATAAATATAGGGGTTCCCACAAAACTCATTCTTGGCCATCTTTTTTTCCCTTCTTCTCTCTCTCATGTCTTCAACTTCCTCCTATAAACTGATACTACTTAAAACTATATCTCCAGCTGAAACCCCTTTCCTAAGCCTAAAACCTACATATCCTCTGTCTTCCCTTACAGTCCCACCTCAACCCCTGCTGTTCCACACTCAACCTATTCAAGATTATTCAAGATTGAACTTATCAATTTTTCCTAGACCTGTTCTTTGTCTTTGTATTTCACATTCTGATTAATAGCATTTCTACCCATCCCATCAACAAAACTACCTGGAGATGACTGCTATTCCTTCCTCTTCTTTCATCCATGTAGTCCTATCACTGTAGTAGTTAACTATGGCTGAGTAATAAAACACCCCAAAGTTAATAGATTAAACCAATGATCATTATGGTTTCTGGGTGAGCTATGTTGGGCTTGGCTATGGTGGCTCTGTCCTGTATCTCTCTTTTTCTTCTTCCTGATTGATAGAGACACACAAAAAGTCTCTCAAGAGCTTGGCTTGGAACAGCACAATGTTACTTCTGCCATACCCTATTAGTAAGTCACATTCCACAGGTAGGCACATTCAAGTGGGTGGAGCTGCAACGTGAAAATGAAAAGGGTGTGGAGAGGTGAAGAACTGGGACCAACAGTGCCATTGCCCATGGTCACTAAGTCCTGTAGCTCTTACCTTGTTCATATCACCTCCTTCTTTTCAGTGCCTTTGCTTTGGCCCTTCTTCAGGCCTTCTCAGGGCTCTCTTGAACTATGGCAACATCCTACTTTTGGGCATTCTTGCTTTTTGACCCTCTATGAGGCCCCAGAGTCAAAGATCTACCTAGATTTCAACTGAGCTCCTTGTGTCCTCAGAAGGACGTCAGAGTTCCCTGCATAACTTCATGACTCAGGACCTACAGCTTTGTTCCTCCTTCTTCTTTTTCCCACATCTTCCTTCAGCCTTAGGCTGTTGGGAGTTTCCAGACACACTGTCACTTTCATACCTTCTGCACGGCTCCCTTCCTGTCCTGGAATACTCTTGCCTTCTTGCATGCTCACTGAGCTCCCCTACCCTCTTCATTCCTCTGAGGTCTCTTCTTCCCTGAAGTTTCCCCAGACTCACCCTAGCCCAGGTGACTACACCTCCCTTAGTGCCTCTCTCATCCCATGACCTTGTGCATATAATGTGTAGTTACGTGCCCAGCTCCTTCTCTAGGACTCATGTATCCTCCACATCATTGTACCTGTGTCTCTAGCACAGTCTAATTTATAGCAAGAGTTCAATATAATTTTTGTTGAATGATAGATGAATAGAGGGAGATTAGTTGACTTCAGGTTCATAGGAAGAGGAAATTGAAGATTGCCTTATGTACCTTTTGGATAGACATTAAATTAGAGCACTTGTAAAATGAAATGGGGCTGTATTTCTTTTAGTAAAAACTTACAGTAATTCTAACTGGACTCACATGGAATTTTTTTCTTAACAGTATGGGAGATCAAGTCCAGGGCCTTGCACATGCAAGCAAGTGCTCTTATTGAGCTATAAACCCAGCCTTCCCTGAGCCCACCACTTTTTAAATTTTTGAGACAGGGTCTAAGTTGCTGAGGCTGACCTTGAACTTGTGATCCTTCTGCCTCAGCCTCCTGAATAGGTGGGATTACAGGCATATGCAACCATGCCTGGCTACTCATGGTAATTCTTATTGGACATATTTCTCACTTTGAAATTAATTAATTTGATGATTTTAATTTGGGTGTATGTAGATATTAATGTGAATGAAACATTTTTGCAGGTTAATCTAAGTATTAGAACTTATGCTTTTGGGTGAATAGTCACCAAAGAATTGAATGTTTGTTAACAATTTATAGTAGGAATCAACAAGCTATGGTTTATGGGCCAAACCAGTCTCAGCCTGTTTTATGTAAATAAAATTTTACTGGAACATGGCCACACCCAGTCACCTACCTATTTTCTGTGCCTAAGTTTGAACTACAACAGTGAAGCTGAATATACAGAGGCCATATGACCTTCAAAGCCTAAAATATCTACTATTCAATCCTTTGCAGAAAAAGTTGATTTAGAGGTTTAGACTTCGACCATGATGGGGTCTTCCTAAGGTGGGCTGATGGCTCACTATTCTGTAAATGTTCTATGACCCTCTTTCTGTTTCTTTCAGAAAAGATGCTGGGGTTTTCCTAGGGTGACTTGGAATTCCATTTAGTAGCATATGAGATTTCTGGGAGGTACTTTGACACTTACTAAGCACCAACTGCATGCCAGGCACTCTGCTAAATGCTAAAGTTGCAAAAACCACAGGCCTAGCCAAGGCCAGCCCTTTGTGAGACATGCTGTAGCCAATAGGGCTACAGCTACAGGGCTATCCATGAACGTGAGAATTATTATTCTGGGAGGACTAGAGGGGTGGGATTTTCAGTGGGGGTTTGATTTGACTTTTACTCTCCGAGGCTCAGAACCAAGTGTTATTAGGAAGGACACACGGGCTTATGGAAATCACCCAGCTAGAACTATTTGAGTGAGATTCATCTGCCTGAAGCTTCTCTTAGTAAGGCTTAGTTCCCCTGACAATTTTCATGTTTCATTTGGTTTTATTTCAATGTTTGGAAAAGATTTTCCCCTGATATATTTTTTTTGTTTATTTTTTATCTACTGAGGGTGTTGGTGGCAATACTAAATGGTATTAAAGGCATATGCACAGCATCCTTGGGAAAACCTAGGGCCTGAAAGAGCTCTTTTGTCTTTATTTATCTCCAACACAATTGTTAGAGCAGACAGAGGTGCTGATCTGGGGCTGTGGAACCTCGTCCTGGCCAGTGACTTGAAGCCAGGTTCAATGACTAGCAAAGAATCATCCTCTGTAAGTTTCCTTGGGTCCTGCAGTCCTTACTAATAGAAGCAGATTTTGGAGGGAGATGGAGAGTCCCCAGACCTGAGGTAGAGAAAAGGCCAGGATGGCTAGGAGATTTCAGTGCTGCTACTTGAAGCCTGGAAAGAATTTATCTATGGGGGATAATTGGGCAATTAAACAAATGAATCAAGGAAAAGGAGCCAAGCTGCAGCCCAGTAAGAGGAGGAAAGGAGCAGGGTCAGGGCTAGGAAACTTGAAAGAAGAGGAAGCAGTGGGGCTTGGGCTGGATCTCCCTAATATACTTGGGGGGAATGAATCAAAGAAGTGCTTATAGTGTTCAAGGCTGTGTTCCCTTGAACCTATAATTTCATGTTGATTATATTGAGTGTGTATGTGGGAAGCTCGTTTGTGATCCTAGGTTGTTGAGGGATCTCTGTGCCCTATAATATCCTTTACTGGGACAGGCTGGTAGATTTCATTCCCAGCATGCATATATTAATCCATTTTCCATGACTATAATGAAATATTTGAGGGTGGGTCCTTTTTATAGAAAAGGGGTATATTGAGCTCACAGTTTTGGAGGATAAAAGTCCAATCAGCATGGTGCTGTCTATGATGAAGACATCCTGGTAGAGGGCATCATGGTAGGAACGTGTGTGAGAGGGAGAGATGTTATGGTGAGAGAAGAAGCCAGAGAGAGGTGGGGCTAGGCTTTCCCCTCATAACAATCCTTTCATGAGAATTAACCAGGATCCCACAAGAACTACCTCAATTCCTTCAGAGGGCAGCACATATATGACCAAATTATTCCCCCTAGGGACCATCTCTTAGTGTCACAATCTCTTAACACCATTACACTGGGAATAAGCTTTCCAACACATGAACTTTTGGGGGACAAACTCAAACCACATTCAAATCAACATAGTGTAGTTCTGTTCTGTGTGCCTGATACTGCTGGTGGGAAGAGTCCAGGCCCATCTTTCACAGGGACACTTGCAGGGCATGTGGGCCCTAAGTAAAAAAGGCAGATGTTCCCTTTAGAGCACTCTACCTATGGTTTGTGTATATTATAGGTTACACTTATGCATTTTGTTTCATTTCTGTCTTGCTTCACCCCTTTTAGACCCTATTTGTGGCCATGGAAAATGACCATTCTAGGATATGTTTAATGAATTTTCAGTCTGAAAAACTCTTGGGTGTCAAATGCAGCCTAAAATTTAGGAACAAAGCAAAAATGAGCAGGTGGAGTCCTGATATAGTATCTGAATGGGTTATCAAGTCAGTGGGTGTCTGTCCTCACCTCCCCACCATAAAAAATCCTAACCTACAATACAGAAGTTGGCCTGTATTTAAGCTGACCCCAACTTGGTGTCAAAGTGCTAGGTTTATGGTTGGCCTTTTCCCTTTGGACTCATACTTTGGGTAACCAAACCTTTGTTTCTCTGGATTTTCTCTTCTTTTATATCAAGAAATTTGTGAAGTCTTAAAGAATATGTTGATCTCTTTTCCCATGTTGAGAAATAATTTCTTCCCAAAAAGCTTGTCTGCCAGAGGGAGAGGGAGCCCATGACAGAAATTCAACATTGTAATGATTGCATAACTTTGGAAGATAGTGCATTTATTAAATTGCAAAGAATAGCAAAAGGCTTTTCAGAGTAGCATAAGCACAGGGCAGAACTGATTGGGTATGTGCTATGGTTTAGATATAGAGTATCCCCCAAAAGCTTATGTGTGAGACAATGCAAGGATGTCTAGAGGAAAAATAGCTAGATTATGAGAGCTCTAACCTAATCAATGGATTAATTCACTGATAGGAATTAACTGGATGGTAACTGTAGGCAGGTAGGGTGTGGCTGGAGGAGGTAGGTCACTTGCAGAGTGCCTTTGGGGTTTATATTTTGTTTCTGGGGAGCAGAGCTCTCTCTCACTTCCTGGTTTCCATGTTCTGAACTGCTTCCCTCCACCACACCCTTCTGCTATGATGTTTTGTCACCTTAGGCCTAGATCTATGGAGTTGGCTGACCGTAGACTGAATCAATGAAACCTGTGAACTAAAATAAACTCTTCCTTTTCTAAGTTGTTCTTGTCAGGTCTTTTGGTTGCAGCAATACAAAGCTGACTAAAATACTGTGTCTCAGAATCGTGGGGCTGAAGGGCATAGCCTCATTAGGCCTGGTCCCCAGCAGGAAAGCCCTCAGGACACAGGCTACCTCATGCCCTTATTACCAGGCGGTCTCTGATTTCTATTTCTTTTTGAGCACCTATTCATTCCTCTATCTTCAGCCTGATCTCTTCTATTTTACCTAAGCATGGCTCAGGTGTGGTGACCGTGGTCTGGCTCCCCGTGATCTCCTGATTCATAATTCTTCAGAGACCGATTACAGTGTGTGCTAATTTAAAACTCCTAGGAGAAGACTGTGGATTGGCTCTACCCAGGCCAGCTGTGGATCATCAGTCACCAGGTGTCAGGGAATGCAGAGTGGTCCTATATTTCCTGGACATCTTCTTTCAAGTGGGTTCTGGACAGCACATCCCTTCAAACAGATTTTTCCTATGTTGGAATGTTACCCTGTGCCCTGTATCTGCAGGCAGAGAGGCAACCTTCTGCAGTCTGAGCAGGGGTGGCTTGTCTGGAGTAGTTTGGTGCTATTGTCATTTGATGTGTCCCTCCCTGCCCCAAAGCTCATGGGTTGAAAACTTAAACCCCAATTCATATGTTAATGCATTTGGAGGTGGGGCCTTTGGGAGGTAATGAGATGAGGTCTTGAGGGTGGGAACTCAACCATGGCATTAGTGGCTTTATAAGGTGAGGAAGAGAAACCGCAGCTAGCATGCTTGCTTTTTTGCCGTGCGATGAGGCAGTAAGAAAGCCCTCATCAGATGCCAGTGCCATGATCTTAGACTTCTCAGCTTCTAGAACCGTGAGCTAAATAAACTTCTATAATTTATCTGGTCTGCTGTATTTAGTTAAAGCAACAGAAAACATTAAAACAGGTACTTGTCAGCAGTGTAACTTCTCATGATTTCTTTAGGTCAGAACCCTCTGCCTGCAGATTATGAATGGGATGAAGTTTCACCAGTAGATGCTAAAGTCAGGTCACAGGCAAGTCATTATAAATGTCAAATAGATTTGGTCAAGAGATAGCTTTTGTTATAAACTCTAGGTCCCAAAAACCTTACCACTTTGGAAGTAAGGCATTCTTTTAAGTTGAAGGATTGAGATAAATTGTACAAATGTATGAATACCCAGCATTGGTGTTTGGAAGTTACTGCCAGAAAAATGGAACTCTTTCAATGATGGCAGGTGTTGCTGCTAAAAGCAGAATTTCTTTCCCTATATCCACAGGTTCAGCAGGTTCCTTAAAACAACTGTAGCAGAGGTCCACTTTATCCTTTGAATATAGCCCTTGCTGCTGGACCACTACAACTATTTTTAAATGAACCTGTTTCTTTCTCTTCCTCTCTGCCTGCTCCTCCCTAATCTCTTCCCTGGGCTAATTTCAGGGGAAACAGGATTACCTTTCTTCCCCATCCTAGGCAGAAAAATCTATTCCTGAGTACACACCCACCATAGGAGAGAAGTAATCCAGACTTTGGGGATGGTACCAGAAGATCTTAGAAATGACTGTCTCCCAAATTAGCAAGTGAATTACAACTGCCATAGAGAATCCATGAATGCAGCCTTTGAGTCACCTCTTTTAAAGCCCCCTGTTCCACCTAATGGGCAGAATCACAGCCTCTGGGACAGGAGTCCCTTGTGTTTCTCCTTTGCTAGCAAAGCGATAAAACTTCTTTTTTGGCTTTTTCAAAACCGTGTCCTCATTATTAAATTGAAATTGGGGACAAAGACTGAGCTTTCAGCAACACAACAGCTTGGGAAATGTAGAATTCCTTCAGTTTTCTTTCAGCCTCTGGGGCCAGCAATTTCTTCTGCAATTTTAGGAGTGCTTGTATACCATCTCCTTAGGGTCGCTGAGAAGATCACCGATAGCTTCAGGTCATAGCTTACCCTGGGGTGGGGATGGGTCCTTCTTTGTTTCTTTTTTTCTGGTACTGGTACATGAAAATGGGAAGTAGAATAAGATGATCCATACAGCCCCATCTGTCTATATTTTCTGTGATTCTAGTAGTCCAGGTTGGGGTAAAGCAAGACTGATGAAAAACTTGCCTGGCTTAAGATGCTTAAGACCCCTGAGCCATTTAATCTGGAAGGGATATTGAGACCATGTCTGCTCCTTCCTTTCTTCCAGGTTAGTATGAGGTGAGCGGCTTCCTCTGCTATGTGCTCTTACCATGATGTGCTGCCTTTACTATAGGCTCAAAAACTGTGGGGCCAAGCAACCATGGACTGAAACCTCCAAAACTCCTAGCCAGAAACATGACTAATGTACTATTTAAATCATTAAGCAGGCCCTAATCCCTGAACATCTTTTGTTCATTTGGGTTTTCTGCTTTGATATTTGACTTGTCTGATGTTGATTAACATAGAAGTCGCAACCTAGGAGGCTGAGAGAGGGAGCATCCAGAGGACAAAAGGCTTCTTGATGCTGCTGCTGGCCACTGTGGTGGGAAGTTCCTCTTAGAGTACCAAAAATATTTTTACATGTCCTAAGATAGCTAGAATGATCCAAATACTACTGGAAGGGCTGGAAATAAAATCAGATAATTAGGAAAGTCCTAAAAGTAAATTAGCTCAACACTCCCATCCAGACTAGGGATGGATTCCTTCTTTATCATCCCCAAGAGATATTCATTGAACCTTGGCTTGTGCTGCCCAAGTGATAGGAAGCCCATTATCCCTGCAAAACTACTCAGTTTGGGGGCATCTCCAGTGGTATCCATTTGCTATCTAGAGAGCTGAGACTGGTCCCCTTCAGGGACTGCCCATCCGAAGATGTATCTTGGGTCACCAGTTCAGTCTTGAAGAGATTTGTAAACTGAGCACATTCACTTGAATCTTGTTTCCAAGCTTAAGAACCTCAGGGCCAAGTACCTGTTCTGCATCTGACTTCCAGTTTCTTCCTCATCTTGGAGGAAGATGTAGAACTCAATTTTTCAGGTGTTGCATGACCCACACAAAACAAGTAGTTCTGAGCTTCTGCCTGATTCTGTAATGCCTGTAGAAAGGTCATTTGCTCACAGGTATTTGCCAAGGAGGGAGAGAATGTGTTTTGGCCACTTGGGCTCCACGCAGGTGTACTCAGATCAAGTAACCATCAGGAATGCTCTGGCCTGGCTCTGAATCTTGGGTCCAGAATGAAAATCCTATTTGGTATCAGACCTTTCTAGGCCTTTCTTATAAAATTTCAGAGCAAAAACAGTCTTCATAGATAATCTGCATTAGCCTCATATCCCATTTTACAGATGGGGAAGAAGGAGTCACAGAGAAGGGGAACTGAATGTCTCCCAGTGGAAGGAAAACATTGTATCCCAGATCTTTTGGTTCTTAAGTTCAGTGAAATCATATTTCATCTGCAAGAGAGACACTGAAGACTCCTGAGTGTCATGGGTTCCTGTGGTCTCCAGAGAGCTTTGCCCCCTGAAATTTGGAGACCCATTTTCTTCCCATTATCTGTGGTTTTCCCAGGTTGATCCCATGTCTGAGTCCTGAGTTCAGATTCAGGAGTCACTACCCCCGGCCTTGAGGTCCCCCACAACCCCACCTCTGGGACTCAGCATTTTCCCAAGTCATGAACCTTGCCCTCACAAAGCCAAGATTAAAGGAAAATCTGTTAATATTCAAGCAACCTTGCTAAACAAGCAACTCTTTCAGGGTGACTATTTATTGCTATTTATGATGACAGATTATCTTTCTGATTTTCTCTAGCACATGTCTCCAGAGGAAATTAGATACAGTTCTTTCCTTAAGCAGGGCCAGGAGAAAATGTTTCTATAAATACTTAACAACTTGTCAGGGGAGATTACAAATATTGGCACGTCCTTCACAATGTCATGTTGGTTATTGAAGCTGTTGTAAGAAATCAGGATGGTTTATTTCTTTCCTGTTCTAAGGTAGTGCTACATTTTCTGAGGCCAGAGGAGGTAATTCTAAAGGCAGAAACTCTGAAACCAGACTCAAGTCCAGGATCCTGGCACCCCAACATCTGTCTTCCCACCAGGTGATCAAGAGTATGAGGTTTTGGGGGTCAGAGAGTCCTGGGCCCACTGATCCCACTATTTCCTGGCTGAGGAACTTAGGACAAATCCTTTAGCTTCTCAGCAATACTGATGAGTCAACACTCTGACTCATCTCAAAGTGCTGCAAAGACTAAATGAGACATTGTGTGGAAAATCCCAATACATGGTGGGTGAGCTGTAAGTAGATCTTGTTTTCTCCTCCTCCCAGATGATTAAAAAGACCACCCCCATCAACAGACATGGGTTGCACTAAGTTCCACTGTTGTCCAACTTCCAGTGTTTTTTAGAAGAAATGTGACAATAGTGACAAGAATAGATGCATCTAATAAACCTGATGTTTCTCAATCTCTTAATCTGTGGCAGGGACTGTTCCAAGGTCTTCACGCAGATGAAGTCACTTAATTCTTATAGCAGACCTATGGGGATGGTATTAGAAGCACCCCTCTTTTAACAGAGGAGGAAATTGAGGCCATATGATATGCTCAAAGCCACATAGGTAGAAGAGATAGAATCAGGATTGGCCTAGGGCTGTGGTACTCACTCATTTAACTACCAGGCTATGTGTTCTCCTTCTCTTCTAGCAATCTCTATTCTTAGTTCCTTTTAGGATTTCCTCTTGATCCTTTGTGTTCTGGAGTTTTATCATATAGATTTAAGTATTTTTTTGAAATTTTATTATTCTTAGTGCTGGATAGAATTTTTAGATTCATAGACTTATATTTTACTTAAGCTCTATGAAATTTGTGGCTGTTGTCTCTTCAAGCGCAGACTCTCTGCTATCTGCATTTACCCTGGAATTCTGGTCAGCCCTCTGTTGGAGCTTCTGGAGCTCTTCATGTCTCTCAGCTTTTCTTTCATAGTCTTAAATCCCCTTCTCTCCTTTTTACTAGGCTCCATTTTGTCTTTGCATTCTCAATTTTGTTCTTTGGCTACACCTAGTGTTCTGGTCAGTTTTTCTACTGAGTTTTAACGTTTCATTACCTTTCTCTCTCATTTCTAATTGGTTCGTTATCATAGCCACTTCCTCTTCACACCATCATTTTATTTCTTGTGTCCTGGCTGCGATTCCCGTCTTGCCCTCTGTAAGCCATCACAATGGTTATCCTGAGGTCCAGTCTGGAGCGTTCTATTTGATCACTCTTCTTCAAGTATAGCTGATTTCTTTTGTGGAGTTTGTGGTTAACCCTTTGTGGTGGCAGTTTTCCTCAGCTGCTTTGTGCCCCCTCAAATCCCCCTTGGCACTCGGGTCCAGAAGGTCTTGGCACTACCTTGGGTGAACAGGAAGTGGATTCTGGTCCTTGGCTTCCATTGGAAGGCAGGCCTCCACCCTGTAGTCTGGGGAGGGCTGTGTGGTCTTAGCCTCTACTTACTACTGTTACATGGCCTCTGTGTTCTCATTCCTTTTAGGACTTTTGCTTTGAAAGCTATAGAGATTTCCATTCCTTATGTTTGAGTATGCATATTTTTTTTCCTCTTTCACTGCTAAAGAGACTTGGGGAAGAAAATAAGGGTTTAGTCATCTTAGTCTACCAGGTTGAATCAGAAACCCTCTAAATTTATTTCTTGCTAAAATGAAGAAAGTAGTACAGTAGTCATCCCTCATCCATGGGGGACATACTCCAGACCCCCGAGAGGATGCCTAACACCAAGGATAATACCGAACCAATATAAAAGAACTGTGATACCACAATAGTCAATCTGATAACCGAGCCAGCTACTAAGTGACTAATGGGTTGTTAGCTTGTACAGGAGAGATACATTGGATAAAGCAATGATTCATACCCCTTGGGGCATGGAAATGAATGGTGTGAGATTTCACAATGCTACTCAGAATGACATGCAATTTAAAGCTTATATATTGTTGATTTCTGGAATTTTCTATTTAATATTTTCAGACTGTGGTTAACTACAAATAACTGAAACTACAGAAAGCAAAACTACAGATATGGGGAACTACTGCATATACAAAAGAAAATATGTACTATTGGTCACAAAGCATTATAATACATGATATTAAAGCATATGCCCTTGAACTAGCCTCCCACATAAGTACTGAAAGAGGCCAGTCCTGTGGAAACTATTGCATGTTCTTTCCAGATCCCACTTCTTTGCCTCCCTTACCTCCAGGTAACCAATCTTGTGTACTTTCTGTTTATCTTTCTCTTTCCCTGTAGCCCCATTGTTTTTCACCCAAATGTTATGCAGACCAGTGCCAAAACATTGGCTCTTTACTGAATTTACAAAAATAAAAATGAAGCTGCAAAAATAATTAAAGCCCATTAGGACATAAATGAACCAACACATCAGTGGAACAGAATAGAGAATTTAGGAGCAGACTCAAGTTTGAAAGGAAATTTTCTTTACGATAAAAGAATTATTCTAAATCAAGGGCAGTCAACCAATGGTGTTAAGGAATTCGTTATCTATTTGCAGCATAATAAATTCTAGATCCTTATCTCACACCTCACATTAAAACAAATCCTTAATGTGCAGCCAGAAAGTGATAGAGGTGGGGCTGGATGTGTTTCTCTGCAAATGTGTGCGATTTCCTTCATGTACGATCGGTGCCCTTACAGGTGGACTATGGGGAGGATGTGATAAGAGCACAGGGCGGCCTTTGAAAAGGGAAACACAGTTGTACAAGTTCACAGAGTCTCACCTGCTGCTAGATCCTTCTTGTGTACAACAGCCCTGCCTGCCAGTGGCCAGTGCCCCAGGAAGGTGTTGGGCTGCCGGGTAGCCCTTCTTTAAAGAAGTCTGTCCTGCTAGAGGTCCTAATTAAACACAGGACAAGACAGTGTCCTCAATGATACCTCCAATAGGATGGATAGCTGGCAAAGCCAGCCATTTATCAAATGTACATACTTGCACTGCTCAGCGGGTTTGGGGGCCACATTAATAAATCACTGTTTTATTTGAATGCTGCTCCCACCACCCAGGAGAGCTACTTGAGTCATCTCTCTCTTCAGGACTTGACTTCCATAGGGCCCTTCCAATGAGCCTGGTTATTTTTAGCTGTAATTAAAATCCTAACATACAGTGTCATGGACCCCATTTTTGCTAACTGATGTGCAAGCAGGTTTTTTTTTATTATTAAAAAGACTGTAAAAACTTTTTAATTTGAGGGTATTTAGAGTGTTCAAGGAGAAAACCACCCTAACATTCATGCCAGATGACAGCTAGTCAATGAGGAGAGAAAAAAACCCCAAGCTGGCTCTGTCGATCTCTCTGCTCTCGCCGCACTAAATTACAGAATTAATAGGCTCTTAGGAAAGACTGACACACAGTTACTGTGAGAAAGACAATTAAATGTGGAAACTCACTTTCCTCACCACATTTAATTTTAACAGGAGGCTTTGAGACTCCATAAATCTCTTTCCTATTTCTTCTCCACTTTCCCATAATTTCTTCAGAGAAGCACCTAGAACATTTAAGAGACTTCTCCCTGCCTCCCTCTCTACCTACTTGTTTGGGTTTTGTTTCCTCACAGGAAGTTTCTTTTGATCTCAAGGAGAATTACAGACACCAATATATTTCAGTCACTTCCTAGATGATCTTCCTGCTCTTGTCCAGACCGTCCTAGTCCTGGACAAATTTGTTCATCTGTACTATTTCTTGTTAATTCACTTAGTGAACAATCTGGCCATCTCTTCTTCCTCTAGACACTAAAGAGATTGGTCGATCTGATCTTGCTCTTATAAAGTAGTCCTTCCTTAGACAGGGGATACTTTCCAAGACCCCCAGCTGATGCCTGAGACTGTGGCTAGTACTGAATATTACATATGCTTGTGCTTTTCCTGTATATACATACCATGATGAAGTTTAATTTATAAATGAAACAAAGTTAGAGATTAACAACAACTACTAATTAAATTTAACAGTATAACAAATATGATATATTGTAATAAAAGGCAAAAATGGTCTCTCTCAAACTATCTAATTGTACTGTACCCATCCTTTCCTACCTTGAGATTATGTGAGATGATACAGTGTTTGTGTGATGAGATGAAGTGAGGTAAACGATGTAGCATTAGGCTACTACATAAGGATTATGTGAACACAATCCCTGTGATACCATGAGAGTCAATCTGATTGCCAAGATGGTTACTAAGTGACTAACAGGTGGGTAGCATATACAGTGTGGATACTCTAGACAAGGGATGGTTCACATCTCTAACCCTGGAGAGAAAGAGCAGGACACTGTGATATTCCATTATGCTGCTCAGATTGGCACACAACTTCATGAACTGTTTATCTCTGCAACTTTCCATTTAATATTTTCAGACCATGGTGAACCACAGATAACTGAAACTGTAGAAAGCAAAATCTCAGGTAAAGAGTTACTACTGTATATCCCTGTGGTAAAATAGGGAAACTTGAAGCTCCTGGTGGAAGAATAAGTTTGTACACAGGTTGTCCTCCTGCTTCCCTGAACCCCTCTATCTTGCCCTACGCATCTGAGGTGCTCAGCATTCACCTGGTATGAAATGGGCATTTGCTAAATGGGTCCAAATTGAGTCAACTTGCTAACCTTTTAGTCAAGTCTTCCCAAGGTTATGTATCCAACTCAAATTAGGCTGCTCTCTGTCCCTCATGCTCTCATGATTAATTGCAAAGAAAAATCCTTTCTGAAGGGAAGAGGAGGAATTTTTTTTAAAGATCCTGCTTTTCTCCCAGCCTCAGCTGTTTGGCAGTCAAACATTTGTCATATTTTAGTCCTTTAACCACTAGTCATTTCTGACTAATACCCAGCAGGCAGACATGGGGTACGATTTCCAAGATGATAAATGCTTCCCTTCTTATCTTTTGATATCTGGAAGTAGAAAATTTCAAGGAAAAAGGGTTTTACACCAAGACAACCATAAATCTCATTGTGTTCACAACAGAAGGCTGACCAGAGGAGTTTATTAAATCCGTAAAGGATTTGATGTATATCAAACTGTTACATAAAGTCAATACTTTGGAGAGAAGCAGACAATAAATACTCAGCAAGAGGCAATATTTCTATCAGGGAGAAGGCAATCGCATAAAGATTAGGGGGAACAATTTCAATATAGCGTGTCTCTGTAATAGGGAGACAGGTCTTGTTTTCCAGAATGATCATGGGACAATGAGAAGGGCGGGGCAGGCAACCTTCAGGCTTGGCTAATCCCACCACCACGCCCAAACTGCATGTTGGGGACTGCACATTTTCTTTCCCTTCTCAAATTCATATAGGGAAGCCCTATGGTAGCTGTGTATGGAAATGGGGCTCCTAAAGAAGTAATTTAGGTTAAATGAGGTCAGAAGGGTGGGGGATGATCCAAAGCATCCATGCTTATGAGAAGAGAAACCAGAGTGCTCTTGTCTCTCTCTCCTCAAACACAAAAAAGAGGCCACATGGGCACACGGTGAGTTGGCAGCTATCTACAAGCCAGGAGGAGAGGCCTTGTGATAAGATCAACCATGCTGGCACCCTGATATTAGACTTCCTGCTTTCAGAATTATGAGCAAATAAGTGTGTGTTGTTTAAGCCACTTAGTTTGTGGTATTTTGTTATGGCAGCCTGAGCAGACAAAGACAATGGGCGGTCTCCTTTTGGGAAGGCTGTTCTCACTTTGCAAATGCAAGATGTCCACCTTCCTCAGCATCCAAAGGCCACATGCAAGCTTTAACACAGAATGGAAACTCACAACTGTCCCCAAATAATGCTACTATCTAAATATTCACAGCTACTACACTTACTCTGTCCTAGCACTTTTTGGATATCATCTCATTTAAGTGATTTCTTAAGGGAATTGTCATATCAAATGTTAAAGTAATTAGTAAGGATATCCTTGTTTCATCTGGAAACCCTTAAGCTCAGAGATGTTGACTAACTCACCTGAGATCACACAGCTTATATTGTAATGGCCAAGATGAAATCTCAAATTTGATGATTTCTAGGATGTTTGACCATTCTATTCTGATTCTTAAAGTCATCCTTCTCCTTCCAGTGAGATGTCTAAGGTTTTGAGTTATGCTTACCATGACCAATAATCCAGAAGGCAAAGAGAAAGTTTAGTTAACTACATGAAATACAAGCATCTGGGTATTTAGACATATGCAAATAGTGCACTGTCATTTTGTGCACTCAACCCAGATTCTCCCTGGTGAGACCGAACACTCATGGAGGGTACAGACCATTTCCTCCCGCTTCCTTCTGTTTCCCCAACCCTTTTCTTATTAATGAGCATACTCATCTTCCCTCCATTGTGTGTGTGAGAGAATGAGTCAAGGGAGAGATGCCTGAGCGAAACTTAGGGATGGCAGGAATATTGAGGGACCCTCGCTGAGTGAGTGTGTGCTTGACTTCTGTGACTTCTGTGTCTTATTCAGTCTTTACAGCAACTTGAGGGTGGGGCTGAGGTCCTGAAGCCCCTTCCCTCCATGCTGAGGATGCGCTGGGCAGACAGTGCTCTTGGCTCTAGCAGCCCTGCCTTCCTGATGCTCCTTGTGAGGCCATACAACTGGGTGGACCCATCAGAGGGACATGGTGCACTTTGGGTCTTGGGAATTCTTTGCTGCCTCCAAGTCCCACTTGGAGAACAGCCATTATCTCCAAAATAGTAGGCCAGGCTGAAGCTCCCACATACCCACAGCTGTTTCTTCCTGGAAGCTTGCCACCCCCCACCTAGGTCAGTGTCAGGCAGCTATGCCCAGCGACCCACTGCTCTAGGGCCATAGACCTTTTATTTCCTTGTTTGAACTCCAGAGGAGCTTTCTTTTTAATCTGTGTCCCCATTTCTCCCAAACCCTACTCTGTCAACCTGGCCTCACAGCTTCTAGTCACTTCACAATCCATCTTCCACCCTGTAGCCAGGGAGAGTATTGTAAAACGGAATCTCTTCCTGCCATTCTCCTGCTTCAAAGATAGCCATGGCTTCCCTTGTCCTTCTGATGACATCCACAGGCCTCTCCGTACTGTGGTCCTGACTGCCCCTTAGATTGAATCTTGTGCCTCTCCTCCTTTGTCACCCTCTATCCAGGATAACCAGATATTCCAAATCCTTCAAGTTCCCTGTTTGCATCAGCTGCCTCTTGTCATTGGGCCTTTGAATGGAGTGTTCCTTTCCCATCTTCTCTTCTCCTTCATCATCTGCCTAGTCCCATTCATCCTTTGGGTCTCATCTTAGATGCCACTTCCTCCAGAAGGCCTTCCAAGATCTTTTCAGATTGAACTGGGGGCCTTTCCTTTGGACTCTACAGCAGCCTGTGCTTCAAAGTGGCCTCATTGCTCCAATTCTTGTCCTTCTTCCCTCCAAACCTTTAAGTGTCATGAGAGCAGGAGCTCTGCTGTACGTTGTCCAGTACCTACCTAGCACATCGGAGGGCTGTGTCCTTGACTGTGGAATCTCACCGTTCACGAACATGGAGATGGAAGGAATTAAATGACTGCTCTCCTCATTGTGTTTGACCACAACAAACACCAACCTGGATGTGGAGAGAGATCTCATTTCATTGGATTGAAAAAATGTTACCTGTTTACCTGTGTGTTTTTCTTAGAGCAGGGGGCAGGGGGTGGGGGAAAGGTAGGCAGAGTCCCCAGAGGTGAATCATCTTTAGCTCCTGTCTCAGGAAGTGCTTGTCTAGTTTTTAAAGGAAACCCTCTCTTTGGAATTATAATTGGGAAAATTGGAATGCACTGAGGTGACCTTAGAAGTTCAGAGATTGGAACATGGTGCTAATGAGGGTAGAACCACAGGATCAGATGGACCCTAAAGAGGGGACTGTCGGCAAAACAAAACAGCACTCTCTTCCTTACTGAGCCTGGCCAGGGCCCTAGACTGAGTCCCAGCTGCTGATACAGCCTGAATGCCCAAAGATCCAGGTTCAGGTTCCTCTCACACCACCCTCAGCTGTCAGAGCTGAGATATCCCTCTGGCTGCTGCCACCACGTGAGCAGAGGGGGAGACCAGAAACATACAGACAGTTCCCCCCCGTGTTACTGAACTGGCACTAGAACTCAGATGAGACTTTGGTGGCGATAACGAATGTGCCCACTGCATGGATTGGTACACTGAAGTTATGAACTCAACAAGCAGGTGTTGAGCCCTTGTTATGCTTCAGGCTGTGATACGCCGCAGATAGAGTGGTTCTGGTTGCCAGGGATCAGTGTTGGGTTGGAGAGTGGGACAGAGAAGTAAGTGGTGGTCGTAGCCATGGGATGGACAGTCTCTCAAGAAGTCCCTCAAAGGACAGGGGCCTCATTCACCACACATAGCTGCAGGCAGGTGGGAGGTGTTTGTGAGCCTCGATGGAAAGGGGGGATCACTGCAGTCAGTGAATACTCCATCCGAGGAAGCCTGAGCCTGTGCAGCCACGAAGGTCACAAAGCAGGGTGGTCCTGAGGATGAGTCGCCGCTTGAGCACCTGACTGCACCGGCACCGGCCTGCATCACCCTCCCAAGGCCCTCTCAGTGTGGGTGCCTTGTCGTCAGGAACAGAGGTGCTGTCTCCTTGGTCTATACGCCAGGGAAGATGTTAGGCAGAGGGGCAGGCAGGATATTGAGGTCAGTACTCTGCACTTGCAGAGCTGCAAGATAAAGGCAGATCATTTTTAAAAACATGAGAGAGAAAGGACAGCATGGCTCACACTTAGTACATGTGACAGCATTTCCAAAGGCAGATGCCCTATGTGGGGAAACTGGGGGGTGTTGCCAAATTACTCCAAGTGGTCAAGATGTCTGGAGGGCATTTATACACACTGGGACTCTTTTTTTTTTTTTGGATGTAATTAACAGAAATCCCACTGGCTACATTTAATTTTCTTGGTTCATGGTAGAACAAGTCTTCATTCTGTGGCCTCAGATGATGTGACCAGGACTCAGGCTCTCTATTTCTCATCTCTGCCTCCTCCATGTTAGTTCCTATCTCAGTAGGAAACTCTTCTCGTGGTCCTAAGAAGTCTGCTAATTTGGGGGGATTATGTGCTCCCTGTTTCATGTGCCCTGGGGAAGATGGTATTTTTGCCCTCAATGAGTAAGCAAAATTCTTGGTGTGGCTCTGCTTAAGTGTCAAATCTCTAAGGGGATGGAGACACCTGATTCCTTTAGGGCTGGTCATGTGGCCATCATAGTGGAGGGATCAGGAGCTGGTGAATGGGTTCAGCTTCCTCTGAAGCACCAGGATGGATGGGAAAGAGTCAATTCCTGCCTGGAAGTCCAGTGCAGCTAACCAAAGAAGGGAGCTTGGTGCTGGGTAGAACCAAATAGCCAGCGTGCAATCAGCTAACTCCCTCTTTGCAAAAATGTTGGCCTCTGTGGTGGTGTGCCCAACCCAGAGACAAGGACAAGAATGAAACCAGACTCTAGGATGCCAGAGATCACTGAGTCTAACATCTTCATTTTATAGATTTGAAAATAAAGGTCAGCGAAAGAAAGAATGAGTCCCAGACTGCTGGGATTCAAATTTATTCTCCTGAGGCTTGTTTAAAGCACTTTCTCCATGACAATGCTCAGGTAAGAGGTAAGGAAGGAAGGGAAGAGATGGCTTTTTCCTTTGTGGTGGGTTGGGGGTTGCTGGTGAGGTAAGGCCAATGTGGTGGTTTGAAATTTGCCTTGTATAGTCAAGACTGTAAAGAGCAAATATCCCAATTAGGAAGGAGGCTCAAGGAACAGACATCTTGCCTGGCAGATATACAGATGACCAATAAATACATGAAAAGCTGCTCAACATCATTAGCCACTAGGGAAATGCAAATTAAACCTACAAGATATCAGCATCCACGGATAGAGTTAAAAAAAATAGTGACAAGGTCACATGGTGGTGAAGATGTGGAGGGACTGGATCACTCATCTCTTGTTGGCGGAGTGTGTAATGGCACAAGCCCTAGGAAAAACATGTTGTCAGTTTCTTAAAAAGCCAAAGATCCAGCCATCATACAATTTCACTTCTGGGTTTTTATCCCAGAGAAATGAAAACTTAGGTGCATGCAAAAACCTGGGCAGTTTTATTGTAATGGGTGAAGCCTGGAATCAGATGTCCCTCCACAGTGAATGGTTAAAACAGTGGGTGTGCCCATGCTGTGACATAACACTCAGCATTATAAGGAGAGGACCATTGCTTCACACAACCACCTGGATGAACCTCCAGAGAATGATGTGGATTGAAAAGAACCAATCCCAATCACATCAATGTTTATAGCAGCTCAGCTCACAATAGCTAAACTATGGAACCAACCTAGGTGCCCTTTAACAGATGAATGGATAAAGAAACTGTGGTCCATATACACAATAAAATATTACTCAGCTTTAAGGAAGAATGAAATTATGGCATTTGCAGGTAAATGGATGGATCTGGAGACTATCACACTAAGCAAAATAAGCAAATCCCCCCAAAACCAAAGGCTGAATATTTTCTCTGATATGAAGATGCTAATTCATAGTAAAGGGGGGTGGGGCTAGGGAAGAATAAAGTTACTTTGGATTAGAGAGAAGGGAGTGAAGGGAGGGGAGAGGTTTGGGGATAGAAAGGATAGTAGAATGAGTCTGACATTATTATCCCATGTGCATATATGACTACGTGACTGGTGTGATTCTACTCATGTACATACAGAAGAATGAGAAATTATACTCCGTTTATGTATAATGTGTCAAAATGTATTCTACTGTCATGTGTAACTAATTAGAACAAAAAAAAGGATTTTTTTAAAGCCAGTCTTTGTAAATGCAATGAAATTTTCAATTTCAAAGGAAATCAAGTGTTTCGAACCTAAAATCCAGGCATTAATAAAAGGAGCAATCAAATTCATCATGTCACATTCCTGTTGACATTTTGTGTCACCAAGGAGGAAATGGGGATGTCTGCCATGAACAAGTTTAAAACAACTACAAGTCTTCAGTTTGAACTGATATTGTTTGGAAGTTGCTGGAACATTTCTTAACTTAGAAACCTCTAGATGCATATTCGTTCAGACACTGAAGGACACCTGAGTGCTGAGAAGACCCCCAAGACCCCGAGTCTCCTTCAAAAAATCTGCCCATGTTTGGCAGGCTTCTATCATTCTGCTCCCAATGCCTGGATTCAGACATTTGGGAAGCAGCATTGGACACATCTCCACTAGCATACACTAGTTACCATTTCTTTTCCTTTAAAACCATATGTTCCTGAAGTTATACTTAATTTACCTTAATGAACACAAATCTAAATTTTGTGATCATTCATTTACTGAATAGAAAGTGTACTTGGAAAATACTTTTATGAAGATTATTATCAATTGTGAACATCATTAGTCAAGATTTGGGTGACAAGAGCGACAAAAAATACTTTAGAAAATAACGTATTTCTTGGGAATGATAAAATAAGTTTCCAATAGACTACTCTAAACTGCTCTTCTTTGGTATAGAAATTTCAGTAAAATTATAGGAAAGGACTTTTTTTATATTTGTAGAAGCATCAGTACATTTTACATAATCAAAGTATATCTTACTCTTTAAGAAATCAATATTTGTGCAAAAATTATTTCAAATTTCTCAGTGATTTTGCATGAGTAAAGAATAAAGCTAAGAGATCAGCTGGGAGAAGGTGAACATTCTAGAAATTTTTAGGAATTGAGGGGCAATGTTTTTTACATAGGAAGATATAAACTCTAGCCAGATGTACAGGCCTATGGTTGTCTATAATAACATCACTCTTCCTAGCCATAAAAAAATTATTTAATCAAAGATTTATGTTTCTTCTTGTATTTTCATATCTCTTTTCATTTCTGGGATACTTTTTAAAAATTTAATGAATCTACCTCAAAAATGACTATTTTGGAAAACTCTCATGTTAAATTCTATGTCTTTTCTCAGTGATATGCATTAGTAAAGAAGAACTCTAAAGCTAAGTGATGAACTATGTGAGACAGTTCCAGAAATATGTCAGGGAAGTGTTTTCCAAACTGAGGAGACAATGACTGGCACCAGACAAATGTCCCTGTGCTTGTATACTAATATCACTATACAAATATCAGCCATGAAAATTTCATATTTTATTTGGTAAGATATTAAGAATTATTCTACTCAAAACAACAACAACAAAAAAGCCAGTCTGTGTCAGCCTAGGATCTGATTTCCTTAACAATATCTCTAAAGTGCAAGAAGTTAAATCAAGAATCAATAAATGGGATGGATTCAAACTAAAAAGCTTCTTCTCAGCAAAGGAAACAATCAATAAGGTGAAGAGAAAGCCTACAGATTGGGAGAAAAATCTTTACCACAAGAACCTCAGATACAGCATTAATCTCTAGGATATATAAAGAACTTTAAAAAACACCAAAAAACCCCCCAAACAAACAAATAATCCAATCAATAAATGGGCTAAGGAAATGAGCAGACACTTCATCACAGAAGAAGATATACAGTAGATCAACAAGTATATGAAAAAGTGTTTAACATCTTTAGCAATTAGAGAAATGCAAATCAAAAGTACTCTAAGATTTCATCTCACTTCAATCAGAATGGCAATTATCAAGAATACAAGAAATAATAAATGTTGGTGAGGATGTGGGGAAAAAGGTAGACTCATGCATTGCTGGTGGTGATGCAAAATGGTGCAACCATTATGGAAAGTGGTATGGAGATTCCTCAGAAAACTTGGAATGGAACCACCATTTGACCCAGTTATCCCACTCCTTATTTTATACCCAAAGGTCTTAAAATCAGTATAATACAGTGATGCAGCCACATCAATGTTTATAGCAGCTCAACTCACAATAGCTAAACTATGGAACCAACCTAGGTGCCCTTCAACAGATAAATGGATAAAAAAATGTGATACATTTATATATATATGAATGATGAAATATTACTTGGCTTTAAAGAAGAATGAAATTCTGGCATTTGCTGGTAAATGGATGGAGTTGGAGAATATCATGTTGAGTGAAATAAGCCAAACCCAAAAAACCAAAGGTTGAATGTTTTCTCTGATATGCAGATGCTAATTAATAATAAGGGGGGGTGGGCTAGGGAAGAATAGGGTTATTTTATATTAGGTAGAGGGGAGTGGAGGGAGGGAAAGGGGTATGGGGACGGATTAATAATAGAGTGAAACAGACATTTTTACCTCATGTTCATACATGACTGCATGACCAATGTGATCCTGCAATATGTACAATCAGAGAAATGATAAATTATATTCCATTTATGTATGAGTAATCAAAATGTATAAATGCATTCTACTGTCATGTACAACTAAAAAGAACAAATAAAAGATCTAAAACAAAAAGCTAGTCCCCAAAGGCCGTGTACTGTATGATTCTACTTATATAACATTTTGGATAAATTGGGTAGTTTTTGATAAATTTGAGATATGGAGAACAGACTAGTGGTTACCAGGGGCTATGGATGGTGGGAATGATGGTAGGTAGGTAGGTACATAGAAGGAAGACACTATTTGGGATCTTGACCGTGGTGTTGTATGCATGAACCTACACAAGAGATAAAATTATGCAGAACTTAATACACATACACACGAATGAGGTTCATCATAAGGATATTGGCACTGATCTCATTCATTTCACACTACAGTTTTGTGAAATGTTATCATTGGGGGAAGCTGGGTCAGGGGTACAGGAATCACCCTGTATTATTTCTTACAACTGAATGTGAATTTACAATCATCTCAATCTTCTATTTTCTCTGAGGTGGGGGACGGGGATCCTGCAAGACCCTGTGGTGGGCTAGGGATGACTCATCAGCCTCAAAGCTGCATTTCTTTTGAGGACTTTAAGAAGACAGATCAGCTCTTGGTCACAGCTCTCAGAAGGGCCAGATCCTTTTCCTTGTGTTTCCTGCAGCCAGAAGCTGGAGGGTCCACTAAGGAGGGGCCGCTGCAGCCCTAAGATGCCTGTTGCCAATGAAAAAGTCATCATGAATGACCCCGAGGCTGCCTGGGGGGCTCCAATCAACAAGCACACTTTTGAAGAAACTGAAGCCTTTCAGGAAAGAGAATTAGGCTGCAAAATTCTTTATTTTCCCAGATTCCTTGGGAAAAAGATCCCGATATAATCACTCCCAAGTCCAGGATAAATGAATACAGAAAGTGCTTTAGGAATGTGGTGCCTTTGATGGTTTTTATTGATCGGTTCTTCCTGTGTTTCCTCAAGAAATGCTGTGGCTCTTTTGCCTCAACCCAGTGACATGAACACAATTGTTATTACAGAAGGGCATTACTTTGGAATGAAACGAAGTGGGGTGCATTCCTTTCTCACCTTGGGGCAATGTGGTGCCTGGACTCAGACATTTTATTCTTTCCAAACAAATATCACCTTCATTTGAATATTGACTGTATATGAAACCAGAATGATCACTAGTGCTTTTTGTCACTAGAATGAAAGAACAATCAGCAGCCTAGGGGTCATTAATTTCTTCCCAGAAATTGTGTGTGTGTGTGTGTGTGTGTGTGTGTGTGTATGTGTGTGTGTTTCAAAGAGCAAAGTGAGAAACTCAGACTGGCATAGCCATCATCTTTTAATTCTGACTCTGGATGTTTCTGTTTCCATGTTCCAGGTGGGGGGGACCCAGTCCTTGTTGATTTTGCCCTCATTTCTGGAGGGCAGAAATGCCCAGTGGTGCAGGGCTGGAGTGGGAGTCTGCCACTCTGGAGGCATTGTAGCAATAGGTGGGTGGCCAGGGAGTCAGCCACATCTCCGAACACACTAGCTGTGTGCCCAGAACACATGACAGCCCTCTCTGATTTTCTTATTGCTTCACAGGCAATGGGGGGCACTAGCCTAAATGACGTCGAGTTCTCTGGCTCCTGTGTTCTGTCGCTATTACTATGTTCTGGGATTGTCCTCATACTCTGGCTCCTTTGATGAACCCCATGGGAAGGAGGGGTGGCCTTTGGTATAGTAAACTGCAAGAGAGACCTCAGGTCCGCAGAGGCTTCTGGCCCCATCTTAACCACTCATTTAATTCTATTTCTGCTTTCTTTTGGGTTTTTCCACTTTTTTTTTTTTTAATATGGGGGTCTCAGTATTGCCTTGAACTTGAACCTGTAGGCTCAAGTTATCCTCCCACCTCAGATTCCCAAGTAGCTTGGACTACAGGTGCACACACCACCATGCCAGCTGTTCCACCTGCTTTTAACCACCTTCTTGGTGTCAGGGACCCACGGATATGACCTTGGCTTGAACACTTCTAGTGATGGGGCACTCTCCACCTAACAGGCAGCCCAGGCTTTTGCTGGGAAGTTTTGCTCTTGGACAATCTCTTCTTATGCTGAGCAGTGGGACATTTCCCTGTTAGTCTTCATTCTGTTCTCCAGAATGATGAGGAATAAGTCTAATTTTTCTCTGTAATGAAAGGGTTCAAGTCCTGAAGGATGATGAGCAAGACTGCTTTGTCTTAGTCTCGCCCTCCCCAGCCAGTACTGCTGGGTCCTGAATCATTTATGAGATGGAGTCCTGAGAGTCTTTATCTTTCTGATTTGGTTTCTATAAAAAAGTTAAATAGTTAAAAATGTCCCTTCTCATGTATATAGAAATTGATCATGAAGACACCATAATATGACTATAGAAAATTTACATATAACTGTAGAAAATTTAGTTATCGAGAGAAAAAGTCATCCAAATTTCCATTTTTAACTGAATTCCTGTTAATATTTTGGTATTTTCTTTTCTGTCCTTTTCCTCTATATGTTGTTTATAGTATTTAACTGTGAATTTGGATTTTTAACCATTTTCTCCACTTATTATCATGGCAATATTGTTTTTCATGTGTCTTTGTATTCTTTTCTCTCCGTCTCCCTCTTTCTCTCTCTCTCTCTCTCTCTCTCTCTCTCTCTCTCTCTCTCTCTCTCTTTCTGTACTAGGGGAGAACCCTGGGGGGTGCTCTGCCATAGAGCTACATTTTCAGCCCTTTTAATTTTTTAAAACAATTTGGGTTTCACTAAGTTGCTAAAGGTCTTGTGATAAATTGCTTGTTTTCACTAGTAGAAAATTATGATGGCTTATCAGCCTGTGCCCTGCTGGGGTGTTTACCCTTCTACAGCCACTGTCTAATCCCACCCTTGTCAAGGTTGCTCTTGTTAAAATGATATTCCCCCCGTTATTTTAATTTCGTGTACTTAAAAACAATTTTTGCTTAGAAATGATTACAGATTCATAGGAAGTTGCAAAGAATTGTATAGGTAGGTGCCACCTCCCCTTCACTATTTCTTCCCCAGTGTCAGCATCTTGTATAGCATCGTACAATATCAACACAACGAAGGGCAATGTGATCATTTTTGCATCTTTTAGAGCAGAAATAGGCAAACGAAGGCCCACGGGCCAGATTTGACTTGCCACCTGTTCTTTTTATTTTCTTGCCACCTGTTTTTGTAAATAAATTTCCACTGGAACACAGTCATAGTCCTTCATTTATGTGTTGTCTATAACAGTTCTCATTCTACCACAGCAGAAGTGGGAAGTTGTGACAGAACCACACGGTTCCCAAAGGTTAAAATACCTACTATCTGGAACTTTATAGAAAAAAAATGGTTGAGTCCTTGTGTCAGTCAGCTTTCTGTTGCTACAACCAAGTACCAGAAATAATTAAACTCTAAAGAGAAGAAATTTATTTCATCTCATGGTTTTTTAGAGGTTTCAGCCCATGATCAGAGGGCAGACCCATTACTTTTAGGCTTCTGGTTGGGATGCTGGATGGTAGTGGCTGGAGCACCTGGTAGAGAAAACTGCTGACCTTATGGACAAGAAGCAAAGGAGGAAGGGGAAAGGGCTGGGGTCCAACAATCTCCTTAAAGGGCATGACCGCAATAACCTAAAGATCTTCCATAAGGCCCCACTCCTAAAACTTCCACACCTTCCAATAGCACTACACTGGAGACTAAGTGGTTAACACACAGGCCTTTAGGAGACATTCGACATTCAAACTATGGTTCCCTTATTTTAGAACAAGGCATGAAGACATCTAATATGCATGGATTAAATATCCTTCATAAATTATAAAGACAACTATTAGAAGACTGGAATGGATTTTGTGTACTTTTCCAATTCACAAAGAGGAAAACATACACTCAAATAAAACAAATGAGACAATCCATGTAGGAAATGATGAGCACCAGAAAGCATTTAAAACAACAAAAATTAAGATACAGGATTAAAGATGGCTATGATTTAGAGAAAATAAATGAGACGAATTTGGTTATTACAATACAAATTCTTATTTGGGTAAGAAACAAATTGAGCTATAAATAAAGTGATGCAAGGATTAGGAGTAAAGAAAGTGGTGGTTAAATGACTAGACATTGTCTCCTCTTCCTCCAGGGACCTACTAAAATTATAGTAAATGAAACAACAATTGCAATTGCCGATGTCAAAGAGAGCAGGTGAAAACCCAACAAGAGAGAGCAGACTGACAGATTCCCTTAAGATGGAAGAGTGGTGACTGACAATGAAGGGTAAAGAAAACTGCAGTGCAGAGTCAGAGTGGAGGAGGACACAGATGAGAGGGTGCCCATTTGCTTACTAGCGCCCAGAGAAACATGAGATCCTAAAACCCTAGTAAACTGAGTGGGATAACAGGCTGAAAATTGGGATTAATTCAGTGTCTTCCCACTCAGTTCCTCTTCCCCTTATCCTTCCACAAAAAAATCTGTTATAGTTTGAATCTTAAATGTACCCCAAAGGTCATGTATTGAAGGCTTGGTTGCAGGCCTGTGGTGCTATTGGGAAGTGGTAGAACCAAAGTATTAGAAGTTAAAAAAAAATAAAAAAAAATCAGAGGTGGGTCCTAGCCTAGTAGGAACAAGTTAGACCACTGAGGACATGCCCTTGAGGGGACTTTGAGGCTCCAGCGCCTTCCTGTCTCTTTTGTTTCTTAGCCACCATAAGGTGAAAAAGTGTCCTCTGTTTGCTACATGCTTCTGCCATGATATATTACATAGCCTTGCCACAGGCCCAAACTGAAACAGCCAAATGGCTGTGGACTGAAAACTCTGAAACCATGAGCCAAAATAAGTTTTTCCTTCTTTTAAGTTGGTTTTCTCAGGTACTTTGTTGCAGAAGCAGAAAGCTGACTAATACAGTCAGGCATCAGAGTTCTTTTCTTTTTCTTTTTCTTTTTTTTTTTTTCTTTCTTTTTTTTTTTGTGGTGCTAGGGATTGTGCACACTAGGCAAGCACTCTACCAATTGAGTTGTATCCCCAACCCCCATCAGAGTTTTTTTAGAACTTATTGAGAGACCTCTTCCTATCATAAGGAGATCTCTACTGTTATGGTTATCTCCCTACTTAATCACACAGAAGTGATAAACCCTGTCCATGTATTCAGAGCTTCTCACAACTTTAGATATCCTCCTTCTTGAAAAAAAAAAAAAACAACTCAACAAGCATTACCAAACATTTGAAGGAAGCTTCTGTGTGCTATTCATTGCTGAGTAGCACATTATTGTCCAACCTTAGCAGCTTAAAACAACAATCATTTGTTATCTCACAGTTTCTGTGAGCCAGTATTTGCAGGGTGGTTCTGGCTCAAGGTTTTTCATGAAATGCTAGTCTTAAGGCAGAAGGATCTGCTTCCATGATGCATCCCTCACATGATGGTGGACAGAGGCCTCAGATCCTTTTCCGCTGTTGGTGGGAGGCCTCAGTTGCTTACCATGTGGACCTCTCCAAAGAGTTGCTTGAGTATCTTCATGGCATGGCACCTGAGTTTTCCCAGAGTGAGCAATCTGGGAAAGAGCAAGGAGGAAGCTTTGTATTACCCAGGGTTGGATATTACACACCATCGTTTTCATTTTCTTCTGTTCGTTAGAAACAAGATACTAAGTCTACTCTGGGGAGGGAGAATTAGGCTGTACCTTTTGAAGGGAGGAGGATCAAAGAATTTGTGAATGTATTTTAAAACTACCACAACCTCTAACAAAAAGAAAAGATAAAAATAAATACCTACAAGATAATTTTAGAGTCAACCAAAGTCATACAGGCAACAAAAGAAAATAAAAAAGTTTAATGGGTGTCCTCAGAGATACTTGAGGATATTACTTTCATGAAACAAACAATAAAATGGATGCCATGGAAAATAAAATTAAGAGAACCAGAAAGAGATATTGGAAATTAAAGCATGATTGCTGATTTCTTCTTTTTTCCTCTTCACTTTTTTAAAAAAATATTTAATTGGGGTGAATCTCACATAACATAAAATTAACCACTTTAAAGTATACTTTTAGTGGCATTTAGTTCACTCACAATGTTGTGTAACCATCATTTCTCTCTAGTTCCAAAATGTTTTCATCACTCTAAAGAAGACTCTGTACCCATTAAGCAGTCACTGCCCATCACCTCGCCAGCCCCTGGCAACTTCTAATGTGCTTTCTATCTGTGGATTTGCCTGCTCTGGACATCTCATGTAGATGAAATCATAGACTATCTGACCTTTTGTGTCTGGCTTCTTTCACTTAGCATAATGTTTTCAGTTGTTGGTTTCTGTTTTTCAAATTAGTAGAAGGATTGCAGACCAAATGGGAAGAAATCTGCAAGAAAGGAGAAGTAAGGGAACTATGAGAGAACACCAATGCTAAATTAACCCAGGGAGTCCAGCACTTGATAGGAGTTCCAGGATGAGCAGAGAAAACAGACAGACACAGCTTATGAAAGGAAAAATAAAAGAAAATGCCACTCCCCCAAAGAGGGCACAAGTACCCAAAGAATCAGATAGTAAATAGTGAAGACCCACATTAAAACAAACTATTGTGACATTTAGAATCACAGGGGGTAGAGAAAAGTATTGAAGTTCTCTCGAGGAGGGAGGGAAATAGGAAATAAAGCACAACCAAACAAAATTATAAGAGAAATCTGTGCATATTTTCTCTTTAGAACCAAACCTTTATGGGCCCAGGGATGACACTCACCTGTAATCCCAGCTACTCAGGAGGTTGAGGCAGGAGGATCACAAGTTCAGGACCAGCCTGGATGGTCAAGAAAGTGACACCCTTTCTAAAAAAAAAATTAATTAACTAAATAAAATTAAAAATGAAAAGGACTGGGGATGTAGCTTAGTGGTAAAGCATCCCTGGATTTAATTCCCAGTACTGAAAAAACAGAACAAAACAAAATGAAAAACCTAACCCCAATATAACCTAAGACTCCATGGTCTTATTCATGTTATCAGACTTTAATACAAAAAAAATTAAAAGTAAAATAAAGATAATAGCTCCCCTCACAAATCAACCATTTAGAAACTAAAAAGAAAACTCTTTTGCAAATAAGTCCTGCTTCAAAGAATAAATTAAACCTGAAACTGAAAAAAAATATCTTGAGGATAAGAATATAGAGGACAAAAATACTAAATGTTGATGCTTAGAAATATAGCTTGAAGGCCTGGAGGGGCTGGAGTCTCTGGCTCCAGCGGTGAGTTTGGACCCTTCGGCGCCATTTTGCAGCTTCCCTGGCAGAGGGCGACCATCTGGGACTGCCTGAGTCCTCAGAGCTGAGCTCTGGTCTTCCCCGCCACTGCAAGGCATCTCCTGGGGAGGTCTGGCCTGGAGCAGAGGGAATTGCTGGCTCCAGTGGGGAGTTTGGGCCCTTCGGCGCTATTTTACAGCTTCCCTGGCAGAGAGTGACCACCTGCCACCGACTGAGCCCCCAGTGAGGAGCTCAGGCATGCCTGGGCTCTCAAGCCCAGTGTCTCCATCACTGAGCACAGTTTTGTGACCCCACCCCAACTTGGTCTAGCTCTCAGGTCCACACCCTGACCCGGGGTCTAGCACCTTGCTGTATATGATTGTCTATCAACACCAGGCTGCCTCTGCCCAGAAGCATTGGTCATTGCCAACCTGGAGGAAGTGGGACAGCAGCTTTCTTGATCACCGCTTGATCAAGCACCTCTCAAACATCAGGTGAGTTATTGGAAATCTGCAGGGACACTTTAAGTCTTTACAGGAAAATTGCAATCCCTCTGATTCGCACTACTAGAGGGGAAGATACATGAGCAACATGAGAAAACACGGGAAGAAAGTGTCCCAAACAAATCTAGATGATATATCAAGAGAACCCAAAGACAACATGGTAGAAGGAATGACAGAAAGGGAGTTCAGAATGTTCATAATTAAAATGATCCGAGAAGAGAATGATGTGACGAGAGAGCAGATTCAGGCTATGAATAATCAGCTAATAGAGCAATTGCAGGAAGCAAAAAATCATTTCAATAAAGAGATAGAAGTTCTGAGAAAAAAAACAAACAGAAATTCTTGAAGGAAACAAGGAAATGAAGGAAACAATAAACCAAGTTAAAAACTCAATAGAAAGCATAATTAACAGAATAGATCACTTGGAAGACAGAACCTCAGACAATGAAGACAAAATATTTTTCTTGAAAACAAAGTCGAACAAACAGAGAAGATGGTTAGGAATCATGAACAAAACCTCCAAGAAATATGGGACATCATGAAAAGACCAAATTTAAGAGTTATTGGGATTGAGGAAGGCACAGAGATACAAACCAAGGGTATGAGTAATCTGTTCAATGAGAAATATAGCTTGAAGAAAAATTTTACTCTTAAAACATTTATATAACCAAACAAGTATAACCAGTGTGTTGAATAAATAGGACTCATTTAATTAGGAAGCATCATTATTTTGACTGTCCCATTAATCTATTTTGCCCTCAATGCTCAAAGAACACATGTGTACTCATTACTTTTCTAGGAACTCTCAGGTAGTTAATTTTTTTAATTTACATAATCACTTCAGAAACTAGACATAGTTGTTTTAGTCAGCTTTCCATCATGATAATACATACCTGAGACAATCACCTTATAAAGACAAAAGGTTTATTTTGGTTCCCAGTTTTGAACATTTAAGTCCATGATTAGTTGGTCTTGTTGCTTTTGGGCTGCAGCAAGGCAGCACATCTTGTTGGGGAGCATGTGGTGATACAAAACTGGTTACCTCATGGCTGAGAAGTAAAAAAGAGGAAGAGAAAAAGGCCAGGGCCCCAGAATCCCCTTCAAGGGCATGCCCCAATGACCCAAAGACCTCAGACTAGATCCTACCTCTCCACATTTTCTCCACCTCCACACATACCAAGCTAGGACCAAGCTTTTACCACAAGGACCTAGTCCACATTCAAACAATAATGTAACAATAGTTTTTCAGTAATTGTTTCTGATATTTCCCTTCCCACCTTCATCCACAACCCACTTTGCTTTGAAGCCGAGTGAAAGGAGGAAAAGAAATGAGGCCCAGAAAACTCTTTCTTAACTAGAAATATCCTAAGGTGGCCTCATGTGCTTAGCATTTGGAGTATGGTTAATATGATTAAATTTAATCTTTTTTTTTTCCTACATTGGGGTTTGAACCTAGGGTCTCACACATGCTAGGTGAGTACTCTATCACTCTACCACATTAATACCTACCCATCCTTTTTTCAAAATTTGAGACCAGGTCTTGCTAAGTTGCCAAAGCAGAACTTGAACTTGCAATCCTCCTGACTCCACTCCCTGAGTAGCTTAAGCCATCATTTCTCTTGGTAAATTTAACTCTTTCTTATTAGCCCTTTCCAATTTCTTACGGGGTTCCTGCACTAGGTTCTTCATCTGCAAGTCTTGTTTCTCTGGCACAGCCTTTAATTTATCTGACTTTCCATGGTCCCCCTCATCTTCATCTCCCATTGATGGAAATGCAGTGTATTTTAGTCGACTCTTTTGTCACTGTCATCAAAAGACTTGACATGAACAATAAAAGGAGGAAAAGTTTATTTGGGGCTCATAGGTTCAGGGGTTCAGTCCATGGTTGGCCAATTCTGCAGCTCTGGGCCCAAGGTGAGGCAGCTTGTCATGGCAGAAGGGTATAGCAGAGCTCAGGACACATGGCAACAGGAAGCAGAGAGAGCTCTGCTCACCAGGGACAAAATATAAATCCCAAAGGCACACCCCCAGTGATCTATCTTCTCAAATAACAACCTACCTGTCTACAGATATCACCCAGTTAATATATGTCAGGGGATTAATCCATTGATCAAGTTACAACTCTCATAGTCTAATCATTCACCTCTGAACTTTCTTGCATTTTCTTACACATGAGCTTTGAGGGGACAATAACACATTCTCGAGGGTGGGTCAGGTACCAGTTCTCTGTGCCTCTAGCTGCAGAGAACCCAAAAACTCTCCTCTCACCTTCCTAGTTTGGGTTCAGAAGATTACATTGACCATGCCACTCCTTGGAGTACGATCTGATTTAAAGCAGAGCTCTCTGCAAATACATGCTTTCCCAAAATGTCTTTCGAGACTCATTGCTCAACCCCATTGTATCCTGATGGTGGTCATTCTCCTAACTGGTTCCTGACCATCTTATTTAGAAATTCTGCACAGTGCACCATTTCTTATCTCATTTTTGGGATCTGATAATGAGAATATCTTGTTTATTCAGTCAAACCCAGCAATTTTGGAGCCTACAATTTCTTGTCTTACACACAAAAATGAACAAAAACAAGTGAACTAAGCACCTACTTCAAAGAATTAGGAAATCTCAACCTAATAAATTCAAGGAAATTAGAAAAAGAATATGAATAAGTTAGAAAAAAATGGTAGAACTGAAAAATGAAAGAAGTAGTCTATGTGAGAGGAAGCACAGTAACATTGATAAATCATTAGAAAATAGCACAAATGCACCTCCTTAGAAACAAATAAGAGAAAGTGCTATAGATCTAAAGCAAAATTTTAAAACAAAAAAAAATTTAGTAAAAAATTTAGTCCAAGTAAATTTTTAAAAAATGAGTAAAATAGATATTTTCTAGGAACCATAAATGATCAAAATGCCTCCATGAGAGATGAAAACCTAAATAGACTAAAAACAATGGAAGATATTTAGAAAGTTTATAAAAAAAGCAGATTCTCCACAAAAGTACTGGGGCCAGATGGTCTCAAAGGTAAAGTTCTTTCAAATGTTCAAGTAACAGATGATTCTGATACTATTTAAACTCTACCAGAGCCTAGAGAAATAAGGATGGATTCCAAATTAGATTTTTTTTTTCAAAAACAGCATACCAAATTGACAATGTTAGCACAAAAATAGAAAATGTTAAGCCAGTCTTACTATGACCACTCTAAAAAGGAATTTAAATGAAATAATGGCAGAAATTTCCCCAGCATGTTTAAAGAATAAAACCACATTCAAATAGAATCACCCCCCCACCCAACCAAACACTCAGGCCTTTCAAAATTATGCACTCTAATAGTATGGTATATTGTAGTAATATATCAAAGGGGAAAACACCAGAAGGTCAATTCAATAGATGGCAAAAATGAATTTTAACAGAATTCAATATTCACTAATAACTTAAATTTAACTAGCCTTGCAGAACAGGGATGAGTAGTGCATTGTCCACTGCCCATCCATCCTTCCTCCATTGTGTGTAGAAAAGGGTTTGTGTTGAACTGATGCTCACTCCGTCCTAAGAAGGGCTACCCCCAATAGTCTCAGATTGGTTAGTAGAATTCCAGTTGCCACAGAGAATAGTTAGGGATGGACAATAGCTTACTACAGTGATTGGTTCAGATCTATCACTTGAAAAAAGAGAACTACGATGTTCTAATTAAAGACCAGGACCTTCCCTCCCGCCCCCTAAAGTTTAGAGGAAGAGAACTTTTTCCTTCCTCTGGGATATATATATTTCTCCATATCCAGAAAAGTACTCACAGCCTAGGAAAAATTATGTATTTCTGGATTATATATATATTGCATATAGCCTGGGTATATAGGTCTGAAACAGGACAGACAAGTTTTTCCCCAAGAGGAAAACCAACCAAACAATAGAGCTGGCCTGAACAGGGTAGAGCTCAAAGAGTCACAGAGAAATGAAACTGGGGCCCTGACCAAGCTGCACCTGAAGCTTACATATCTTTGCGCTATTTTTATGTGTGCTTATGGATTCTTTTTGTTGTGCAAGCCAATTTGAATTGGTTTTCTATTATTTGCCCCTCAAAACACTGTGACTGACTGAGACTAATGTCTTCGTAGCAAAATTTTAAAACTTAGCTTGAATTGAAATAGTGGTGAAAGACTAGAGATGTTCTCATTAAATTCAGGGCATACAAGACGAGAACGGTACCCACAGAGGATGACCTGGGAAAAATCCTAGATTTCGGAAGTTGGAGGTCCAAGAGGAATGGAATAAAGAAGAGGTTGAAAGGCCTAACAGCCCTGGAGAATCTAAAATGAAGAGATCAGAGAAGATGCTCTGAGGTAATTTGCTCAAAATCAGTTCTAGAGCTAAGGATGATTTTCCTTATTCCAGTTGTTCTCAGCTTTGGACATTTGGCAATGTCTGGATACATGATTGTCATAACCAGGGGGTGGAGTTGTTGGCATCTAGGGGGTAGAGGTCAAGGTTGCACCTGAGCATCCTACAATGTGCAAGATGCCTTCTTCAGTAAGGACTTATCCAGCCCAAGATGTCAGGAGTGCTGAGGAAGAGAAACTTTCTTTTTCGTTCAGGTTCACTGGTTCGTGTGCACAGTTCCTGCTGTGCTCTCTTGGTAACCTCACTGAATATTTAGCATTGTTCTCCAAGCACAAGTCAGTGCCATGAGATGACACAAAAATATTGGAAAGGAGGGAGTCTGGTGTCATTATTTGCAAAAAGTGACTACATACTTGCTGATTTCCAAGCCAGCCAACTGAAGAACTGCTAGAAATAATAGGAGAATTCTGTAAAGTGGTGGAGTTCAACATTAATTAATATTCAAAACCAGCAGTTCTGCTCTTTGCTAAAAATAGCCAGTTTCAAGATATAGAAAATATTTAAAAGTGCAAAACATAAATTTGGATATACATTTAGCCAGAGCTGATCATTCTCCCTGTGAAGAAGACTTCTAATCTCTCTTAAAAGACATGTAGAAGGATGCTTCAAATGAGAAGCCAGATCTTGCTATTGGATGGTGGTATTAAATGCCATGGAGATGAGAATGGTCTCAAAATGATAAATGCAAGTGGAATTCCAATTAAAATTTCATGGGATTTTTTAAATCAAATGAAATAAACCAAGATTATCCAGAAAAAAATCTGTAAAAGTTACAGATAATTCAGAAGAAAAGGGAAAAAAATGTACAAAAGTGGGACCAGCCTGATTAGATACTAAAACATCTGAAACTCAGCAATTAAAGGAATTTGATGCTGGTGAAGAAGTAGGTAGGTAGAAAAATCCAGAAATAGACCCCAAGACATGGGAGAATTTCTCTTATGGTAAAGGTAGAATTTTGTAGGACAATACTCTAGCCATCTGGAAAAAAGAAAATCTTCTCAACCCTCATGTCTTTAATTTATATTTCTGATAAAGGATTCATTTGCAGAATATATAAATAACACATCAATCAAGAAAAAAGACAATAAAAAATGAGTCCAACACTTGATCAACCACTTCACAAAAGAGAATATTCAAAGAGCCAGTTAAACACTGGAACTGGAACTGAAGCTTATTAATGCAAATTAAAACCACAATAAGATAACATTGCACACCCACCAGAATGGCTAAAACTCAAGAAACTGTTAATATAAAGTGTTGACGAAGATAAGGAGCAGCTGAAACTCCTGTACTCTGGCGGGAGGGTAAATTTGTAGAACATAGCTAATGTAGAAAGCTATGTTCCTATTTGGAACATGAAATTTGAGCGTACTGTCCCCATGATGACAGAAATTCCACTCCTCGATGGATCACCAGCTTGACTCAAATGTCTTGTCAACCATGGGAAGGATTAATTGATTTTGGTGTATTCAGACAACGAAATAAATAGCAATGGAAATGAATGAACTCTAACTACATGTGACAAGCATAATGATGAGCAAAAGAATACATTCCAAATGACTGCATTTACAGAACATTAAAGCAGAGACAGAACTAATGTATGGTGATAGATGTCAGGTTGCTCTGGGGGAAAGGAGGGCATGACTGAGAACAAGCCTGAGGTCTGGGAGGGCTGCTGGGTTGCTGGCAATATTTAGGGTCTGTTCTCTCAGTGCAAGTTCATTGCATTTTGGATGTTTTGCTGTAGGTATGCTATTCATCAATAAAAAGGTTGAAAAGAAACACAGAAACATAAAGCTTATTGTGAAGAAGCTAATGAAAGATTCTGTAGCAGGTTGAAGGCCATTTCAGCAGGGTGTCTGTGACTCCTTGTCCTCCCATCTGTACAACTGAGTAATGTCAGCCTCAAATGGAGTTTATGAAAATTATCTGAGGCACTGAATATGGAAGTGTTTTGTAATCTGTAAAGGTTGTTGGTATGATTTTTAACATAACAACAGAGGTTGTTGCAATTTTCACTCCATGTTCCACCTCCGGAGAGGGCACACATAGAGTATTACCCATGGCCCCAGTGTCTGGGCCCCCCTTGCCCTCTTGTTCAGTTGCTTTATGGAGAATTCTCTCTTTATCATTTAAATCTGCCCCAGCTTTCCTCTCTTCATCACCTTCACTGCCCCACTCCTGAGATTAATTCTTCCCTTAAACAATAGAAGATGGATGGCCTTCGTGTTCCGTCAGCTGATTAAAATCATTTCCTCTCTGTTGAGAGTCCATTCATGCAGAAACTGTGCTTTTGAATGCCAGCCTTAGAAGCCAGCCTCGTGCACTGAATCACAGCCTGCGATGTCTAAACATTCCTCTTCCTTCCTGGCAGCATTTCATAGAGTCCACCAATGCCCCTGCCAGGGCCCTGAATGCTTCATATCCGGCCAATGGTGGAAGATGCCAGCTGAGCCATGACTTCCTCTGATACTGTGGATGTAGCTGCATCCAGGTGTTGTGCTGACTCTGGAAGGTACGAATAAACAATCACCCTTCAAACAATTAGCATTTATTAAGTGCCTTGTCTCACTGGGTCCTCCCAACAGTCTGGTGAGGGGATGGATAACCCAATCCCTGTTCTACAGGTGTGGAAACTAAACTGAAGCTGAGAGGTGAGAGGTGAATCAACCAAAGTCACAGAGTTACAAATTAGAGACAAGATTTGAACCTGTGTTTGACTCTGGAACCCATGCTGGTTCTTTCAGTAATTACTTATTAAGTGACTACCATGCACCAGGCACTTGGATCCATCAGTGAAAAAAAATCTTCCAGTTTCGTAAGCTTCCATTCTACTGGAGGGGAGGGACAACAAACGTTACAATCAATCAATCAATCAATCAGGCAGTATGTTAGATTGACAGGTCCTTTGGAAAAAAAGAGAGTTGAGCAATGTAAGGGGATGTCAGGAATGCCCAAAGGTTGGGGGCTAGGGGAGGTTTGGTTTGTAAGTTAAGTGAAGTGGTCAGGGGAGACTTCCTTAGAAGGTACCTTTTGAACAAAGTCTTGAGGAAGGTGAGGGAGTTAGCTGGACTTAAGCAAACTCCATATACAGGCCCTACATGGGAGAGGCCTGGATGTTTGTAGAGCAGCAAGGAGGCCAGTGTGATTGGCACAGCCCAAGTGAGGGGTCGGAAAGGTACCCAGGTTCTGGTCCCATAAAGCTCACAGATTGTGGTCTAGACCTTGGCTTTCTCTCCAAGAGAAGTGGTTGTCCTAAGAGGGTTGGGGCAGAGGTGTTTTGAATGCTCTGTTTTGCCTAGACTGTCAGGCAGCAAAGGTAGAAGCTGGAAGACCAATTAGCAGGCAGGAAGTGATGGTGCCTGGGACTACAGTGATTGAAGTGGACAGGGGAGAAGAGTGGTGGGGAAGAGCATGGGGAGTGGACATGCTGGACATGTGTCCTCAGGGCTCTGAGTGAAGATGTTAAATAGACTGTTGGACCTGTGAATCTAGAATTTGGAGGAGTCTTCTTTTTTTTTTTCTTTCAGTACTGGGACTTGAACCCAGGGGCACTGTACCCCTGAGCTGCATTCCCAGCCTTTTTAAATTTTTTTATTTTGACAGGGTCTTGCTAAGTTGCCTAGGCTGTTCTTGAACTCGCGATCTTCTGCCTCACCCTACCAAGGGATCACAGGTATGTGCCCCCATGCCTGGCTGGTGTGAAGTCTTGTTTGGATTCAGGTTTTATCTATGGGAGCAGCAAATTCAGGTGCCACCCAGGGTTGCTGGAGGAGCCTGAAGCTGTGTCTGGGGAGGGCTTGAGTGTACTGAAAGCCTGTGAACTAGCCTGACACAGTCATTACCAGGATCACCAAGGTGCCTGTTATCAACACAGGTGCCAGGCCTACTGTGGAGCCCTTACATCTCTGATGAATCTGGAAAGTGTCCTGGATGCCCCCTTCTTGTCCTCAGCCTGTTTTCATGCTGAGCCCACTTCAATTCTAGTTCCTAGCCCTGGCTGTGAGCTTAGATTTGGTTCCCACCTCCTCTCCTAGAGTCCCTGCACTTGGTCTCTTGGCTGCTCCTTGGCACCTCTGACTTCCAACACTGCCACTTGACCCAGTCATACTTGGAGCAAGGACACTGATCCTTCCTCCCAGTCCCTGCTTTCTGTGAGCACTTGAAGAACCACTTGGCCCTCTCAGAAGCAGAGGCTGAGATTGGAAAATTCAGTCCCATCCTGGCCCTTCCAGGGGTGTTTCAGGTACTGAACATGGCTGGTGAGCCTTGAGAGGACAGAGAGGTCTAATATTTGACCGCTTCTGGCAAGGGAAAGACATGGAGTTACAGTGATGTTCAGAATGTCTTGGGGGTCGGGATAGGGTAGAGGCTAGAGGGGGAAATATAAATGGTAACCTAGTTCAGAGGAAAGACATCCAAAATGGAGAGTCCATGGTGGTGGCTGGATGGGTCCTCTGTGGCTAGGGGATCTCTGAGGACATCAGGAGTTATTCCTCTAGAAGGACAAATGGGACTGTTTGCCCAGCCTGTGTATTCTGATCTAAGGGCCTGTATTAGTCAGGGTTTTCTAGAGGAACAGAATCAACAGGAAGTATGATTATAAAAGGGGATTTATTAGATTGACTTACACAACCACAAACTGGATAGTCCACAAGGACCATCTGCAGCTGGAGAGCTGGAAGCAGCAGCAGCTGGACTGTCCAAGTTGCAGAAGCCCCAGAACAAGAAAAATCAACAGTGCTACCCTAGTCTGAGACCAAGTCTTCTGGAAACTACCTGGAGAATCACTGGAAGAGTCCGCTTTGAAAGAGTGAGGAAGCGAGAGTCTGATATCCTCAGAGGATTGAAGCAACAATCAAGAACCTGTTCAAGAGGAGCTGAACTTGCATCTGCATCTGCTTCCTTGTTCTTCCAGTGTTTATTCCATCCTATTGAGAGGTGCTGCCTACACTTAGGGAGGGTCTCCACTTCAGTTCACTATACCACATTCCAATCATTCCCAGACATGCCCTCATGGACACATACCCAGAAGCCTCTTAATCATCTGTATCTCTTAATCCAATCAAGTTGACAATTCAAATTAACCATTACAACGGCCATACTCAGGGTCTGCTGTGCTCCTTCATTCAGGTTCTTTTTCTTCCTCTAATTAGGAATATAAACACCTGGCTATGAAATTTGTTTTTCTGTGCAGGGGATGGAAGGGAATGAGGGGAGAGGGAGTCATCACTAACATTCCTGGGTTCTGCCATGTGGGGTGAGGGACAAGGATTTCTGTGTTTTAAAGCATTCATACCTGTCCCCTCTACTGCAAGACTTGGGGGTCTCAGAGTTGTCCAAATTCTTATCCAGACCCTGGGGCCAGAAGCAGATTCTGGGACGGAGATGGGCAGGCAGAATATGAAATCCACATATAGGATCGGGGCTCAATTATGCTAAAAAGTCAAAGGACAATCAAGTGTCTAGACTGATGACAGGTTCTGAGCTTGGCTGATGAGGGGCCAAGGTTGTATCTTGGCCTATGACCAGGTTGAGGCTCTATTCGGGTCAGGATTAGGAATTGGCTACTATCAGGAACACTCTGGTCTTTTGTGTAGCTAAGAGGCCTGCTCCCTGATTCAACCCATCTCCTGCCTCTGTTGGTTTCCTGATCAGCTCTGAACAAACTTTGAGCAGCATGACTTGAGAATCAGTGAGCCCTCCAGCTCCACCCTTATCCTGAAGGCTTCAGCCTCCTGGGGCATGGCTGGTCTCTGTCCTGAATATAATCTGCCTCTGGGTCCTTTCCAGTTCAGCATGGCTCTGCTTGCCCTCCGTATGGCCAGCACTGTGCTGGGTACTTTCAAAGGTCTTGAGAGGATTACCATCCCCACCATTTCCTTTTATGTGCAAGGAAAACAGGCTCAGTTCTTTTTTGCATCCAGGCACATCTGTATATTCTTTCTGGTTTGGGGCTCATTTTTTATCCCTTTTTCTTTTGGATCATCCCAATGCCATCAGGATTTTCCTAGGACAGAGAAGAAAATGTATTTGGTCAAGAGAAATTTCTTTTAACCTGAATGCTCAGAGGCAAGGGTGACCAGACCTGACCTTACCTCTTCCCAGGTATGGATGTGGAGAAGCAATTATATGCTTTTACAGCACAAGTCAGAGCATAGGAGGGTTTTGCTCTTAGGGAATTCTCCTGGCTGTGTTCTCCTTATACATTGCTTCCTTCTGTCTCCCAAGTTTCCAGGCCCCTTCCCTGTCTGAACCCAGACCTTCTCCTTCCCAGAAAAACCCCCACCTTGCTCTGCAGAGTCCCCCTCCCTTGTGGGAAGGAGAAGGGAGGGGAGCTGGCTCTTCTGTATGTGTACAGAACAGAGAGCCCCATTGTTACTCTCTTTACCCCTGACTAGCAGCTCCTGTCAGGGTCTGAAAAATGAATACGGGTACCTTGGGTGACAAAGATGGATGGGGATCCCAGTGCACGGCTCTGCATACACTGCTGGCCCGTGTATTACTCCCCTTGGGATCAGGCTAATCAGATGGCTGCTTATGGAGCCATTACTCAGTCATTTAGTTGTGCTGGGAGGGGAAGTGTGAGATTTCACCAGTGAGACAATTAGGACCTTTCCCTAGCAGCTGCCTTTGGTGGGGGTGGCTGTGGACAGTTGAGTCCCATTAGGGGGTGATGATGATGACAACCCCCTGGCTCCAATCAGATTGGAGGCTTACCTGGGCCAATGCCACTCACAGCTAGCCCTATTGTGCTTAAACATGAAACCAGTCCTCATGTATGGTCCATCTGGACTTTCTGAGCCCGGGTGCACCAGCCACAGAGAAAGAGAACCAGATGCTCTCTTGGCCACCTGCTGCCTTTGTTTTAAACTCTGAGTAAAGTCACAGCTCTTGCAGACAATTCCCTGGGAAGAGATTCTTTTACTTTTGTGCAGTAATATATTCTGCGTCCCGGGGCCTGTTATTGTACAATAAAATAAGAAGGCTGGGAATCAATACAGGAATGTGAAAAAATGCTCTGAATCATTTTCATAACCAGCAAATATGGTTTTCAGCTGAGAAACATTTTCTTTTCTATTCTGAAATGGTGGGAGCAATTTTCAATCCTGGGCACTGGGACTGGAGTTCTTTGCAGCTTAAAGGTAAATGTCACCCATAGGAGAGGCCACAACAGCCTGGGCTGTGATGAGCTGCACTCGGCAATCATAACCAGGATATGCACTTTGCCATCCTCTCTGAGGTGCCGCTCTGTGCTGGGCATTTTCAAATTTGATAGGTTATGTGTTTGGACAAATTCTTAGGGTTCATCTGCACCAGCGACCTCATCATGCAGGAATTCCCTCTACAGTATCCCACAGTATGGAGCTAGAGGCTTTCTTGCAGTGAAAACAACTCACAAACTCTAAAAGCCCATGCCATTTTCTCTTAATAGCTCTAAATATTAAAAAGAAAATGCTCCTGACTTCCAGTTTCACTTGGCATTGGAATGAGCACACACTGAAGTCTCTCTGCTCTGCTTCAATCACATGCCAATAGTATAAATGTAGACACTCTGCATGTATAAATATAATCTTGTCTTGTTTTTTCATAGGAGCAGTCATATTAAAATACAAAGTAATAATTTGTGTAGACTAGAAATGAAGTGGAGATATAGGTGTGCAGGGGCTGGAAGCATGAGACACTCAGTGTACAGGAACTGGCAGAGGCTGGTGAAACTAGGCTTCACTCACAAAGAAACAGGAGCATGTGACCTCCAGTGAAGGAAAAACCCCAATCAATAGAAACTCATCCTGAGATGGCTCAGACCTTACACTTAGCAGGCAGAGCTTTTAAAGCAGCTGCATAAACAGGCTCAAAAACCTAAAGGAAAATACAGTCTTAATGAATGCACAGATGGGGAATCTCAACAGAAAAATGGAACAAAAAAGAACTGAAAGGAAAGTTTGAAACTGAAATTTGTAGTAATTGAAATAAAAAAATGTACTGGATAGGCTTAATAGCAGATTAGAGATGACAGAAGGATGAATAAGTGAATTTGAAGACAGATCAATAGAAGTGATCCAACTTAGGAAAGTAAACAGGAAAAAAATTGAAGAAAAGTGAATGTGGCCACAGAAATTCATGGGGCAATATCAGAGAGTTTCACATACATGCAATAGAAATTCCAAAGAGAATACAGGTCCGAAATAAGAATTTGATCAGAAATATATATACACACACACATAAATATGCATAATATAGGTCACAATAATGAATGAAAATATTTGGAGAACGATAGTTAAAAACTCCCCAAATATGATGAAATAAATACAGACCTTCAGTTCTAAAATGTTCAGAGAATCTCAAGAAAGATATATTCACACATACTTATAGTCGAACAGCTGAAAACAAAGAGAAGACATTGGAAAGAGACAGAGGAAAAAAAGACACATTATATATGAGGTGACAATGATAAAAATTACCAATGACTTCTCAGAAATAGTAGGTAGAGAACAAAAAACAAAACAAAAAAACAAGAAAAACCTACTAAAAACACAAAAATCAAAAACAATCCCCCCCCAAAAACCAATGGGACTAAAAAACAAAGGAATAACCTCTTTAACATGATTAAAGAGAAATAAAACAAGAACAAACAAGAAAAATAACTGCTAAATTAGACAATTTTACTGTCTATATTCAGTAGAAAACATGCCTCAAAAATTGAGAATGAAATAAACCAGACATGTGCTTATACGTAGAATCTAAAATAGTTTAACTCATGGAAATAGAGAATAAAATGAAGACCATTAAAGATTGGGACAGTGGGTGGGGAAAGGTGTGATATTGATCAAGGGATGTAAAGTTTTAGTTAGAGAAGAGGAATAAGCTTTAGTAATCTACTACATAGATAACCTATGACTATAAGTTATAAGGTATTGTGTATTTCAAAATTGCTAAAGGAGTAGATTTTAAATGTTTTCATCAAAATAAAATGGTATGTAAGGTGATAGATTCTGGTTCAATCATTCCACAATATAAGCATATATTAAAAACATCACATTAATGTAAGAATTCATGCAGTACCCCATAAATAGATACAATTATTATTTATCAACTAAAAATAAAAAGTTTGAAAAGAAAAAAAGAGAAACAAAGTTATTTTCAGACAAAGGAAGGCTGAGAGAATGTGTTCCCAGCAGATCTGCACAGCAAGAACTGCCAAAGGGTGCTCTCCAGGTTGAGAAGAAACGATACCCTGTGGAAACTTGTATTGCCAAGAAGGAAAGACTATGTTTTCTTTCATAATTTTAAGAAAGATAACTAATTCTTTAAGACAAAAATAATAAAATGATAATCTATTGTTTAAAACATATGCAAAAAGCAAGAGATAGTATCAACACTAGCAGAAAGAGAGGAAGGTGTTAATATAGTAATATAATTATACTGTGGTGAGGTTATTATATTTGTAAATTGAGAAATAGTGGAAATTTGTAAAGTGAGGAAGTGTAAAGGATCATGTGGGAAGTGGAAAATCATACAAAATTGGATAATGATGCCTATAATTAGCCCTAGAGTACACTAAAGTAAATAATAAAAAAGCAACATAGCTAAAAAGACAATAGAACAAAGAAAACAAAATTTTAAGAAATATTTGATTTAGACTTCCGGGTCAGGGAGGCAATCACAGAGACAGACATCAGGCTCAGCCCAGCCCAGAGGCCTGAGACCTCTGCACCTGGTACGTCGGCCCTGAGTGCTCCCATGGGACTTCTGCACAGGGGCAGCTGCCAGGAGGACCAGCCCAGGGGCCCAGACATACCCTAGCCTGGTCTCAGCGCATGATCTAGTGTTACTGAAGACTAGAAGTGAGGTATTGGATACCTGCAGGAACACCACAAGTCTATAGGGGGGAAGCTATAATACCTCAGATTCTCATGGATAGAGGAGAAGATACATGAGCAACATGAGAAAACCGGGGAAGAAAGGGTCTCAAACAAACCTAGATGCTACATCAATAGAATCCAATGATAGCAGGGCAGAAAAAATGTCAGAAAGGGAGTTCAGAGTGTACATAATTAAAATGATCAGAGAAGCAAGTGATGATGAGAGAGCAAATGCAGGCAATGAATGATCACACCAATCAACAGTTAAAAGAACAGTTACAGAAACCTAAAGATCATTTCAATAAAGAGATAGAGATTCTGAAAAAAAAACAGAACTCCTGGAAATGAAGAAAACAATAAACCAAATTAAAAACTCAGTAGACAGCATACCCAACAGGCTAGATCACCTGGAAGACAGAACCTCAGACATTGAGGATAAAATATTTAATCTTGAAAATAAAGTTGACCAAATGGGGAAGATGGTATGAAGTCATGAACAAAGCCTACAAGAATTATGGGATATCATGAAAAGGCCAAATTTGAGAGTTATTGGGATTGATGAAGGCACAGAGATTCAAGCCAAAGGAATGACATCTATTTAATGAAATAATATCAGAAAATTTCCCACATCTGAAGAATGAAATGGAAAATCAAATACAAGAGGCTTACAGGACACCAAATGTACAAAACTACAACAGGTCAACACCAAGGCACATTATAATGAAAGTACCTAACATACGAAATAAAGATAGAATTTTAAAGACTGCAAGAGAAAAGCATCAGATTACAGTCAGTGGGAAGCCAATGTGGTTATCAGCAGATTCTCAACACAGACCCTAAAAGCAAGAAGGGCCTGGAACAACATATTTCAAGCTCTGAAAAAAAATGGAGGCCAACCAAGAATTTTATACCCAGCAAAACTAACCTTCAGATTTGAGGATGAAATAAAATCCTTCCATGATAAACAAAAGCTAAAAGAATTTACAAATAGAAAGCCTGCTCTACAGAACATTTTAAACAAAATATTCCATGAGGAAGAAATGAAGAACAACAATGTAAGTCAGCTTAGGGAGGAATTACCCTAAAGGAATAGCCAAATAAAGGAGAAACCAAGTCAGGTTAAAAACCAAAAATAAGTCAAAATGACTGGGAACACAAATCATATCTCAATAATAACCCTGAATGTTAATGGCCTGAATTCATCAATCAAAAGACATAGACTAGCAGATTGGATTAAAAAGAAAGACCCAACAATATGCTACCTCCACGAGATGCATCTCATAGAAAAAGACACCCACAGACTAAAGGTGAAAGGATGGGAGAAAACATGCCATGCACATGGACTCAGTAAAAAAGCAGGGGTTTCCATCCTCATATCAGATAAAGCAGACTTCAAGCCAAAATTAGTTAGAATGGATAAAAAAGGGCATTTCAAACTGCTCGAGGGAAGCATAAATCAGCAAGACATAACAATCATAAATATTTATACCCCAAACAATGGCACATCCATGTATGTCAATCAAATCCTTCTTCATTCCAGGAGCCAAATAGACCAAAACACAATAGTACTGGGTGATTTTAACACACCTCTCTTACCATTGGACAGATCTTTCAAGCAGAAATTGAACAAAGAAATCTTAGAACTCAATAACACAATTGCTAACTTAGACTTAACAGACATATATAGAATATTCCATTCATCAATAAGTGAATACTCTTTCTTTTCAGCAGCTCAGGGATCCTTCTCTAAAATACACCATACATTATGCCACAAAGCTACTCTTAGCAAATACAAAAAGATAGAAATACTACCTTGTAGTCTATCAGACCATAATGGAATGAAATTAGAAATCAATGATAAAATAAAAAACAGAAACTACTCCGACACCTGGAGATTAAATAATATGCTATTAAATGATGCATGAATAACAGAAGACATTAGGGAGGGAATAAAAAATTCTTAGAAGTCAATGAGAACAAAGATACAGCATATCAAAATCTCTGGGATACTATGAAAGGTTGCTAAGAGGAATATTCATTGCATGGAGCACTTTCAATAAAAGAATGAAAAGTCAACAAATAAATGACCAACCTCACGTTATTAGAATGCCTATTTTCAAGAATACAAGCAACAATAGGTGTTGGCGAGGATGTGGGGAAAAAGGTACACTCATACATTGCTGGTGGGGTTGCAAATTGGTGCAGCCACTCTGGAAAGCAGTGTGGAGATTCCTTCGAAAACTCAGAATGGAACCACCATTTGACCCAGCTATCCCACTCCTTGGCCTATACCCAAAGGACTTAAAATCAGCATACTACAGTGATGGAGCCACATCAATTTTTACTGCAGCCCAATTCACAATAGCTAGATTGTGGAACCAACCTAGATGCCCTTCAATAGAGGAATGTATAAAGAAACTGTGGTATATATACACAATGGAATATAATTCAGCCATAAAGAATAATAAAATTATGACATTTGCAGGTAAATGGATGGAATTGGAGAAGATCATGTTAAATGAAATAAGCCAATCCCAAAAAACCAAAGGCCGAATGATCTCTCTTATAAGTGTTTACGACACATAACGGGGGTGGGGGGAGGCACGGGAAGAATGGAGAAGGGATGGATTGTATAGAGGAAAATGAGGGGTGGGGAGGGGGCGGGAAATGAGGGGTGGGGAGGGGGCGGGGAAGGAAAGATAATAGAATGAGACAAACATCTATACCCTATGTATATGTATAAAATGCAAATTGTATGATTCTACTTTGTGTACAACCAGAAAAATGATAGTTATACTCCATTTGTGCACAATGACCTAAAATTTAAAAAATAAAAAAAAAGTTAAAAAAAAAAAGAAATGTTTGATTTACCTAAAGGCAGTGAAGAAGCAATTGATGAACAGACTCAAGGGGCAAATGGGAATCAAAGGTACATTAAAATCCAACCATAATCAATAATTACATTAAATGTAAGTGGACTAAGTGGCAAGGTTTTGGGACATAAAAAGCACACTTAAATATCTATTGGTATTTCTTTATGTTGGCACAAAAAAATTGGAAAATGAAAGTTTAAAAATACTATTTCAATAGAATCAGCAAAGTTAAAATACGTGAGAATAAATTTAATAAAAGATATATAAAATCAGTACAAGGTTGAGTTTTAAAGATAATCTACATAAATGAAGAGAAAAGCTTAATTTTATTGAAGTAATCAACCTCTTCAATTTTATCTACAGATTCAATGCAATCTTAAGCATCATCTCAGTAGACCTCTATTTTGACCGGGGATGGGGTGGTTGGAATTAAAAGTTGATTTTAAAATCTATGTGAAATGCAAAAGATCTAGACTAGCTAAATCAATTTTGAAAAAGATGTACAAGGTTGACGAGCTTATAGTCTCTTACTTCTAAATATACCAACTACAATAATCAAGACAGTGCAGTATTGGTGTAAAGACAGACATGAAGAAAAAGATCAATGGAATAGAACAGGGAGTTCCATTCACATGTATGACCAATTGATTTTTAGCAAGGGCTCTTGGATAATTCAGAAGGGGAAAGAAACATCTTTTCAATTTATGATTCTGCAACAACTAGACATTTGTATAGAAACACGACCCCCTGCCTCATATCATACACGAAAATTAACCTAAAATGGATTATAATTCTGAACACAAAAGTCACTGCAAAACTTTTAAGAGAAAGTACAGGAGAACATCTTCATGATGTTACATTTCTTAGAAAGACTTTAAGGGTGAATCACCTGAGGGGAAAAAATCAATACCCTGGATTTCATGTAGAGTTAAGTACTCTGTTCATCTAAATGCATCATTAATAAGTATGACAAAGAGTTCGTATCCATAATATATAAAGAAAACTTACAATTCAATAATAATATGCCAAACAATACAAATTTTAAAAAATGGAAAAATGATCTGAATAAAGCCCATGTCCAAACTAGTCTTAATCTTCTAATCATGATCCGTGGCAGCAAAAAGAAGTTGGTGCATAAGAGGGCACTGGACTGAGGGTCAGGAGCCCCAGCGTTCATCTCCAATTCAGATATTGACTTGCTGTGGGAACTCTTCCCACACTCCATGCCCAAGATACCTTAAAATACCTATAAAAATTCAGATAGCATTGTTATTGCCTGTATTAAACCATATAAATGGATTCTAGAATGTGCCAGGAGTTCTGTGGATGGGAGGCATATTGATGTCATTTTTGACTCCTTAGAGATTAGAGATGGTGGTTATGATAAAGACACCTGATCTGAATTACCAGATACAATGACCTGATAGTTTACAAAGCATGCTTACATATACATGCAGACAGACATGTAACATGAAACATACGGGTATTACAGTCACACTTCCATCCATACATGCAAATAAACCCAGAAATGTGTATCTACAACTGGCCCACGTGGCCACATGGAGACCCCCACACACAAATATATGCACACCCAGTTGCAGGTGCATGTGCACACACATGTTCTCATGGACACACATATTCATAGGCTCTCGCTCTCCCACAGCCCACGTTCCATGAGCACACAGATGTACATGAAAGTGGCTCTGTTGTCACACTCTCATAAATACACAAAGATGTGCAAAGAGAGTAGCATATAGTCAAATATGAAGAAGTGGTGCACAAGGAGGTTTTATCCAGGGAAGGAGCAATCCCGAAGCAGAAGAAGAGGGTATGTATTGCTAAGGGTGAGCTGAGCAGGGGAAGAGTTCCCTGAAAGAGGGGATACAGGGAAGGTTGCTGGCAGAGGCGTCAGGAGCTGGCAGAGCTGGTGAAGCCAACAACAAACAGTGCTTGTATCTAGAGAGTAGAATCTGAAGGATTCCCAGACTTGTCTGTGGGTCCCAGGGAAACAGGAGACTGTGCAGTTCTACTCGCAGAGCCACAACTCACCACCCTAGAAAATGGGGGTGGGCTGAAGACAGCTGGAGCCTGGGGCTGAGCAGGCTGCCACCAAGGTGAAAATCTCACTTCCAGGATCTACATGAGAATTTAGCAGTTGTAGATTTCCTGGGTGCAGATTGGTGGAGGGACACCTTCCTTCATCAATTTCACCTTCACACAGAAAGGAACAGCGAGTACATATAAGAACATTGGTCTGGGAATCAGAAATCAGTGGTCAGTGTGGTGGTTGAGGAAGGACTACGACTGAGATGAGCAGCATCTTAGAGTCAGAAGTTTCAATTCAGACACTTGACGGAAGAGAAGAGGCTCAAAACTGGGACAAGGAGCCAGGCACAGTGGCACACACCTGTAATCCCAGCAGCTCTGGAGGCTGAGGCAGGAGGATCGAGAATTCAAAGCCAGCCTCAGCAAAAGAAAGGTGATAGGCAACTCAGTGAGACCCCGTCTCTAAATAAAATACAAAACAGGGCTGGGGATGTGGCTGAGTGGTTGAGTACCCTTGAGTTCAATCCCTAATACCCACTCGGCAAAAAACTGGAATGAGACAGACTCCTTGGTCATGGCTGCTCTGTAAACCTAAGAGAATCTCAGAGGAAGGCCATTTCAGGTCTTAATGTCAAGGCTCATCAGCTTCTGCAGAACTATCTCCCTGTCCCCCTCCCAAAAGAGCACACTTCAGGGTCCAACCACCCATTCCCTGAAAGGGCTCCCCGACTGAGAAGGAGCTTGGGCCCATTAGCACGCAGTTTAGCAGCTGGGCAGGAAGGAGAGGAACGAAATCAGGGCAGCAGGAAGAAAAACACATTTCTTAACAGGGCTGGGAGAAAAGGGACAAGAATGGGGAGGAGGAGGGGGGGATGCAGGTGTCGCTTCCAGCTGTTTGCCTATGGGCAAAGCATTGAGCTGCACTAACAAAATAAGGCCATTCATGGAGAGGCTGCGCTGAGCTGGCTGCTCTCATCCCTGAGCTTACTCAGTCCTCAGAACAACCTGATGATGGACTGACTGTATTTCCCCTACCTGTAGATGAGGACACTGGGGGCCCAGATGGGTTAAATAACTCACAGGAGTTTACCAGCTTGGTGAGGGCCAGGGATTGGAACTCAGGGGTATGTAGTATGTAGACTCCAAATAGAACAAAGGCCATTCTACATGGGAATAGCTGGAGATCTTCTGGGAGAAGGGCTTTGAGAGTCAAATCCAAGTGGATGCTATCTACCCTGGCAAGTGTGTGCCACCAGGGCATTTGCACACAGAGACTGGGCCAAGCTGGGGTAGGTGGGTCAGCAGTGAGGCCCAGAGACCAAGTAAAGCACTGGATTTGAGCTGGGCAGACAGATCTTTGTGTGGCAATCCTTTTACATGGTTTAGGACTCAGGACAGAAGGTTCTAGTGTTTAGAATTGAGAGTATGTTGGGTTACAGCCAAACCTCTTCAATCTGACACTATAAACAAAGCATCCCTTAGAACCCACCTTTGCTATGTTTTTTTAATGTACCTCATTTCTTATTTTCCTCTCTTCCATTTTGTATGGTTTCCTTGTAAGGTAGCTGTTCTCACCCCTGTTGTATAGGAGAGGAAACTGAGGCTTAGGGAAGTTAAATTCACTTGTCCTTAGTAAATCAGAGTCCAGATTCTCAGGGTTCTATTCCCCCTGCTGCAGGATGCCTTTGTTTGTGGGCTTCCCTGAGCCAAGTTCTTCACATATTTCCATGAGGGTTCCTCTGTGCGGGCTTCTGGATTTCTTAAAATTCTCATTCCAAGGTGTCTTTGTCCTTTGGTATAACAAAATACCTGAGGCAGGGTAAATGGTTATGGAGGTCCAACAGCATGCATCAACATTTTGGCATCAGGAAGGGGCCTCATGCTGCATCACAACATGGCAGAGAAGCAGAAGGGAAGGGGGCTGGTGAGGCAGAATGCATGTGTGAGAGAGACGGGGCAAGATGGCTGACCCACTTTATAACTCTATACCAGCTCTTGCAGGAACAAATCAAGGCCAGAGACCTAACTCAGTCCCTCAAAACCTAATCTAGTCCATTGGTTCACTTCTGAGGACTGAGATCTCATGACCTAATCATGTTTTAGAGGTCTACATCCCTTCAATATCATCATATTGACAATTGAATTTCAACCTGAGTTTCTGTGGGAACGAAAGACAGTTGAATTGAGATGTTTGTTCTAAGACACGTAACCTATCATTAACTTTGTGGTCTAAAGTGTTCACTATCGAGTTGTATCCCTTAGTACACCAGACCAAATCTTTTGTCCCTGATGTGTTCCAAGATAGACCTCGATGTTTAAAAGAAAAATATTTGTTAAAATGGCTTGAGTTTCATCTTGTTAGTATCCGCTTTTTAAACTTTCCATCCCTGTAGTTGCCCATTGTGCATGTACTAGTTCTCTAGAACCAAGTGTGTTAAACTGAAACAGCTTGCTGGGAGGAACTCTCCAGGGCTTGTTTTCCAAAGAAAAGTGTTTAGAGAACAAAACTTAAACCTCCCCATGTGTTACAAAGCCGTAACTCAGTCAGACTTGTGAATGGAAATATGTAGTGCCCAAGTCAGCATTCTGCTCTAAAGAGTAATAAATGCAGATGAGTTAAGAAAAAAAAAGACAGCTGACTCATAGCATTGGGTCAGGGGAGTACTGCTGCTCTACCCTAAGCCCTGAGAGGGTGGTGCATCAACAAGAGATTGAGAAACCTGGGATCTAGCCCCATCTCTGCCTCAGTCCAGCTGTATGACTTGGGAAAGTCATTTGTCAGTCTTGCCTAAGATGATGTCTGAACTATGTATGCAGTGAGGTTCGGACTGGGCATCTCATCGTGGACCAGAGCCTGGCAAACTTGCTCTGTAATGGGCCAGACAGGAAGTCCTTTGCACATTGCAGGCTACATGGTCTCTGCGGCATTATTCAACTCTGCTCTGAAAGCAGCTATAGATAAGAGGTAGAAAAATGAATAGGACTCTGTGGCAATAAAACTTTATTTATAAACATAAAGAATAGGCTTATTCACGTGAGAAGAATATAGCAAGAATTTTGCTTGTGGACCATAGTTTGTAGCCCTTTTCCTTGGGCAATTCTGGATTCTCAGATTTCTGAATGCAAGAGACACAGATATAAGCTATCATCTAGTAAGAAGGCATCAGTGTGGACTAAAAAATGACAGTGCAGCGTGAATAGTGGAAATGACGTAGAGGAGTAAACCACTCAACAGCTACCCAAAAAGGGAGCTAGGGGATTGCAGAGTTAGACCAAGTGTCAGTGGATGACATTGAGCAGAGTTTTGGAAGATGAGGGGAAGGACACTCCAGGCAGATGAAGTAGCATGAGAGACACTAGAGGCATGACAATGCAAGATGTCTTGGCAGAAGAGGTGGGATTGGATGGCTGGAGCACGAGGCAGAAATGAGATCAAGGAGGATCTTAATTGCTGTGCTAAGGAGCACGGACTTTTAAGCAAGTAATTTTCAGTTATTTAACTCCTCTTCAATGTCTAACATTTTTTTTGGATAGAGTCCACCCCATAACTGCTAATCTCAGTAAGGGGTATTGGATGTACGCTTTCTTCTAATTGTGTGAAAATGCCAGTTGTTTCTTCTCTGTGGGCACCAAGGCCTTGGGGGCAGTGATGGATACCCAGGTGGTAGGCAGAGGGGCTCAGGAGCTGAGTGTGACTGATTCGCATCACAGTAGAGCCCTGGGCTCTGATTTCACACTCTGCCCCAGGCCAGAGCGATTCCGCCTATGTCATCATTATGCTCATCAAGAGATGCTTTGTCTTCTCCTGATCGGCCTAATTGCTCTCCTCATTTGGACAGCCCTGGAGTCATTTAGTAATGAAAATCACTGCGTGCTAATATGGCATCAGGAGCTCACCTGCTTGTTGGCATTCAGAGCAGCGTGGAGAGGAGAAGAGGCTCTGCTTGTCATTACAGGTGCAGAGCCTCGCCGAGCTGTTCATGTGCAATTACCATCCAACAGTCTGGAAATTACAGTCCGGTTACGGTGGCTGCTAACGAGAACTAATTGTACCACCACAGAGCTGCCCCGGACACTTAAAACAAATGGCCACTGTGGGAACTTGGCGACGGGCAGGGAAAATCCCATCTATTCTTGAAACAGAGGAAAAAGCTGCTAGAGGTTGGGCTGGGCTCATTTGGGGGCTCCTGGGCATTAAAGTCTGGTTTTCCAATCAGCACAGCCACACTGTCTGTCCACCCGTCTATCCATCTACTCATCCATCATTCTCCGTTCATTCATCCATTATCTGTTCTTTCAACATCCATTCACTCTCTATCCAACCACCCATCATCTTCCATTTGTCTGGTCATCATCTGTCCATCATTCATCCATCCACCCAACCAACCATCTATCCTCCATCCACCCAGTCATCCATCCGTCTATTCCACCTATCTATCCATCCATCCATCCATCCATCCATCCATTCATCCACCCACGCATTCACCCATTCACCCTCCACCCATCCAACCAACAATTTCCACCAAGTCCTTGCTTAGTAACGACTTCTATACTTGTTGCTGCACATCAGAGATGAGCAGGAAGGATTCCAAACACAGGAAAATGTAACATTCAATTCATTTAAATGAATGAGAAAACAATGATTATTGTCTCAGTGGAGGGGATAAAATTATAGAGACTAAATTAAGGAAGGGGTATAGTAGGTGTGTACGTAGAGAAGATATAGAGTAGTCCCATCACAGTTATGCACATTCTGTGAGTGAAGAAGACAGAAAAGTAAAAGGCACAGAACACGTGTACACTCTGTTGGAGTGCAGCAAGTTAATTCACGCCTCTGAGTCTCACTTTCTCTAACTATACAATAGGGATTAAAAATGGGTCCTATCTCATAGGGGTATTATGTGGATTACAAAAATTCTTGTATGTAAATTCTTAGAACAATATCTGTGTGGAGTAAGCACGTGGTCAAAATTAAGGTTTACAGTACTTATTTTCTACCCTTTGCAGCTTTCCTAGACTCCCTGGGGAGTTTGAGCCTTACTGTGGGTTCTACATCCTGTTGTCTATCCCCTTTGGCCTTGAAGGTTGAGTTAGAGTCCACCCTGCCTAGGAAGTGAACATACCAGGAATTTGTAATATGGAGATGCTTGAAGCCCAGAGGAGGTGTGAGGTTTGGGGAATGATAATTCTGATTCCTGCAGGCAGAGCCCAGGGAATGAGGGATAGTGTCAGAGAAGGCAGTAAAGGCCAACGCCACATCAGTGGAGAAACAGTTGAGGTTTGGGATTTGCTGTGAGGGAGATGGGGAGCCATTGAAAGGTTTTAAGCAAACAATCTGTTTTAAAATTATTACTCTGGCACAAAGAATGGATTATGGTTAATTGATTATTGCTCTTTGGGGAACTGACTGTGTGGAAGACTAATAAGTCAGGCTGATTCACAGACAGTCTGGATGAGAGTGGGCCAGAGTTCTTCCTTGGTCCTGGCTGCCTGGAACCCTGGCCTCTGGCCTCCCTGTCTGTTGTTTTCTGGTCTGTAGCTTGATCATGGCAGAGACCTGAGAGCTATGGATCCCTTTGCCCTGTGAGGATCTGCACAGGCCTCCATACATCCCCAAGTTCTCACCACTCCTCCACCCTCAAACTCACAGAACTGCTAAATGGACATTCTGTTCTACTCTCATTATTTACTTTCCATGATAAGGGTAGCATCCCTTCTTGAGCCAGTCCACTTCCTCTATGGCCACCTCTGACAGAAAGTTCTTTATCCTATTGAATTTCAACCCGCCTCCTCATAAATTTCAAGTGTTCCCCCTAATTCTACTCCGGTGAGGCTGGGATGAAGAGGTCTCCATGGCAGCCCATGTACCTGGCTCATTCTGGGACCAGTACCAAGGTTCAGTTTCTGGTCAGTGGTCAATGAATGGCCATGGGAGTACTTTGGTTACAGCTGGGCTCAGGGTGGAGTGTTGGCAGAGCCCAATGTATTCTGCCTCCAGGTGTTCACACCTTGGTGTAGTCCCTTCCCACACTGAGTATGGGTTTGACCATGTGACTTATTTTGACCAACAGACTCTGTTGGAAGTCGTGCTAGGCCAGTTCAAGGCTTGCCTTCACGAGGTCCAGTAGCTTCTCATCACTCCTTAAAGCTGGTTTCAACATAGGGAAGCTTGAGTTAGACTACTGACCTAGGGGAGGCCACATGGAGGGCTGGCTGAGTCCTGAGGTGATACAGTGTCACATAGCCCCATAGAGGGCTCAGCCCCATCTGAGCTTCCTGAATGCAGCCACATAGTTGCCTCCACAGAACCATGTGGAGCAATCTGGTTCAGCTGAGCCCTCCTGCCTCAGAACCAGGTGACATGATACACTATTATTTACTTGCAGTACTGAATGTGGAGATGGTTCGTGTGCAGCAATACATGACTGACACTAGGACCCTGAGCAAGTACCCCCTGTCCACTCTAGAACCAAAGTCCCAGCAGTGAGCCTGAGTTTACATTAGGTTTCAGTACTGATTCCTGCATGATCCCCCAATGTAGCCCTTCTTGGGCCTCACTTCCTCCATAAATGAAGTGAAGGGATTTTAAAAGCAATGATTCCATCTCTTCTAGTTTCAGAAGCTGAAGGACTCTGGATGAGACAATGACCTTTTATTCCTAAAAAGGGCCCTTGTCTAGCTGAGTGTCAGCTTAGAGCAGTTTCTCACACAACAGACTCACCAACGGCAGAATATCTGGTGCCAGTCTTTCAGGCTGGTCCATTAGGAATCCATGTCCAGGCTGTGCTAAGGTCAACTCGCTGCTCCATGTGACACCTGGAAGTGGGCCGTCTCTGGGGCATTGGCTAATCAGGTGTGTCAAACCACAGACTGCACAAAACCAACCTCTCTTCCCCTGCATCCTTGCTCCTCATTAGATTTTGGCAACAAACGATTCATCTAAAAGGTGATGGGAACAGGCCGTGATGTTTGAAACATTTCTCCCTGGATCACTTAACCGCCATCTCCTTATTTTATTATGCCATTGACAAAAATAAAATTATGATAGTTATGCAAATTATGTTTGTATAATCATGAATGAAAGAGTCTGTGGATCAAATTTTCTAGCTAATTTCTCTAAATGTGAGCTTTTAAACTTCTCCTTTATCGATTTTAGAAGATGCTTTTAGAGATTATGCTATGTTAACATGAGAGGCGGTGGTCAGTGGTGGGGAAGGAAGGTAAAACCATCTCCCATGAGTGATGACTGAGGGCATTGGGGCTCAAACCAGAGAAGAAATGATGAGCTCTGTATTAGTCTGTTTTTTTCCCATTACTATTATAAAATATCCAAGGCAGGCTACTTTATAAAGAAAAGAGGTTTATTTTGGCTCATAGTTCTGGTGGTGTAAGATCTAAGAACTTCATTGACCTTCTTGCTGGCTGAGTCCTTAGGTGATACATAGCAAGAGGCAGGAATTACCTACTGTCTGTCTGGTTTCCCTTTCTTTTCTAATAAAGCCACAAGGATCCAGTCATGGGAGCTTCACCCTAATGACTTGAATGTTAACCTCTTCCTAAAGGCCCCACTTCTAACTAGCACAGTTGGATTAAGTTTCCACTCTCTTAATACTACTAACATGACCTTGGGGACTAAGCCCTGCATGAATATGAAGGAACAAACCACGTTCAGACCATAGCAGGCCTGCGAAGCTCATCAGGGTCCTCTTTGTGTTGAGCAGTCAGATGCTACGAGGACTTTCCTGGCCGAGACAAAGAACCAGCAAATGGAATTTGGCATGGTCATGTCAAACAGAACTTTCTAGAAGTCTCAGCTGTCCAGAGAGGAAGTGGGCTGCCTTTGGTGGGGGTGACCTCCAGGAGAGGAGAACACCATGATTCAGAGAGAGGAAGCACCTTCCCAAGGTCACCCAGCCAGACACTTCTGCAGGAAGCCGGTGGGGCTGTGTCCTCTCCAGTCATGTGTTCCTGCCACTCAAAGGTGTGTGTGTTGGGCAGGGAGGTGGTAAAGACTCTGTCCTTCTGGTGCCTTTTCCTCAATGCTAAGAGGCCACAGGAAGGGCTGGTGGTGAAGCTTGATTGCCAAACCAGCAGAACCCATCTTGAACCTCTTTAATATTTATTTTCCAAATAGACCCAAACAATTCTGAAGAGACACATTATGTTTCTTAAAAATTTCCCCAAATACATATTTATCAGGAAAACCTCAGTAAGTTAAGAAGGGCTTAGATCTATGTATTTATGCATTCAGTCATCCCTGGGGTGTGGGTTATGCCCATATTAACAAGAGAAGACAGTAATTAGATTGCACTTGGACTGATCCCCTGCTCCAGGGATGGAATTAAGGACTGGCTGCCAGAACTTTGCTGTGGCCCACACTCATGATGCTTATCCTTCAAGTTTATGCCTCTGGGAATCTCTGGTTCCAAGTCTTGGCTGCAGATGGGAATAACCCAGGAGGTTTTAAAAAAGAATACTGATGCCTGCATCCCACCTGTAGAGATTCTGATCTAGTTTGCCTGTGAGAAGCTTTGACATTAGGACTTTTACAAGTTCCCCAGGTGATCTGTTGTGCAGAAAAGTTTGAGAACTACGGATTTAAATCATGAACCTGTTGGGGCAAGCTACACTTATAGTCATCCTTCCTTCCTCCCTCGTTTTTACCAAAGGCGAGTAGCACAGGTAGGAGAAGGGAGTTCCAGGGCTGAGGTTTAGGTATGGGGCTGGTTTCACAAATATACAACCTGGGCAGTCACACAGGGTTGCACACTTGGAGAGACCAGTGTTAGTTAAATGCTCTGCTGTGGCTGCCTTGAAATCCAATTCCTGAATTATTTTTGAACAAGGAGCCAGTCTCACATTTTAGTTCTGCACAGGGACCCACAAATTATGTAATAGGATAAGGGACCTGAGAAGGGGACCTTGACTCAGAACAAGTGGGATCTTTGGCATACACAATGGAAACGAATTTCAGAACATGATAGAGACACAAACGGACTTCTTCAGGAAATCAGATGCACACTCAAGGGAGAATGTGGGCCATTTCAAAGGAGAAGCATCTTTGGGGGTAAAGCAAGAAATACGTACTCAAGGGAGAAAGTGGGCCAGCAGCCCCTTGGTTAGTACTATAGATGGATAATAGATGCAGGATGAAAACTGAGTCAGGGCCGGGAGTTACAAGATTTCCCTCTAGTTTACTCCACACTTGAATTACCTGTCGCTCTCATATCATATCACTTCTTACATGTGAGGACTAGGGCCAAGGGCCAAGGCCAAGGACATGGGCTGAGTTTGCTCAGGAGTGGCTGGTTTTGCATTTCAAAATCTCATGGGCATTTTCTGCATTTCAAATGTCCATGGGCACTTCTTTTTTGAGACTCAGTATATCTTTCTTTTTCTGTATCTCCAAATTCCTATCTCAGACCATCCCTGAGTGGACAACTGACTTGCTGTGCAACTTCGGACAAATCTTTCTTTGTTTCTGGATCTCATTTTCCTCTTCTTTTAATTCTTCTTCAAGGATTAAATCAATCAGTCCCAAGAACTTTGCAGTATCCTCGGTGCCTACACACCAAGGCTGCCTGAGGAATAACTGGGCTACTGTTAGTCAATCACAGCAATAATGACCCATAATGACTGGTTGTTTCCAAACCACATATTACTTGATTGAATTTAACCAGGATCATTTCTTCCTCTCCACCAAGTTTGGGTCCTTAGAACTGGGTCTACTCTGACATTGAACACAGGTTACATGTGTTAGCATTCCCATTCTTACTACTTTTCCTCTACCACTAAAGGGAATTCCTTCTTTGCCCAGTCATCTCTCTACAACCCTTCCCCTGCCTTCCAAGTGGAGCACCAGGGACAGCTCAGTTTCTCCTCTGCTTTGATAATGCAGAATTAGACAATGTGGGGAGGCTGGGGATGGAAGAATGGAAGGCTGGATATTTGCATTGAAAAGAATAGAGTTATTCCAAGAGTAAAAGAAGAAAAAGGGAGGAAGAGAGGGAGAGAGGGAGATGGAGAGAGAAGAAGAAGGAGGAGGAGGAGTAAGAGGAGGAAGGGGAGGAAGAGGAAGAGCAGAAGGAGGAGGAAAAGGAGGAGGAAAAAAGAGGGAGGGGTGAGGGAGGGGAAGAGAAAATAAAGCAATGGGGGAATTTTGTGTTAGAATTGAAAGTAGGGGAAAGAAAGATATTTGAGGAACAGCTGCCAGGAATGTGGTTATTGAGGCTGGGAGGTATGGGGGAAGGCATTTGTAAGGCATTTCACCATGCACAGAGAATGTGCTCCGTCTCCCCACATATATGCACACATTTTCCCTTTAGAGGTTTCCCGAGAGGGTAAGCATAAGTTGCAATTGCTTTCAGTTACAGTCTTCTGTCAGACTACAGATCCCTTGAATTGATCCAGCACAGAGACTGATCCGTTTGGGACTCCAGTTATATTTGGAATGCATTGTTAAGCCAAAGTCTGTGAAATTGACAGCTACTGGGAGCTAGAAACTCTTTGGCATCTGGTGCGAGCAGTTCAGAGACTTATGAGCTCTCAGAGTGGGAAAAGATCTTAACAATGGGCATCTTAGACATGGTCTAGGTCAACTTCTTCTTTCCTCCATTTGACCTTGATTGTGTAGAAAATCCCCCACCAAGTCTATTCTCTACTTGTACATTTCTGTTGAAAGAGGATGCACTACCTCTAGGGAAAGCTTATTCCAACTGTGTGTTGATCTCAAATGCTATTAATGGTGGTGTGAATGGCTACAAATTTATTTGACATCATTCTGGAGAGTATTACCACAATCTTAAAACCTTCTATACCTCTGAATCAATAATTCCACTTGTAGGAAATTCACATCACTCATACTCGCGTACAAAGACACATGTACTAGACTATGTTTGCATTGAAGCATTACTTGTGCTAGTGAAAATTTGAAACAAGTTCAATGTATATCTATAGAGGATTGCCAAGAAAACTATGATAGATCTATATTGTGGAAAATATATGTGCCTATACGAATGTGGACAGATTTCTGTCTTTGTCTGTTTTCTGTTGCTATAACAAAATATTTGAGATAGGATAATTTGTTATGAAAGAAGGTTTATTTAGCTCATGGTTCTGGAGGCTGGGAAGTCCAAGAGCATTGTGCCACATCTGCTGTGCATCTGGTAAGGGCCTTCTTACTGCACGCTGATATGGCGGACAGCATCACATGGTGAGATGGAGTAAGAGTGCTATTTCAGGTCTTTGTTCTTTACTTGTAAAGTCACTAAAGCCATCTTGGGTGTTGTGGGGTGCAACTTAAAAACAGACTGATCACCACTGAGAAGTCCAAATGTGAGAGTCTTTATTATCCAGCTGGCTGACTGTCTCATACAATGCCAAAATACAATGCCAAAAATGGCTATTGGGAGAACAGCCCCAACCATAGGGTTGCAGAGGTTTTTATACCATAAGTCAGTACATCAATCATAAGTGTCTCTTGCTATGATTTTAAATTACAAACTAATATGAGATCTGAAATCATTAGCAGAGGGAGAAGTGGGTCAAAATGACCTTACTTAGGTACAAACTAAAGAATGGTTCCTAATATCTAAACAATCACTGTTGACATCACTGTTAACCTGGTACATTGTTTAGGAAAAATAGGAATTAAAAAGAGAACAATTTTTCATTATGTAAGAATTGTCATTTTGTATTGCCAAACATGTCATGCTAAGCAACAATTGATGGGTACAGAGGTGGGAAGTTCCCATAGGAGAAGCATTTCCTACATAACATGGAGTCTCAGAGCAAAATAGAGTCTATTCAGTCATTTCCCATATAGCCTGGCCTATAACATTGCCATGGAACCAAATCTGTCAGCCCATCACATTGGGGACCCTAACCTTATGACCTCACTTAATCTTAATTACCTCCCAGAGGTTCCACATTAAAGAACATTAACATAGGAATTTGGGGATTAAGTTTCCAACACAAGAACTGTTGGAGGACACATTCAAACCATAGCAATTTCTAAGACATATTAAGGAAAAGTTAAGTTGTCCATAATAAGTTAGAGGTGACTTCGTGTAGATCCATATTTTTAAAAAACCAACAAAGTTTTATACCTATGAATGTATCTGAATTAAAGATCTGAAAATGTCTTTTAAAAATGAAAATAAACATTGATGTGGCTGCATTACTGTAGTATGCTAATTTTAAGTCCTTTGGGTATAAACTGAGGAGTGGGATAGCTAGGTCAAAAGGTGGGTCCATTCCAAGTTTTCTGAAGAACCTCCACACTGCTTTCCAGAGTGGCTATACCAATTTGTAACTCCACCAGCAATGTAAAAGTGTGCCTTTTTCCCCCACAGTCACACCAGCATCTATTATTGCCCTAGATACCCTTCAACAGATGAATGGATAAAGAAACTGTGGTATATATACACGATGGAATATTATTCAATCATAAAGAAGAATAATATTATGGCATTTGCAAAAAATGGATGGAATTGGAGAATATCGTGCTAATTAAAATAAGCCAATCCCCAAAAACCAAAGGCCAAATGTTTTTCCTGATAAGTAGATGATGATATATAATCGGGTTGGGAGGTGGGGAGTGAGAGAAGAATGGAGGAACTTTAGATTATGTAGAGGGAAATGAGAGGGGGAGGGAGCAGGGGTATGAAAAATGGTGGAATGAGACAGATATCATTACCTACATACATGTATGATTATATGAATGGTGTGAATCTAGATCATGTACAACCATAGAAATGAAAAGTTGCACCCCATTTATGTACAATGAATCAAAATGAAGTCTGTAAAAATTAAGATAAATAAATAAATAAAGATATGAAAATATGTGGAAAAACACTACATACAAAATTGCTAACAATTAGTTGTCAGGAAACTTCGAAACCACAAGATGCTACTTGACACACATTAGGATGACAATCACATAATAAAGGAGAATAACAAGTGATGCGGCGGATGTGGAGAAATCAGAACCCTCATTCGTTGTCGATGGGAATGCAAAATGGTGCAGCCACTTTGGAAAACAATTCCTCAAGAGGTTAACAGAAGCCAGGTACAGAGGGACCACCCATAATCCCAGCAACTTGGTAGGCTAATGCAGGAGGATTGTAGGCTAGAGGCCAGCTTGGTGGTTTAGTGAGACCTTGTCTCAAAATTGAAAAAGGGAAAAAAGGGGAGGGGATGTAGCTCTGTGATAGAGAACTACAGTGGTTCCATCACAGGACCAAAAGAGAAAAAAAAATATAAACAAAGAATTATAATTACTATATGATCCAGAAATTTCACTTCTAAGTATGTACTTAAGCAAATAAAAACATACATCTATCTAAAATCTTGCCTGTGAATATTCACAGCACCATTATCAATAATAGCCAGAAAGTGGAAACAACCCAATATCCCTCAATTGATGAATCTGTGAATAAAATAAGGTATATCCCTACACAGAGGACTATTATTTGGCAATAAAAAGGAATGAAGTATCAATAACTGCTATAACTTGGATAAACTTTGCTCAGTCAAAGAAGCATATTATAAAATTATGTTTTTATGAAATGTCCAGGCTTAGCAAATCTATAGAGACAGAAATAGATGAGGTTGCTTAGGGGTAGGGTTGGAGGACTGGGAGGTATGGAGACTGATCCTGAAGGACTTGGGATTTCTTTCTGGAGTGATGAACCTTTTTAAAACTAGATTGTACTGATGGTTGTACAGTTCTATGAATATACTAGAAACCACTGAACCATGTGCACTTTAAATGGGTTCATTTGTGGCTTGTGAATTTTATCTTGATAAACTGCCTTTTAAAAAATCGCAAACAGTGTTTCACCTCTGGGGAGAGTGCTATTTTAGGAAGAAGGAGTGAAGCACTTGTTGTATCCTGGTTATTTATTTCAGGTGGCAAAACATGGTGACTTAATAGACATTCCACAGAAGCAGTTAAGGCAGGTAATTGCCCAGACCTTTGTCAAAACGAGCACATCAGCTCTGTACCTCCAATGACTTCCTCCTCAGGCAATACCAGGCCCAAGCTGGCAGTCCACATGCACTCAGGGGAGCTGACACCACTTCTACTGGCTCTGGTGTTCGGGAGGACCAGAGGCAGAGAGGCTCCCTCTCTGGGTCCATTTCCTGATTAGAGGTCACTCTGTGTAGAACCCACAACTTAGTATCCTAGCACATAGAACCAACACTGAGAGGTGACTTTTAGAACTAAAGCACAAAGGCACAGCATGTGTTTCGCAGGCACCTCCATCACACAACAAAGGCACATGAACCACGGACACACAGGTGTGCATGCACACAAAGGTGCACCAGCTGAGAAGCTATGCAGCACAAGAAACAAATGGATAAACATAAGTGAAGGTATGGTCCTTGCCAGTTTGTCCACTGGCTGTCAAAGCCTGATCCAGAGCAGCTGCATTTTGCTTTTCAATACTCGAGTCTGAGTTAGGTACCCTCCTCTGTGTCACCTCCCTCTCTCTTTCCTTTTCCCCACAAGTCCTCTGGGCCTGTTGGTAACATGATCTATTCCACTGCCTTGGGACTGTCAATCACCTGTTCACTTTCGTCACTGGATAAATACCCCTAACAGTAGGGGCTGTGTTCTGTGTTTTTCTGAATCTTTGGTACTTTGCAATATGTGGTATGAATACAGGGTTAGTGTGTAATTCTTTAAATGAGTGAGTAAATGAATGAAGCTATCCAAGTGTTCTTTTTTTATTAGAGAAAGTGCTCAACCTTCATAACTATCAAAGAAATGAAAATTAAAATGAGATGCAATTTTACACCTATTAAATTAGCCCAAATTAAGAAATATAATTATCACACCAAGGGCTGACACAGTCGTGGTCTAACCACGGCACCCACACATGGCCAGTGGCAGTGTGTAAATTGGGTGCAGTCCCTTTGGAAAGTAATTTGATAATATGTATCATGAGTCATTAAGAGGCTCACAGCCTTTGGTGCAGTGATTCTACTCCTGGGAGTTTATCCAAAGGAAATTACCAGAAGGGAAAAGGACATTTGCTGACTGTTATTGGAAGTGTTATTTATGATCATAAGGCCCTAATTTCAGAACCAAAATTTGTGGTACATGCTCGGATACAATCAACTTTGGGATTGCTGGGAAGCATAGCTCCAGAGACAGGGACTGACCATGACAGAATTGGGAACAGCAAACGCGGAAGGTACTTCTTCTGATGGCAGGGACCTTGCACTTGTTGGTTATACGGAATCCCCTATTCCTAACAGAATGCTTGGTACACAGTAGGGCAATCACTGTGAAATAAAAAAATTAGTGCAGTGACAGGTTGCTTCACGACAAGGACACATCCTGATGAGTGCATCATTAGGTGATTCCATCATTGTGCCAACACCAGAGTGCCCTTACACAAACCTCACTGGTATGGGCCAGTTACTCCATGAGGTCTCTTGGTGCCAGCATACACAATGTGTGAGGCTGCTGCCAGCCTAGCACAGAACACTGTTTTGCAGCATGCACTCTAAAATGACGATAGGAGGATCACATAGCGCGGACGTGAACCAGGGGCACAGCCATTTCCTAGCACTATCAAGCTCTATACCCTCTGCAGAATTGTCTGTGCTACAGTTCCATGTGGTTGGCAGCACAGTGGGGTTGTTTCCCTGAGCATCTTCACAAACATGTGGGCAAAGAAATTTACTCTGATGCTAGGACAACTTCAATGTCACTGGGCAATAGGAATTTTTCAACTCCCTTATAATCTCATGGGACCACTGTCCTTTTAGAGGTCCATTGTTGAACAAAACATCTTATGCCATGCATGATGGTAATGGTTAAATAACATACACCTTAATATATTTAACCATTATATATTTTATATGTTTAACTATAATGTATATATCCTTAGCCATTACATACACTCACCTTCTGAATAGAAGGCTCTATGGCCATTAAAATGATTAATATGCAAGTATGTTTACATAGAGTAGCTGGGCATGCCTGTAATCCCAGTGACTCAGGAGGCTGAGACGGGAGGATCACAAGTCCAAGATCACCCTGGGCAAATTAATGAGATCCTGTCTCAAAAAAACCAATAGAAAAGGTCTGGGTTTGTAGCTCTGTAGCTCAGTGGTAGAGTGCCCATGGGTTCAATATGCCATGGGTTCTGGGAAAGATCTTTGTGAGGGAAAATGGAGTGAGAGAGGTCAGGTGACTCGCTTATACACACAGCCTAGTGGGCCAGCCCTGACTCCTGTCTGGGCCTTTGGTCTTCCCTGCTCTGCTCGGCTGCCTTCAGAACATCTGGGCTATTTTACAGAGGCAGTTCCTCAAGTCCAGAAAATGGCTGGAAGCTGCACAATATTAAGTAATGGGTTCAGGATTCAAATTGAGGTCTGTGCGAGATGATGCTGAGGGTTTCAGCTCTGTGAGAGTTTCCTATAGGAGAAAGTGAAGTACAGCTATTGTTTCTCTGGTTGCACACAAAGTAGAGTCACACCATCTGTGCATTCATACATGTACACAGGGCAATGAAGTCTGTCTCATTTTGTTACTATTCTTACCCCCCCCCACCCACACCCCTCCCTTCCCTCTATGCTATCTATCCTTCCTCCATTCTTGCCCCCCCCCCACCCTGCATTATGCATCATCAGTCACTTATCAGAGAGATCATTCAGCCTTTGGATTTTTGGGATTGGCTAATCTCACTTAGCATGACAGTCTCCAACATCATCCATTTACATTATGGCAAATGCCATAATTTTATTCTTCCTTATGATTAATATTCCATTGTGTTTATATACCACAGTTTCTTTATCCATTCATCTATTGAAGGTCATCTAGGTTGTTTCCACAATCTAGCTATTGTGAATTGAGCAGCTATGAACATTGATGTGGCTGCATCACTGTAGTAATCTGATTTTAAGTCCTTTGGGTATAGGCCAAGGAGTGGGAGAGCTGGGTCAAATGGTGGATCCATTCCAAGTTTTCTAAGGAATCTCCACACTGCTTTCCAGAGTGGCTGCACCAACTTGCACTCCCACCAGCAATGTATGAGTGTACCCTTTTCCCCACATCCTCGCCAACACCTGTTGTTGCCTGTCTTCTTAATAAAAGACATTCTAATTGGGGTAAGATGAAATCTTAAGGTGGTTTTGATTTGCATTTCTCTTATAACTAGGGATGCTGAACATTTTTTCATAAATATGTTGATTGTAGATCTTCTTCTGTAAAGTGTCTGTTCATTTCCTTGGCCCATTTATTGATTGGGTTATTAGTGTTCTTGGTGTAAAGATTTTTGAGTACTTGGCAGATTCTGGAGATTAGTGCTCTATCTGAAGTGTATGTAGCAAAGATTTTCTCCCACTTTGAAGGCTCTCTCTTCACATTGCTGATTGTTTCCTTTGCTGAGAAGAAGCTTTTTAGTTTGACTCTATCCCAATCATTGATTCCTGCTTTTATTTCTTGTGCTTTGGGAGTCATGTTAAGGAAATCTGGTCCTAGGCCAATGTGATGAAGATTTGGACCTATTTTCTCTTCTATTAGGTGCAGAGTCTCTGGTCTAATTCCTAGGTCCTTGATCCATTTTGAGTTGAGTTTTGTACAGGGTGAGAGATATGGGTTTAGTTTCATTTTGCTGCATATGGATTTCCAGTTTTCCCAGCACCATTTGTTGAAGAGGCTGTCTTTTCTCCATTGTATGTTTTTGGCTCCTTTGTCAAGTGGATCAAAATTAAATAAATAATAAAAAAAAGATGAAGGACTCAAGCCATATTTCCTGAATTCAAAATATACTATAAAATTACAGAAATTAAGGTATTGTGATACTGATAGAAGCATAGACATATACATGAGTAAGGGAAGTTGAGTGTCAAACATTAATTATTCAATTTTGTAATTGATTTTGTGAAATTCTCAAGACCATTCAATGTATAAAAATGCAAGGGCAATGAAATATGTTTAGGTCAATAAATATGATGTGTCATATCAATAGGATGTAGGACAGAAAACTATTCCAATACACATAGAGAAAGCAAACAAAACTTAACTTCCTTTTGAGTTAAAAAAACCATCAAACAATTAGTTGTAGAAGGAATGCACCTCAACAAAACAAAGGCCATTTCTGATAAACCCACAGTTAACACTGTATTCAATGGGGAACAGTTTTCTAAGACCTGGATTGATGTCCACTTTCACCACTCTATTCTTATCATAAAGATGATAATTATGTGAGACAGAGTATATGCAAATTAGCTAGATTTAGTCATTGGGCAATTTATATATACTTCGAACATTCTAATGTATATGATACATATGATTTTATACATGTTTGTTTAAACACAGCAAAATATTAATCATGTTGATAATTTGAAAGAAAAAATGGGTGAAACATATTGCAAAGCTATGCAAATGTTCAATGAAAACATGGAAAGATTGTGTATTTCCCTAATTTCATCCTTTGCCTTACTCACTGAAGGTAACTATCATTTTGAATTCTATATTTGTCATTTGCTTATTTTTATTCTTGTTCAAAGTTTATGTTTCTGAATGAATATACTCTGCAGTTATTCTTATCTTTATCCTTAGATAAATGTTGTTTCCATATTTATCCATATCATCAATAAAATCTTGTCAATATTAAAAATAAAAAAAAAAAGAAAAAGTGAAGCCAGTTTCAGGACAAGGTGGCAGAGTTAAGGGTGTTCCACCCTTGAACAGCATTAACAGTGCTTTGGGCCTGTAGTCAACAGAGGCTGTACCATTGTGAACAGGGCTCTGAGCTCTGGCTTTGCTTCAGATTCTCTCTTTGACTTTCTATAAGCTCTTTTTCTAAAAAAAAAAATATTTTTTTTTTAGTTGTACGTGGACATAATACCTTTTTAAAAATTTTTGTGTGGTGCTGAGGATCAAACTCAGGGCCTCATGCATGTTAGGTAAGCACTCTACCACAGAGCCACAACCCCTTGAATAAGCTCTTGCTCCTCTCTGGACCTCAGTTTCCTCCTCTGCATGACAGTGTGGTTGGAATGAATGGGCAGGTTGCCTGGACCTTTTACCTAAAAGGCAGGACTCCAGCACTCTGCAGGAGGATGGAATGTGGCCTTTCCTTCTAGGAAATGGGCGGATCCCGGGTGATTGTTACTCATGGTGGAGGAAGGTGATGTGGGCTCTCTGGCCTCACAGGAACTTGGCAAGGGCTGGAAAGCTCCAAAGCCTATGTAACTCCTTGGAAGGGCCCTGTGTGGAGTCTGAGGAGGGAGACATTCTGCAGGCTTCTGCCAAGAAACTGAATGGAGCAGGAGCATGGGGGTGGGTTGGGGAAGCAGAGAGGGTGGGACCAGGGTGAGGCACTCACTCTCAGTGCAAAATTTAAGGGACAACTACTCCAAAACCCAATCATCAAGATAAATAGCACCTTAGAAATAAAAATTATTGCAACACCTGCCACCATATGACCCAATGATACCACTTGTCTGTATTTAGCCTGCCGAATTAAAGGCATGTTACTACAGTGATATGTGCACAACCATGTTTATAGCAGCATAATTCACAGTAGTCAAACTATGGAACCAGCCAAGGTGTCCATCAACTGATGAATGGATAAAGCAATTATGGTACACATGCACAATGGAGTTTTATTCAGTCATAAGGAAAAATGAAATTGTGGCATTTGCAGGAAAATGGATGGAACTAGAAATCATCTTGTTAAGCAAAATAAGTCAAACTCAGAAGGTCAATGGTCATATGTTTTCTCTCATATGTGGAAGCTAGAGAGGAAAAAGGAAAAGCAAGTTGGGGGCAGATCTCCTAAAAATCAAAGGGAGATCAGGAGAGGAAGGGGACCAAAGGGTGGGAAGAGGGAGGAAGGGGACAAGCTGGGGAGTGATTTTGGCCTAATTACATTGAGTGCATGTATAAGCATGTAGCAACAAATCCCATCAATATATACAACTATCAATTTTGTTTATTTTTTCAAAGAACCAACTTTTTGTTTTGTCAATTTTTTGAATTGTTTCTTTTGTTTCAATTTCATTGATTTCTGCTCTGATTTTAATTATTTCCTGTCGTCTACTACTTTTGATGACGATCTGTTCCTCTTTTTCTAGGGCTTTGAGCTGTAATGTGAGGTCATTTATTTGTTGACTTTTCATTCTTTTATTGAATTCATTCTTTTATTGAGTGCAATGAATTTTCCTCTTAGCACTGCTTTCATAGTATACCAGAGATTTTGATATGTTGTATCTTTGTTCTTGTTAGCCTCTAAGAATTTTTTTATTTCCCCCCAATGTCTTCTGTTATCCATGTGTCATTCAATAGCATATTATACAGTGATTCAGTCACATCAATGTTCATAGCTGCTCAATTCACAATCTCTAGTTTGTGGAACTAACCTAGATGCCCTTCAATAGATGAATGGATAAAGAACTGTGGTATATATACACAATGGAAAATTACTCAGCCATAAAGAAGAATAAAATTATGGCATTTGCAGGTAAATGGATAATGTTGGAGACTGTCATGCTAAGTGAGATTAGCCAATCCCAAAAATCCAAAGGCTGAATGATCTCTCTGATAAGTGAATGATGATGCATAATGCGGGGTGGAAGGGAGGCAAGAATGGAGGAAGGATAGATAGCATAGAGGGAAGGGAGGGGTGGGGTCAGGGTAGGGGTGTAATAATAACAGAATGTGTGACAGACTTCACTGCCCTGTGTCCATGTATGAATGCACAGAAGGTGTGACTCTACTTTGTGTACAACCAGAGAGCAATAGCTGTACTCCATTTGTGTACAATGAATAAAATTAAATAAATTTTAAAAAAGAATACCTGTATGTATATATATAAAACTATATATAACTATAATGCACCGATAAAAAAATAAGAAAAAAGAAAAAAACTCAAAGTTATTGCAACACCCATGGCAAATAAAATATCACAATTTTCAAAAGCCAGCCTCTGTTTGTTGTATGACCAGAAGAGTTGATTCTGATCAGACTGCCCTGCTGTGGCTGCCCTCTCTGGTGTATTTGTAAGGGTTGGTGATCTCAGAAAAACAAATTCAGCAACATGGAGTTTTATATACTGTCATGCTATTTGATTGTAGAGCTATTAGTAACTTTATCCACTTGGTTTGAAAGATCAGATGATATTTTGATAAGTGTATATAAGGGTACACATTTTTCTTTTGCCCCAGACTCTGGTGTGGCTCAATTTGTACTGAGCCTGGAAGTCTTGAGGGTCCTAAGATCCTAAGAATCTTGAGATCCAGAGGGTCCAGAGGGTCTGGAGGTGTGAAGAGCCCATCTGGGGGCCTCTTGTTGAGTGGTGGTGTTTTCCTTCAAGCATTCCTCTGTGAATCCTTAGGAACCCAAGCTTCTTTGTAGATGTAAACACTGTTTTATCTTTGTGTGGTGTTTCCAACAATGTAGACATTTTGCTGCCATGGGTAAGGTACAGATCTACTTTTAGAAGATCAGTACATTTTCTTTTATTTTTGCAAGTATGTATTTTCTCAGAGGAATAATACTGAAAGGTTGATGGGTTGACCACAATTTTGAGAATCCAAGAGAATGTTTTTGTTGGTACAAGAAGATCCTTGCTGTGAAAATATTGAAGATGCTGGCCTGAATGTATCATACCCTAGGGTTGATGGCAGCTGGAGTTAAATGGAGAGAGGAGGAAGGTCCCACAGGGAAGGAAGATACTATTCACCCAGGCAGGGGAGAGGCTAGGATTGGGCCCTGGGACAGGGGATGTGCCCTGTCGCTGGTCTTCCTCTAATCCAGAGTCCTACAGATGTGGGTGGGAGGGTTGAAGCTAGTCACATCAGACCTAATTTTCTATTTTCTGCCTTCATTAGCTGTCCTGGGGAGAATTAACCAGGAGTAAAGAATTCTGGAGGCTTGGGAGGGTTTAGCTCCCGTTTGGGGAAGAAAGCAGGAATCCTTCTTTTGCTGCTTAGCCCACCATAGCCCAAAGCCTCACAGAGCTGTGAAGGGAGAAGGGGGAGCCCTGGGCATGTTGACCACTGACACTGGAAGGTGTGAGTGGCTCCCATCTGCTTGACTCTACTTGCTTTTAATAAATATAGGTTTTTAAAATTTTTTTGCAGTGCTGGAATTGAACTCAGGGCCTCATGCATGCTTGGCAAGCACTCTGCTGATGAGCTACATCCCCAGTCCAGAACATTATCATATTTGAAATAACTTTGGATTTACCAATATGTTGCAAAAACAGTGCCACATTCCTTATACCTTCACCCCAGCTTTCCTAAATGTTAGCATCTCCTGCACAGATGGTATTACAGTCCAAAGCAGGAAATCAGCATTGATATGATACTTCTAACAGATCTTAAGGCCTTATTCAGGTTTAGCCACTTGTCTATTAAGGATCCACATTTTTGTCTCCTCTGATTTGGGATAGTCCTCAGTCTGTCTTCCATGGTATGAGCACTTTTGAAGAATACTGGTGGGTGGTTTTGAAGATGGTCTCCCCACTTGGGTTTGACTGGTCTTCACAGTTAGACTGAGGATTGCCTTTTTGACCAGAACTTGCAGAAGTCATGCTCAGTCCCTGCCAGTGCATCTTTTCAGGAGGTACATGAAGCTGGTGTACTTTGGTTCAGGGGTGTCTGCCAGACTTTTCTGCTCACCTCTCCTTCTCTTTAACAAGTCATCCTCCTTCATCTACTGGTAAAGTCAAGACAGTTGATCAGAATGATGGAAACAAGCCTTGTAGGTACACACAGCACTCCATCTCAAAGTCATTCCTATGTCTGTCACCTCAGTTGATTTCATATCCTGGTGAGAGCACCAGTCTAGCTCACTCAATCTTTTCAGTTCACTAATAGAAAAGGAAACCTATAATTGGACCAAAATGAGAATTAATAGTGTCTGGATTTCTTCTGTAGGGCAACAATATGCTGGGCACTCTCCTACCCTCCTCTATCTTATTTGAACCCTTTCAGCAACCACTGCCTATCATTGTTTTGCAGTAAACAGCATAGTCTTGGAAAGACCAGGAAGCTGCCCAGGGCCATGCAGCCAGGACATGGTCTGCTCCAAAGTCCAAGTTTTCTTCTCTACCATCCTCTAGCTTTCCATGGAGCCTTGCACAGAGTCATACAGAGATTTGTAAACTCTGAAGGGACACACACGAATTCCCAAAGTCAAGTCCCTAGAGGGACTTTGGAATCAATGAAATATAATAATAATAATAATAATAATAATAATAATAATAATAATATAATGTATGTAGCACTTTATAACACATTCTTTCGATTTTTACAGCAGACCTGTGAATCAGGTATGACTCTGTTTTGCAGAAGCTGAAGTTGAAGGTTAGAGAGTTGAAGTTTCTTCTTGCTCCAAGTCCCAGCCAGTTGGGAGCAGATCTGAAATATTAACCCATGATATTCCACTCCAAGCCCAATCCTTTACCCAATAAATGCTTCTTTCTCTCTACCTGGAAAGCAGCGCACTGGTACCTGGGCAGGAGGAAGGGCACCAAATCCAGGAAGTGGTGAATGCTACCTGTTTTAGAATACCTGAAGTCTCTCTGGGGGTTGCCTACATCCACAGGTGGTGTCTTACAGGTGATTTGCATGCTTCATAAAAGCATAATTGATATGATTTATAAAATTTTATGTGATTTATAAGATCTATTAAATATATGACAGAACTGGGAGGGCTCCCAGGTACTCTCTGCTCTCCCAGGTTTGGTCAGTCAGCAGTTGGCCCTTTATTAAAGGTTGCTCTGGGTTAGAGATGTAGCTCAGTGGTGACCATTGGGCCAGTGTCCATGAAGTCCTGGGTTCCAGCAAAAGAAAAAAAAAAAAGGTTACTTTGTGCCCTGCCCTGGCTGGGACCTCCATGATCTCAACCTCATGCTAATGAGGCAGACACAGTCCCAGATCTCTGGGGGCGGTGAGATGAGATGTGCGCCCTTTGCACCATCAGGCCAGGTTGTGATCAGAGATGCAAGCCCAGGAGCATTGTGGAAGGCAGAGGGGGAGCCTTGAAAGTGAACAGAATTTAAGCAGATGAGCCTTGGAGTTGCGGGGTGGTCACAGTGAACACAGGCTTTGGGAAAGGAAGGTAAATTTTTGGAGTAAAAGAGGGAAGGAAAGCTGGTGTTCTGGTGGATCTTGTTTCTTGTGGAATTGAGGCCTTGGACAGGGCTACTCAGAAGCTCAGCACATGCCTGGGACACAGGATTTGAAGACAGGGGAGGAAGTGGCATACATTGGCTGACTGTGAACAGCCTGGACCATGAGGTCCCCTGAGCCTCATCAGCACCTGGGTCTTCCCTGGTAGAAGGAAGAAGAGAATTCAAGTTGGAGAATAGGAAGGCCCTCCTTCCCTCCTTTCCAGGAGCCCTGAGCATTGTGTCATGCAGAATGTCTAAGTTCACAGAAGGTAGATTGGGGTCACACATCACAGTTTTTCTAGAGGCAGAAAACAGGACTGACCCTCTCAAAGTCCATGCATATAAAGGGTTACGGAATTTTCTGGATACAAGAGAGCGGGGGCAGGAAGTGAAGCTCATATGGCCCTCCTGCTAAGGCTGGAGCAGGCAGGGTCCTTGTCTTTTCAACATCTCCTATTGTCTTTCAGGCCAAACCTTCCTGTTCAGGAGCTGGAGCAGCATACCGGAGCACTTCCCCTTTGTGCCCCTAAAGACCCCACTCTTTCCCTACATGGCCCTCCCCAGTCCATGCCATATATTGTTCGTAATGAATCCTTTGGCTCCCCCCAAGCCTCCTTCTGCTCTGGTTCCCAGCTCAGAGGTGACCCACTGGCCCCCAAGCCAGAATCACAGGACTCTTCCTACATCTGCCTTCTTCCTCACCTCCCATATTTGATCACTCAGTTCTGTCCATTTGCCCCTGACATCTCTGAAATCCTCACACCTTCCTGTCCACCATTACTAGCAAAGAAAAAATTTCTTGCCTTGACCATTTTTGGAATAGCTTCCCATTAGGCCAGGGTCCCTCCACTAGATAGCTCTTTGCTCTGCAGCTGGAGTGACCTTTCTCACTCACATTGGACCCCCTGTCTCTCACCTGCGTAAAACTCTCTGGTTGTTGCTCCCTGGTTACCTACAGCATCAAGCCCTAGCCCTGGGGCCCAGCATTCAAGGCCTTTCAGATCTGACTAAGTTGCTCTCCATGTCCTCCCCAACACCTGCTCTGTGGCAATCATGCACCAGATGAACCTGCCTGGCAACTCCATGCTGTTCCTCCCCTTTGGGCTTTTTCAAATGGACTTGCTACTCCCTAGAGATGGCATTCCATTAAATCTCCCTGCAGAACTATTCATCCTTTAAAACCAGCTTTTGTGACACCACCTCTCTGAAGTGCTCCCTGACTTACCTCAGACACAACAATACAGCTGTCTCTGCCATTTGTACCTTAGTTTATATTGCACCTCACTGTGATTATTTGTTTGCATGTCTGCCCCCTTAGGAGAGGGGCCAACTCCCTTTCTCTTTTCTCTCCTCTTTTCTTTCCCACACCTGATCTTAGCTTTCCTTATCAAGATTCTCCTGGGCTCATCAAAGTGGCCAGCTGTGGTTTATAGTTAGCACATTCTCACAGAGGTGATATCCCAGACAAGGCCTCTACTTCAATGGAGCTCACAGTTCCCTGAGGATGCAGAATATAACTAACAGGTAGAACAGAGGGAGCAGTGCTTTGCAGAAAGCAAGGTTGGACATTGCATTGAGACTGACATTTGTTGTGGAGGGGGGTGCACTGATTCGGTGCTCAGGGAGGTCTTTCTGAACAGGAAGCATTTGAGCTGGGACACAAATGACAAGAGGGAACAAGCTATGGAAGGAGAGAAGGAGAAAGAACATTCCAGGCACAGAGTCAGCTTGCTCAGAGGCTTTGTGGTTGGAATGAGCTTGATGTCTTGAAGGGATTAGGCCAGCAAGGTTGGAGACAGGATAGACAATCTCAGGAGGTGAAGACACAGGCCATTCCTAAATCCTTATCCAGCAGGGGTCCAGTGGATGGGTGCTGGGTAAAACTAAAGTAATACACAAGCCATGGCTCATTGTGAAGACAGGACTAGTTGCCCATCCTCACTGAAGCTCTGGGCTCCAATCTCTGCCTGCATGGTCCCTCATTCAGCTCAAGAATGGTCCTGGGAGTTACTTGCTTCACACAAAGCACTGTGGTGGTGGGGGATGCTGGAGTGAGCAAGATCACATCCTTGTTCCCATGGCTCCCACAATCCAGAGGAGGGCATGGTCTCTGCATGGCTGAAAGTGACCCTGGAGGATCAGGGTCTTAGGGTTCAGCTTCTCCCTGATGAGGCTGCTGTCCCTCCCTCTGTCCTTGCTTCTCTGAAGCTGGGGTCCCCTATATTGTGCTCAAACCATGGTTTTCTCTAGAGCCAATGATGGCAGAGTTCTCTTCTACTTCTGGCAAGTTATTCACACTCAGCTCTGGGCCATTGACATTCTCTGGAGACTTCTGCTCTCTGCTCAGGAAAAGAAGATAATGCAGGCCATTTCCCTTCTTGGGGACTATGCCCTGGTTCTTTCTCTGTCCCAAAGCTCTTTCTGCATCTACATGCAAGTTTGCTTCCATTGTGATTCAGGCTTTGCCTCAGACATCATCTCCTTAAACCTCCCCGACAATACTTTCTAGAGCAGCACTTCCAATACTTTCCCCGCCTTCGCTTTCAGTGTTTTCCTCTTGACTCTCTCATCCATGTTTATTCATTGGTGGGATCCACTACTACCATGCAAACTCCCTGAGGACAATGGCTTGTCTCTTCCTTTAGCTATAACTTATCTCCAGTGCCCAGAAATGTCCAGAGCAGAGTGATGCTCAGGAAATATTTAATGAGTTAACAATGCTGATTTTCTGTTCTTTTTCTTTTTCAGTGATTAATATGCATAGATTTCTCATCAAAGAGCTGCTTGTGTCAAACTCACGGGGCGCCCAACTCTGGTGTGGCTCAGAACTCATTATCTTCCAGCAGCAAATTGAGAGATTCTTGGACAGAGATTTAAGAGAACTGTCAAGTTGTTTCTTTGACCCAGCCAGCCTTCTGGTGAGTTCAGAGTCACAAACTATTATTGCCTCTGCAGGTGGGGAGTACCTGGAGCACCTCTTGGTGCCTCCACCTGAATTGGGACTCATCTCTCTGTCTGATCCCAGGCCAGGAGTGAGGGAGTTTGTTCTTCCCCTGTGTGAGACTGATCTTAGAGTCTTGAAAGAACTGGTGAATGAAAAAGACAGGATCATGCAGAGTCAAGACCACAATTCAGTATGAGGACTCCTGATCTGGTGCTCTTCAACTGCTCTGGACAAACTCTGGCTGCTGTGGTTTAGATGGGATGTGTTAAAGGTTTTGCCACCAGTCTTTGGTGCTATTAGGAGGTGGCGGAACTTTTAGGAGGTAGGGCCTAGTGGGGAGGAAATTAGGTCACTGGGGGTGTGTCTCTGAAGGGGTTACTTGGACTTTAACTTCTTCTTTCTCTCTTTTTATTTTCCATCTGCTGTGATGTGAGCAGTTTCCTCTATCATGTACTTCCACATGATGTACTGCCTCTCTGTAGGTCCAACTTGGTGGGGCAAATTTATTACGGACTAAAACCTCCAAAGCTACAGGCTAAAATGAACCTTTCCTCTTTAAATTTATTATCTCAGGTATTTTGTGATAGTAACAGAAAACTGGTAATTAATGTGGTGGATCCCATGTGAAGACTGTTTTCCACCTTCAGTGTTCCAGTATCTTTCACTGGCACTCAAAAACTGTGGTTCCTTATAAAATTTACTCCTCAATCCCCTCCTTTTAAACTTTTAGTTGTACTAAGATACATAGTAGGTAAAATTTATCATCTTAACCATTTTAAATGTCTGCTTCAGTTGTGTTAAGTCCTCTCATTTTTTTTGCTTGTAGATACCACCACCAGCACCATCCATCTCCTTGACTCTTTTCATCTTGCAAAACTGAAACTCTAGAAATTTTACTTATTCAAGCTCCTTGAATGTTAAATGAGAATAATGATGACGATGCCTGCTGTATATATTTGTGAGAATGAATAGAGGACCGTGAATGTTGGTGTTAGATGCAGCTTATTAAGTACATAAATAAAATTCTCCTACAGGTTTTCCCTGAAGTTCTTTTGAGGGAAATTGTTTTGAGGGGTTATTCCATAGAACAAAACATGGGATGAAACCAGGTATAATATTTTCAAAGCTGTGCGTTTTATTTTTTATTATCACATTGTTTGATACATGCTTTGAATGTACAACAACGTTCTGCAACAGGAGATGTGGTTAGCATATGTGAGTACTCATTCCATTGTTATTATTTTATCATGGCAAAAGACACATAAGAAAACTGACCTTTTTGGCCATTTGTCATGGAGAGTTCAGTGACACTAAGAACATTCATATTGCCATGCGCCACTACAACCTTCCCTCTCCAGAACCCCCTCATCTCCCCACACTGAGGCTCGGTACGCATCAAACACAACTCTCTGTTCCCTCCCCTTTCCCCTTTTGTTTCTGTGGAACTTCATTTCTCTTTATGGCTGGATAATATTCCATTAACAAAACACCACTGTAAAAAGAAAAAAATCACCAATGTCCCACATTTTGTGTTTTTGTCCATGTGTGGATAATCGTTTAGGGTTCCCCCCCTTGACTGTGGGGACTAGTGCTGCTGTGAACATTCTCGCACCAGGTTTGTTTGATGCCACCAGGTGGGTGGACTTTGAAAGCATTAGGCTGAGTGGAAGAAGTCAGCTAATAAAGGTCACCTAGAGCAGCCTTTTTATATGAATATATATCCAGGTCCCTCAGAGGTTAAGTGAGAACAATATTGATGATGATGCCCACTGTATGTATTTGCAAAAATTTACTTTCCCTAAATACATACTAAATATCCAGTCCTGGCAAATCCACAGGGACAGAAAGCAGATTCATGGCACCAGGGGCTGAAGGAGGGAAGAATGACGAGTCACTCCTTAAAGGGTATGGAGTTTCCTTCGAGGGTGATAGAAAAGTTTTAGAATTAGAGGTGATAGTTGAACAATGTTGTAAATTAAACACTGAATTGCATGCTTTAAAATGGTGACTTATGCAAATTTCACAAAAAAAAAAAGGAAAAAAGAAGAAAGAAAGAAAAGGGGCAGGCAGTCTCTTATGCTCTATTTCCATTGTGATGCCAGAACCTCTAGATGTGCCCAGGTGGTGAAGAAGACCTGAGTGGGAAGTCAGAAATGTGAGAGAAATTCCTTTAGTTTTTCCTGGCATTTTCAGGAAGCTTTTCATGTTTCTGATACCAGGAGCCTGAGGGGACCAGGTGCTATCTTGTGCTCCTTCAAGGAGCACAGTGCCTGGACATTCAAAGGAGATACTTTGAGGACAAAAGGAACCAGGAAGGAGGGCAAGGTTCTCTCAGACTGAGCTTACCTGCTGCAGGTGAGAGATCCCCAAGCTCTTGGAAGCTCATTTTGTACCTTTGAACCTCCTCTTACCATCCAAAGGGCCCACCTAAAGGAGAGGTAGTGAGACTATGGGAAAGACACCATCTCCTGTGACACATGCACTGGGCAGGCAGTGTTGACTTTCACTGGGTCAAGGTCATGGCTTAGCCTAAAGCTGGGGCAGGTTTACAAGGAAGGATTTATCACCTGTGGGTTTAGCCCTTGACTGTGCATAACTGCCTCAGGCAAAGAAGATGAAAAGCCAGAGAATAAAGAGGACATGAGTTTTCTTCTGTCTGTCTCAGTGGACAGAAAGGGCAAGGATAAGAAAACAGTAACATGCTAAGAAGTCTGTGAGAAGGCACCAAGGAGGCTCCAGCCTCACGGGGAGGCTGGCCCTGCCAGGGGGTTAGTACTTGATTTACTAAAACCACTTCAGGTACATTAGTGACTCCTAGATGTTAAGTACCTGCTAATTAATAATAGTCTGTAAATGCCTCTGCTCTATGTGGGGGAATTGACACATGACTTGTAGCTCTCCTGCCCAGGAGAGAAGGGAACATTTGGGAAAGCCTCAGCCTGGGGTGAGAACCATGCAAAGAAATAGTGCCCTGCTACCCGAGATGCCCTGCACCATTAGGACTAGCATGTAGGGTTTTGACATCAGCTTGTTGTATGTTCTCTAAAATGGGGTCTTATTTCTGAAAAGGGCCTAATAGCCTAGAGTTGTTGTAACTTTAAATGAGATGATCCACCTAGAGCTCAGCACAGAGCAGGCCTATTGAAATATCAACAATTAGTTGATCAGTGTGCCTGAGAAAGTTGCAATGAGGCAGTGAATCTGGTGCTTTTGAATGCATGTCCACCCCACTCTCAGTTTCCCTTGCTGACCTCTTTTGGACTTACTTATGGCCGTGCTGATGGTCAGTCTTGCCCTGGAACCTCAGCCCACCCGGGTTGTGTATCTTTGTCTCAATAAGGAGGTCTATTGGGTGGCTTGGGACAGGTAGTGGGTAGGGAGTAGGGAGGGTGCAGGCAGAGGGAAGAGTCATCTGAGTCTGCTGGGACTTCTTGGACGAGGTGAGCTCTGAGCCTAGGTCTGAATTCCCAAGGCTTCTTGCACGTCAGCTCACAATGAAAGGTCTGAATGAAGGAGACAGTGAGAACAACATGTGTGCAGGGCTCACCATTTCCTCTCCACTCCAGGCTCCCATGTGATCCTCCAAATAGCCCTGTGAGATGAGTTGGGCAGAAATCATCAGAAATATGAAGAGATTTGTTGCTCTAAGGAACTGAAGTAGCACCCATTCCCCCCAGAGGCTTTGTGGCTCAACTCCGCATTCATCCATCAGCTGCTGAGCATTCTCCCAAAGGACTCCCTTGAGGCTTAAGTCAGAGTGGCTTAAGTGGCTTAATGCACACACATGCATACTCATGTGGAATGGGAAATAATATGATTATATCCTTCCCATGTGTAGCCATTGGGCTGGGGTTGTCAAAACCAAACTCAGAGCTGGATATTTGTTCTTTTTAGTTACTATGTCTCACCAAGGGGAAAGACATTGAATGGGATCTGCCAAGAGGAAGAGAAAAGCCTGAGGAATTTTGTAGTCATCAGGTCTATGTTGGTTGCCCCATCTTGACCTATTTATTGGTCTTTACTGCGAGCTTCCCCAGAGCATGGGAAAGGTCTTGCACTAGTTTTCTAGGGCTGTGATATCAAATTATCATAATTCTGTGGCTTAAAACAGATGTTTATTATCTTAATAGCTTTGTAGGTCAGAAATCTTACATGGGTCTCACTGGGCTAAAATGAAGGTGTGCAGAGCTTCTGAAGCCCCCAAGAGAATATAAATTTTCTTGCCTTTTTCCAACTTCTATAAACTCCCCACATTTCTTGCTTGTTGTTCCCTTCCATCTTCAAAACCAGCAATCACCAGTTGAGTATTTCTCATGTTTCATCTCTCTGTCCCTTTACTGCCTTCCTCTTCCACATATAAGGACCTTTGTGATTATACTGGGGCCAATTGGATAATATTTCCATTTTACAGTCATCTGCTTAGCAACCTTAATTCCATCTGCTTGCTTAATTTCCTTTGCCTTGTGACTAACATAGTAACAGGTTTTAAGGATTAGAAGGTAGACATGTCAGGGGGGTGGAAATAGGGGCATTAATGTCCATATCGTAATTCTCCAGCTATTTGATGCTGCAGTTCAAGTCACTTTGTCCCTTGGCCTTTTGAGAAAATAAAATCCATGATACTTAAAATGTCATGGCAAATTGGGATACTCTATCACACAAAGTATAAACCCTACCTGGAAAATTATAGTGGGGCCCTTTAAATGTTAGAGCATTGGCAAATAAATTTCCTTTGAGAAATAGATACTGGCTTGCTGTTTGATACTGAATGTCTAATTAGGGGACCTAGGTAACCATGCAACCTGAGCTGTCTAGGGATAATCAATTCATTTAGACATGAAGTTAGGTTTTCCCACAATACTCCATTGAAGGGAAGTGAGAATATATATAGGAGAGAATTGCTCAAATTGGTCTTGGATAAGGTATCCATGAAGGCCTGAATAGAAGCTATGAATGGGTTCAATAATATGGGTCAAGTTTATTCTGGAAATCACCACTGTTGAATCTAATTCTTTTCCAGCAATAGCAACTGGATTTATACTTCTGATTGTTAAGAACTCTGAAAAGTCTGAGATATGACTTTGTTTGTGACCTTACTATAGTTTGCAACAGTTTCATGAATGATAGCACAAGACATGAGACTCCTAGATCAGAGACAAAAGATGGCAAGCACAGCATGAGCTTCATGTTTGCAGAGGTTAACCCAGGTTCTATGGGGTAATGCAGAATGATCCTGGTGGATACTGCATATGCTGTGAGTTTGTGTCACAACTTAGGAATTCAAGCTTAGGAGACTCCAATGTTTCATAATAGGCTGTAGGCAAACCTGCTTCAACCTTTGCCCCAAGTGGACACATTCTCTTTATTATCCTGGACAGCAGTCAAGTCTGCTCTCTTCCCTGGAGGGAGATGCTATGTCTTTTAAGATTGTTTGCTATACAAACATCCTTGAAAAGAGATGGTTGAAAAAATGCTGTCAATATCTCAGTTCAGAAGAATCTGCAAAAATGTGAGTGACCCATAGAAAACTTTCTCCCAGCACTGTTATGGTAATAATAGTGATATATAATGTCTTCAAATCCACTAGTACCAGGCACTGTTCTTAGTAATTTGCATGCACTGGCTTATTTAATCCTTGGTAGGTTCTATTATTATTCTCATTTGACAGATGAAACACATGAAGGCACAGAGAAGTGAACCCACAAGTGGCAAGTCTGGGAGCACTGGAGTCTGGGCTTTATGCTCTTTAATGTCAGTCATCCTGATTACCTCGTGGGTTGTTTCCACTGTGGAAGGGGCTGCAGTGTGACCTCTCCAGAATACATCCCTATTTGCAATTTGGGTTTGTTCTTCCTCATTGGCCATGCATTGGCCATCCCCACCACTCATGGACTTACTATTGGCTTTTAGAGCGTACAGCTTCTCTGTCCTATTTAAAAATATATATTATAGCCAAAGAAGGGAGGCAATGGACTGATGTCCATGAGTTTCACTGGTTTTGTATTGTATCCTATTTTCAACAAAATCTGCTTTTAAAAACATTTAAATGGTCTATTGAAAAATCAGAAAGATCAATAGTCCCAGCTGTAGACATCGAACCTCTAACCCTAGGACACTGTCCTGCAGGATGTGGAAGATGTTCTGGACCAATGCTCAATGGAGAGTGGAGAAGGCGCGCCCCCATGGGTTTTCTTTCATGGTATGCCCTCACTTTCCCCACATATCTGCTTATAGGCCTTAGTAACTGAAGGAGAAATGTCTCCACCAAGAATCACAACAAATTCCATCAAATTGGAACTCAAGATCATCCTCTGCTTATTTTTTGTTTCCTGTATCTTTAGAGGAAGAGTGGGTATCTCCTGAGTTGATTGTTCTGGGGGAGTTAGGGATGTGGGGATTGTATCCCACAAAGGGAGCTGGAATGCAAACTCTCCTTCTGCTACCATGCCCAGGGATAAGGGCTGACAACAGGCGATGCAGGCAGATCAAATCCAAGGATGTAATATTTGAATTTATTTACCAGATAAAAAACCTTGGTCAACTAAGTAACCTCAGTGAGGGGAATTAGGAAGGGTTAATGTAGGTGAGACTGTTGTAAATATGGGCCATACCAAGTGATTAAAGGTATTTCTTTGTTTTCTATTGAGTACTTTTCTAGATTGAAAGTCGGACATGGCCTTGGGTTGTCACCATTTAGAGAAGGAAGGAGGGAGGCATTGTGATTTTGGCCATCCATGAGGTAGTTGTTTCACAAAAAGCTCCTCCAAGACCCTACATTAGTTAAAACTGCAGTATGTGTGTGTGTGTGTGGTGTGATTCTGGCTCAGAGGACAGGCATCTACTAAACAGGAGAGAAAGGCCCATTTCCAAGGCCCAGGAAGACTCTCTGAGCAGCAGTATATTGTTCCCTCCTTTTATAGGGTTTCGGGATTTTTCTCTTACCCCAAGTGGAGACCACTTCTCCTTCACCCATGATGGACTATTGTGAATGCTAATCTGAGCTCAGTGAGTGACCATATCAACTCCTTTATCCACTCCGGCCTTGTCTTTCTGTTTGTAAAATGGGGACAAGTAATGACTCCAGTTTGTGGTGACAAAGAGCAGAGGAGAGAGGATGTTGCTTAGGGAAAAGCAGAAGAAATAGGTAAAATGGATATGAACCTATTTCACAAGTGCAGGAGTAAAAGAAATGCTACATTTCCTGTTTTATTTAAAACTCAAGTCTGACGCAGTCCACCTCCTACCCAGACAGAGGGAATGTCAGCCTCATTCATTGATAGGCTCCATTTCTTCTCTACATCTTGGGATCCATGAAAATTTTGTGTGCCTATAGGGCACCTGGAAAATAAAGCTAGGTGTTTAATTTTGAGTCGGTATGGAAATTGTTACAGAAATCTTTATCTCCCAGTGTGATGCCTGGAAGGCCAACAGGATTCTTATCCCTTTCTGGGGCATAAACATTTTTGCCGTGGATGAGATATTTTAGAGTCTAGCATTGAGCAGAGAATGTGTGTGTGTGTGTGTGTGTGTGTGTGTGTGTGTGTGTAATGGGGTCTTGTTTTCTAGGACACACTAGCAAGTTGGGCACCAAACCAACTGGTGAATCTAATGTGCAGTGTAGGCTGAGAACCACTGGTTTAGAGATTGACCAGATGAGAGAGAAACCGGGAACCTCCCCTTGCTCCCCCCTCCCTGCCCCAGCTGCCAACTTTTTCTATTTCCAGTCTGGTGGACATCAGCCTCTAACCTCTTGCCACACTCCAAAGGCAGTCTTTCTTTCCCTATCAGGGAGAGCAGGCATAATCTCATCAAGAGCTGAAATTTTCACCAAAGTGTAGAAAACTTATTGACTTCACATGGTGCCTGCATTCTGTCCTGAAAAATATCCTTAAGATAAGGAATTGCAAAAAAACTGGATTATGGGACTGAAATGAGAAAGGGAAGAAAATCAAAAAGAGGATAATAGAAATTAATGTCTCAAAGAAGTTTTTCCAGTCTTCATGAACTCTTCTTAGCAAATCACAATTGGCATGAGAGAGAGAGAGAGAGAGAGAGAGAGAGAGAGAGAGAGAGAGAAAGTCTAGAAAATATTAGGATCCCTCTTACAAAAATGTATGGCCATTCCATACATTTAGAGGAGTATTATGAGCTAAAATGCATTTCTTCTTTTAAAATGTAAAATGACGCTCAATAAAAATTTGAAGAGTTTGTTTAAGAACCAATTCATGAATTGGAGAATTCCAGACTGACAGAGGTTTAGAGTTTCAATAACAAAGTGAGCCAGACAAGTATTCATGATGAAAACTCGGAAATAAATTATCTGGTTGCAGATGCAAGATTGCTTTTGGTTTACCTTGTTGGAAAGTCCCTCGTCACATATTTATAAGTGAATTAGTTGGCTGCTTCTAATGAGCTGAAGTTTTGTTTCTATCAAACATAAGCATTTACCAGAGAGACCCAAGTTTTGTTTATGTTTTTAATCAAGCAAGGTAGTGGTCCCTTATGAGGCCTAATGGTCTTGTCAGGTCAAGGATTCTTAGGGTTTGGTCACCTTTTGAATTTACTCTAACACTTTCAATGGGTCACAGTTGAAAGGTTTGTACTGTCCTGCCAGAGATGAGGGTGGGTGGGGAGGCATCTTTTTAAAACAAACAAACAAAAAATCATTGCACTGGTGAATCTAATGTGCAGCTCAGGCTGAGAACTACTGGTTTAGAGACTGACCAGATGAGAGAGGAAGAAACCAAAATGTTTCCTTAGACAAAGTCATTCACCAAAAGAAAAGAGTGTGGGTGCAGCCTCAGGACAGCTGCAGGGGGAACTACTGGATTCGGGGCTCACATGTCTTGTCTTAGCTTTGGTACTCTGCCTTTTGGACACTAAATAGTCATGCCGGCTGTCACTCTTTTCCACCACTCACCTGGAAGCTTATCTTTGTTCCTGTAATTGATGTCCCCAGCCCCCTGAGGTGACCTCAATTCAGCTCATCCTGAAGATGGATGCTTTGGGCATCTGAATTTGGGTGTTCTTTGCAGAAGATATTGTGCCTTGTGATGCTTGATGGCTCCCCAAAGAGGCTGTATCTGGTTCTGATAAGATAAGAGGCTTCCTAACTCAGCACAGGAGCAAGAAAGAAAGCAACAGCAAGTCTGAGCTGTCATCAGTGGGAGGGCACTGGGGATGGGGGGAGTGATTCACTTGGAAAAGAAATGATTATTTCTGAAGATGAATTTGAACTTGCTGATGGGTCTGTGACTGGTGTTGTTGAGATACCAGGAATAAATGGACTGTTTGCAGAAGCTCAGTTCTCAGGGAGGCAGTTCAAGTTCACTTTGCAAAACAAACCATACTAAAAATGATTGCTGTAGCCATTTGGGTTCTTTCCATTTCAAGTGACAGGAAACCCAGCCTAAACTAATTAAGCATACAAACAAAAATTTATTATCGTGTAACTACAGCATCCGGAGTAAGCGTCAGCTTGGGTTGATCATGCAGAGGGGTCCTGACTCTGGGCGTCTCAGGCAGTCTCTAGTGAGGAGCTCAAAGAGTCTGCATGGGGGCTGTAATTGTTAGGAGCATGGGCTGATGGAACCACTTTTAAATCCTGCCTTTGACACTCGAGAGTGGTCTAACTTGGGGCAAGTCCTTCAGTTGCTTTGACCCTCAGTTGTGTTATCTATAAAATAGGGCTAACGTTTAAGAGAATAAGTGAAATACGGTGTGAAAAACCTTCTGCACACAGCTGGAGCTCATACATATTAGTAATTTTAGAGGACAATGGTTGTTTTCCTCTCAAGCACCCACACACCCCTCCCTGGTCTCCTGGCAACAGTTCCAATTTTGTTTATGGATTGTTCCTCTCTCAGTCTCAGTCATCTACTAGGATGGGGCATAAAACCCAGGCTAAAGCCAGTTAGTATGCTGCATCCTTTGGACCTCTGATTGGTTCAAGGCTGTCTCCTGATCAAAGATCATCCAATCAGAGAGAATGTCATGATTTTTCTGGGAATGCCTGGACAAAGATGTCTTCCGCCTCTCCAGGCCCAGTGGATTTGACCTGGAAGTATTTGGCCCCAGGATCTTCTGATGGTCATTTTTAGACATAAGGGAAGAGCTCAAGTGAGAAAGGGGTCAACCCAGAGGGAACGAAACAAACAAACAAATAAACATAGACAGACATGGAATGGGGGAGAGGTGGGTAGTGATATAATGTGAACCCCAGATCAACCTATGCTAATTCAGATTCTTCAGCAGTATGGAAATGAATTATTTTTTCTTGATGAGTTTATCCTAGGCTTTCTGTCATTTGCAATTGAAAGCAATAGACTTGTTTCGAGATATATTTCCTGGAAGCCAAAAAAGAGATTCTTCAAAAGCCTTTGAGTTTCTTTGCCTAATTCCTGTTTCACTGTGAAGGAATTAGGTCCCAACTGTTGCACTGGATGAATTCCTTCTGTGCATGAGTCTTCTTGTACCTTGTGTGGGTTTGCTGAAAGTAAAGGAAACTGTTCCAACCACCTGCCACTTCAAGAAGAGATGAATTACTTTTGACTAAAAGAATCTCTTCTACAGCAGGAAAATCATACTTATAGGCAGGAGCCAGGTCACCCTCCCATCACACTTGAATAAACAAAGTTCCCTTTGTTACCATGATGCCTAGGTGTGCTGGATACCTCTGGAGTGCAGCTTGAGATTCAGAGGCTGATGGCCTTGGTCCCTATTTTTTTTTTTCAATGCTGGGGATTGAACCCAGCGCCTTGTGGTTGAGAGGCAAACACTCTATGAACTGAGCTATATCCCTAGCCCACCTTGGTCCTTGAGGTTGATCTCAACCTAGTGTGTGTGTGTGTGTGTGTGTGTGTGTGTGTGTGTGTGACTTCATTTGATAGTTTCTGAATTCAGGAGGCTGACATTCATAATGATCCCTTGCTATAGGCGACTGTCTAGTCCAAACAAGGGATCCCATTGCTCTTCCAAAGCATAGAAGGGGGCTGTTCTTCAGTCATTTGCTGGACTTTAAGCATACAGAAAGATTGGGATTGATTGTTGCCAAAATTGCACTCTGACTGATGTTATAAATGGAATGGAAATGAGGGCATAATTGGGAGTTGAGATAATAAGAATCAACCAAGGATATTTGGTGGGGGAACAACAATCTCTTCCTTCTCTTTTCCAAGAGAGAGCCTACCCCTTCCTATCTTTAGACTGAGAAGCACAGCTGGTTTTCTGCTTGCAGCAACCCCCTGATTCAGGCATGGGGAAGCATAGGGGAGCTCTGCTGGCCATTCAACAGTCTCGAGAAGGTGAGTGTGTGAGCAGGTGGGGGTGGGGAGATGTTCACAGCTTGCAATAGGGAAGGCTCTGGGGGCTGCTGCTCTGCCTTATTGGAAATCACTATTCAAAACCTCATCCTTCTTATCAGACCATGAGGATTCACATCCTTATTTGAGGGTTGCTAAAAACAAAGGTAAAGATTGTCACCAAGGCATATGGGCATGATGTATTGATCTTCTGAACACTTGCCACTCACTGATATTTAGCTGATTGTGGGTCTTGATTGGTCCATATTCCAACACCTCAACCAGGTCTCTGCAGGTGGAGGAACATGCAGATCTTAGTCTTCCAAATGGATGACTCATTCCAGAATTTGTGTACTAAGGGCCCTTTTCTCCAAACATTACCACGAGTTCAGCTTGCAGTTTCTTGGGCAGGTGGAGGGATTCCCTTCTGCATTCAAGTTGAGTACACTAGGAAGAAGGGGATGTGAAGGAGGAAAAGAGATGAAGTTCATTCTTCCCATGGAATGAGAGGAGGAGAGGGATAGAGGAGGAGCCAGAGGCTCAAATGCCAGGGTCCTTGTGACACTCCCTCCTGTCCCATGCACCTAACTTGAGAAGGCTGAAGAAAAGTCCAAAGAGATGTCTGGGAGCTTGAAAAGATGAGGGGTGTACACCATGCCTCTGGGACATCCATAAGCAGCCCTATTCAGCTCCTTACAGGCCACCATGAACTAGGAAAAAGGGCGTGGCTTTGTCTGAGGAGAAGCCCCCATGCCTGTGTGTTTTGAAGGAAGCAGAAGTTCTGGAAGAACAGAGGACACACCAAGGTACTCAATGAAGTAGAAGCAAGTCTGGACTCCTGTTGTACCCAAAGAAAATAAAATCATCCAAACTGATCACATAAAGCCAAAAGAAGCCTTTATTTTAGTTGGCCAGCAACAACCAACCGTACACCTAAAACCGGTGTGCTGGGAAAATCACGCATTAGTTCTTTTATTGCCAATTTTTATAGGGCAGGGAAGGGATTATGGTGGGGCTATAGGAAGGGGAAGGGATTGGGGTGGGGCTGACTCTCCCAATGGCGCTGGAGAATCTCCCTGGGGAACACAACATTTTAATCTGTTTTCTGTTGCTATAACACTTCAAGGAGGTGTCAACATGATTGGCTCACAGAGGAGAGAGTGTGTGCAACTGGTCCTTGGTCACTCCCTTCTTTTATATATATAGAGAATAAACAAACAAACTATATATATATATATATAAAACAAACAATATATATATTTATATATATATTATTTGTATATATATTGTGATATGAATCAAAATGCATTCTGCTGCCATGTATAACTAAATAGAACAAACAAACTACATATATATTTCAAACAATATGCATTTTGATTCATTGTACACAAATGGAGCACAGCTTTTCATTTCTCTGGTGTGTACAGCTACAACATTCGTGTAATCATACATGCACACAGGGTAAAGATGTTTGTCTCATTCCACCATCAGACACTCCCTTCTTTTCTCAGTCATGAGGAAATGGAAACCCCTGGACACTCAGGCACCAGCTCAGAGGTGGGCAGAGGCAGAGGGAGAAATCTGAGAGACAAAGGTTGTACCAGAAAGGGACTGAGATATTTAGAGGCCATAAAACTGTTAGAAACCAAAATACTGTTGACTGGAAAGTTTACTGTTCATTCACTGGCCCCCTTCCCTGGCCTTTTGGTTAGTTAGAGGGATGCAGGATGGTTAGGGAGATTAGAATAGCAGGAAAAAAAGAAATCTGGCACATTTTCTTGGCACATTTGAATAGAAGTGGGTAAATTTGGCCCTAAAATATTCGTTTGAAATTATATTCACTTATTTTAAATTTCTTTCAATTGTACAAACAATGCACCCATTGCTTCTCATGGTAAAAATTTTAACAGTAAAGTGAAGGTCCCCTCAGCTCCAAACAGCTCCTTCTCTCTATATCAGTAGCTACCAGAGTCTGTTTGGCATAGGCTATTTTCTATGTAATTATTTGTGTAATATAATATCATATATTAATATATATTTTGAAAATATAATCTACAGCCTTTGGTTTTTCATAAACAGAATCATACTATAATTATACTTGTATAACTTGACTTCTTTAACATAGGAATATATTGGTACATACATATCCACCTCATTAAAAAAATGCCACATGGTATCCCATAGTATCAACATCTGATGATTTATTTCCTTACTGATGCACATTTAAATAGTTTCTATGTTTTGCTTTTATAAATGATAATGCAAAAAATATTTCCTTACACATGTTTCTTTGTGCATAGATGCAAATCTTGCTCGAGCATATGTCTGAAAAGTTGTTTGTGTTTTTTTTTAAAGTCTCAGTTTGTAATTCTTGGAAAAATGGGTTTCATCACAAAAAATGGTTGCTTTGCCCTGTCCCTATCTCACTCCCAACTTGTCCAGGCTGCTACCACAGGAATTCCTTCATGGTCTGCAATCGAGGAGGAGGCAAGAATATCAGGTATGGATTGGACTTCAGACAGAGTCACAAATGAGGAACATCTGGTATCTGTGGCCTCTCAATTTAGTCACAGCAGAAATAATACACCAAAGATGTTCTTGGGTTGCTGTTGATCAAATTGATCAAAGAAACCCATTTAGCAATGGACGATGCCTAAAGTAACCTTCATAATAAAATGAGTGGAAGACTGTCTAGAGTCTGGCCTTGACACTCACTTTGAACAGCCCAGCATTTCCCTAGAACCACATTTTTCTGGGGTTGGGACCTGCCTCAGTTTACCATCATATTGTTTGGATAAACATTATTTGGATACAATTCTTGACTGGAGTTGGCATTTGGCATTGGTACTGGGGAGGATGTTTGTAAAGGAGGACAGTCACAGGAAATTGGTATGAATCTTACCATGTTCCCACTTTAGGACCAGAGTTCACAGAGTTGAGAGCTCAGGTTATCTTTAAACTGCACCTTGGTGATGATTAATCCACCACCTGTGATGGTCATCCTTCCTCTTTTGCAAATTGGTTTGTAGTCTTAGAATTTAAGTAATGTCAGTACTTCTTGGTCATTTGGGAGGGTTGGAGTCAAGCTATTGGATGTGCACACATCTCAGTCTCAGTGCTCAGGGGTAGGTGTGCCCATGAGGGTACAAGAAAAAGAAAAAAACAGTAGATATAATCCCAAATTGATGCTCCTCCCATCTACCTGTGGGATGTAGGTTGTTATGGCAGTGGCAAAGAGATCAAACCTGAAGGAAACTGTGAAAGGACTGCTATACAAAACTGTCAGAGTTCACTCCTTTCGAATGCTGGTCTTACGATGTCACAGTGCCTCTATCCATCATGATGGTGGCCACTCTGAAGTCAACAGAGTGCCTTGGACCTTTGTTTTCACTATTATTTCCCCAGAACTCCAGAAAGCCACTGTCCACCTGGGAGCCAGCTGGAGACATGGTAACTATGGCAATTTTAACATACTTCCAAAGCTGCACTTAACACTTTTCAGTTCAAACAAGATGGCAATGGTGAGCTTTACTTGATAAATTTACTATGTTCCTAACTGGACAAGTTGTTTTTTTCTTAATCCTCAACAATAGCAGGAAGGTCAGAGGTTACTTTATAATTATTTCATCTTATGTAATTCTCATATCCACCCTGGAATGAGTGTCCCATTACTCTTATTTTACTATTTAAGAAACTGGAGGCTCAAAATAATTTAATCTGTATATGACTGAGCCTGAATTTGAAGCCAATATTGCCCCAAACTTAGCAGCTTAAAAAACAAATGTGTTATATTGCAGTTTCAATAGGACAGGAATTCCTAGGAGTGGCTTAGTATTGTATGGCACAAAGTTTTTCATAAGGTTACACTCAAAATGTTGAATAAGGCTGCCATTGTCTGAAGACTTGACTAGGGCTGGAGGATCTGTTTGCAAGATGGCACACTCATATGGCTTTTGGTTGGAGGTCTCAGTTACTCACCATATAGTTGCTTGAGTGTGCTTAGACCTGGAAGCTAATTTCCCTAGAGTGAATGATCTGAGAGAGAACAAGGAGGAGGTTGAGAAGTCTCTCATGACCTAGTTTTGAAGGTGACCCACCATTAGTTACACCACATTCTATTTATTAGAGGTAAATCATCACATTCAGCCCACATTCAAGGGGAAGGGATTTAGGCCACATTTTGAAGAAAGAAGGGTTGAAGAATTTGTGAACATATTTTTAAACCACTACACAGGTGGACCCTATAGATTCTGTTATTTTTCAAAGATGCTAGGCTGTGGGTCACAGGTGAATAAGCAAACTGTCCATTACCTTTCCCCATATGCCTCCCACCTCTATCCCTCCCTCCACTCCGGGTTGTCTTGCTTTCCTCTTGGGGTTGGAGAGGCTCTGTGAAGGCCAGGTACCTGATCCCATTGCCTTATTTCCTTTAACATCACCCTTTGCTTCTCTGGGCTCTGATGCTGTGCACCTGCTTCTGCATGTATGGCCAAACACTTGTAAAACGGTTACTTTTATTTGTAACATGATGATCTAGTGATCCAATTAAACTTTATTCATTTTCAGCAGAAAGGCCTCTGAGCTCTCTGACCTTATGATGTTTTGGAAAAAATGTGTAGAACCTTCAAGAAACCCCTGAAATCTTTCCTGAATCCTTCCACTCAGTCTTTCACCTTCTGATCCACCCACAACATCCAGAGTTCTCTCTCTAAAACCCAGATATAATCAAGTCATTCTCCCCAAAGCCTTTAATAACTTCCCATTTTTACACAATGATTTTGGCTTTAACTTTGAGACCCTTCACCACCAGGCCCCTGCCTGCTTCTCCCTTCTCACCAACTCACAACTCTCCAGGCAAACTGGACTATTTGCTATTCTGGGAAGGTGTCTTGTTCTTTGAAGACTCTATCCCTTTGCATGTGCTTTTCATTCTTCCTGGAATGAGTTTCTCCCCTTTGAACAGTTGTCAAACTTCTTCAAAGTCCAGGTCAGTCACCATCTTCTCATGAAGCTCCTTGTACCATATACTCCTTCCTCTGCATGTCAGTCAATAAAAGATATGCAGATGAAGGTGTCTGCTTGAATCCTGGCAGCTACCTGCTGGCTTAACTGGGTTAACACTAATTAAAATCACAGGACAGCTAAATCTAATTTTTGACACTTGATAAATGCCAAACATCAATGGATTTTTCATTAACATACCGCATAGCAATGTCTTTAAGTCACTGTTATGAAGACACTTTCCTAATTTCTTTGAGGTGGTTAATCTTCTGTGCAGACATTGGAAAGGATTGAATTTCCTGACTCCCTTGGCTCTTGTCATGTTCGTGGTGTAAAATGATTTGAAAAGAAGCAATTGCCATAGACGGTGATGGCTGTTTCACCTTTGTCAGGAAATATATAAATGAGATACTGCAGGTGTCATGAGCAGAGATAGGTCACTGTCCTTCCTTTGCACCTTTCTCCTAAATAGATACAAAGAGAAGCAATCAGTTTGAATATTGGACCCCCATTCCATGACAGGATTTAGATCCCTCCTGAGTTTCCAAAGAAAAGTATGTTGAATTTTTCAGGTCATATTTTGACTGCAATAAAGGATGATTTCCTTGACTGCATCTCAACCCCAATTGTCCTTTATTCATGAAATTGCATCCTGACTGAAACAAATGGACAGAAAACCACAAGGTTATAAGAGACAAAGAATTCTGAATGTGCAAATACTGTGCCTGAGGCTGTTTCTGTCACCTGTCATTGCCATAGTCCTTTCTAGACCAGTGCTTGGCCAGCAGATACACAGCACATTGGATGCTTCTTCTAAGGAGGAGGAGAAGTAAGTGGGAATGTGGGATGCATTCAGTGTGCACACAGTTCTAGAAAAGCAATCAAGGCATAGGCAGCCCTGTTTGTAGCAAGCTAAGCAGGGACAGCACAAACCTGAGGGTGGCTTGGGGTTATGTTAACAGATAGTGGAGAGCAGGCAGAATGCTTCACCTCCCATTTGGCTCCTGTCACCCAACTGAGAAGACTAATCTTCCCCTGTGAAAAGGGAGTGCAATCACTTTGTTCAGAGGAAATTGCAGACTGGGATGTGAGAGGAGTTTGGACAAGAGCCTGATCTATGGATGTTTTGCTGAAGGATAGGTAATTTAAAGTCATTTAGGCAAGAAAGGGTTAATCCATTGTAAGTTTAAGGTAGAGGGTCAACACATAGTGTCTATGGTTGTTAACTCTTTCATTCACCCATTCCATGAGACTTTTTAAATTTGTCTGTGTGATCCCAGTGTGGTGCAGTGGGGAGATCTGACCTGGATTCCACTCTTAACTGCAACCTATTGCTATCAGTAGTCAATCACAAAACCTGTGTCATGTCAAAGACTCAGACTGACTCAGGAGCAGGAGTGAGCCAGTCAGGAAAACAGAAGCCATAATAGGTATTTCAAACACAGGGGATTTAATGTAGGAAATTGGTTATGTGCATATGGGGAAATGGGAAGAACACAAAAATGGATACTGAGAAAGCCCAGAGATTAGGAGCTTCAAGGAAGCAGCTACCTCCCACAGGGTTGGAGGAACAAACAGGAGGAGGTGGGTTGTTAGAAGCTAGGAGCTTGGAGAAGGGCTGCCAGGGTTGGGGGGAAGATCCACATGCTCTTCCAGTGCTGTTTCTTGCCAGTAATGGGCTTGGCTTTTGACCATATTTTTGAGCACAGATTATTTTAGATAGTATTAAAAAATTATAGAGTTATGGGATATAGAGTTACAGGGGCCAGGACAAGGCTAGGGTGGGGAGGATTTGTGGCAAAGTTTGAGGAGGATTGCTGAGCCTGAGTCACTTAGGAGCTGACAATAAATTCAAGAAGATCAAGAGCGGAGTGGCATGAGACTTAGATGTGTGTTGGTTTCCTATTACTGTGCAATAAATCACAAATTTAGTTGCATTAAAGAACATATATTCATTATCTAACAATTTCCATGGAATAGAAACCTGAGCATGACTTAATAAGGTCCTCAGCCCAGCATCTCCCAAAGTTTTGACCAAGGTGTTGGCTGGGGCTGTGGTCTTATCTGCGGCCAAGGTCTTCTTCCAATTTCATGTAATTTGGGGCATAATTTATTTCTCTACATTGATGAGCCTCATAGTGGCTTGGGTTTTTCAAGGCCATCAGAAGAGGGACCCTCTTATAAAATGCTCACATGGTTAGGTTGGGTTCATTTTGCTAATATCCCTTTAGATTATAATTCAAAATTAATTGATTTGACATATTTATCTTCTTTAGCTCTGACGATGATAAACCTCATCCCTTATTACAGGCAGGATGTTTATCACATTCAGAGATGCCTCCCCCACTCACATGGAGGGGGCTGCTTCATCTGTGCATGCTGGGGTCCATAATCTGGGGAGCTGTATTGGAATTATGCCTATCATTCTGCCTACCAGGAAAGAGATGTTGGTGGCTTGAATCAGAGTGTAGGTGTGGGCACATTAGATGTGGATGGACATTGGATACAATTTTAAAGTCCTGGTTCAGAAGACTGCCTAGGAGGGGAGGGTACTCCAAATCTAGGAGTCCAACCATGATGAAGACTGCTTCTGCAAGGGCAGGGGAGCCCCCTGTCCAGGGAATGCATTGCATTGCCCAGGGCACAATTACTGCAGGGGTCTTCTAGCAGTGGGAATGGGGGCTCCAAAGAATACACAAAAGCACCTGCAGGTGAAAGTCAGCTGTAATCAACTTCTAGACTCAAAGCTACCCTTGCAGGATCTGAAACAGCAAGTAGCAAATAAGGGAGGAACAATGCAGAGAGAGAGAGAGAGGAGGTGCTGACCATGTTCCTTCCTCAAAGTCAGATGTGAAGGGAAGGGAGATCTTTGAGTAGAGATTGAAGCACATGATATTTGAGGCTGAGCACATTCATATAATTGAATCAAATTGTGTTTTAATGCCTGAAAATTACCACCAAAGATGTGCAGAACAGTGAAGGATCTGTTCAAATTTCCATCAAGGGACATGTGAGGATGATTATTACCGAAAATATTTTTAAAGTTCATGATTATCAAAAAATAAAGTTGCATCCTGATCACATTGTAGACACTGTGTATGTTCAATGTACTTGTTCTATGTAGAACTGTGTGAAGAAAACTCTTGACAGGGATCAGCAAGTGCAAAGACACTGGAGTGGGAATGTTGTCTCTGAGGATAGAAGCGGAGTAAGAGAAGAGGAGGGTTAAATGGATGAGTCTGAAGAAATAGGCAACGACCAGATCAGGAAGGGGCCTGTGGATTATGGTGAACAGTGTGGATTTTCTTTTAATTGTACTGAGATGCTATTAGAGGGTCTGATGCAGAGAAATTTACATGCTAGATGTGCTCCTGCTTTACACAGACCATTTGCATCTCACCAAGTCTGCTATTAGAGTTCTTTCCCCACTTCATGGTTGTACTTCAACCTGTTGGGATTGTCCGTAGAGACGTATAGCTGCCCGTTGAGGAGAGAAGCCCCAACCATGTCTCTCTCCACAAGCTTCATCTAGTTTCCCAGGGTCAAGAATATGCCAATTAATGAGATCAAGCCAGACCTCCCCAGTTTATTCTTCTTGTATTGGAATAGATGCATAAGTCAGAGCAACTTCAGGGGCTTGGGACATAAATGGTTGAGGCCTCCTGGACATGATGCACCATAACCAGCAGACCCAATCCAATCTTCTCTTTGGGGAGGTTTGAAGTGGGCTAAGGTCACATTGTGAGTATACCAGCCATAAATCCCAGATTTGGGACAACTGAGACCAGGTGCCTCAGGAGCTGCTTTCCCTTAAAAGCAGTGGTCCTTGAGTGACCCATATCTTAGCTGAAGGCTCCCTGTTCTCTGAGTTGGGGATTGTGGAAGGTGTGGGCCTTATTCTGCTATTGTTGTGAGTTACTGTGCATGAGTGTGGTGGAATGTCTTATATTCTCATGGTTACTTTGGTGTCCAAACCCTGCTCAACTGCAAACTCAATCTCTTCCCCACCTCCCTTCCAATCCCCATCCTCTTTCTGCTTATCACTGATACAAATGTGAAATCCAGTGCCCTTTCCAGAATTTCCCTATCCCTCAGCTGGCACACACTCACACAGGTATTGGTGACATATTTAATGAGAGTGTGGGGGTGGCAGAGGAAGCCTGCGGCACTGTGTCCCAACCTCTCCATTTTCCAAGTCCCCATATCCAGGGACTACTCCTCTCTAAACCCAATTCACCTCACTTTATCAAGCACAAAATATAACTCTGCCTTTTGTTATCTAAGACTCATTAACACCTCTCCCACCACGAGGACCTAATGGAAGGGAACAGCACAGAACTCTATTATGCTACCACCTTTCAGAAGTTAGATGTGGCTGAATTTAGTTTAGGTTTTAAAATATATGGTCTCTTTCATTACAATAACTATTTCTAAAACCAATCTCTCCTGGGCTGGGGATATAGCTCAGTTGGTAGAGTGCTTGCCTGGCAAGCACAAGGCCCTGGGTTCAATCCCCAGCACCACACACACAAAAAATAAAGTAAAAATAAAAATAAAACAAATCTCTCCTCCTGGCAAACTCAATGATTAACACAAATCTGAGGAAATTGAGGTCAGATTAGGTAGCAATTTGTGTTTTTTACAGATGGCCACAAAACATCGACCATTTCACAATTTTCTCTAGACCTTACTACTTTCTCAGCAAGAGATGGAATTTTTCTTATTCCCTTCAATTGGGTGGTCCTTTGTGACCACCTCAAACAGGCGGGTATGGAAGAAAAATGCTGTATGATTTTAGAGGTTAGGACACAAAAATGTAGGCACTCTTTCCTTGTTCTCTTGGGAATATCAACCTTGTAAATTACCCACAACATCATAAGGAAGCCCAAGCTCAAAGAAAGATCCACAGGAAGAGCAACAGAATTCCCAACCATCAGTCAGCTACCATTCGCCGGCTGTGTGAGTGAGTCATTTTGAAAGTAGATTCTCCATCCTTCATCCTCTTGGGATGGAGATAGGCTATTCCCACTGAGCCCTGCCCTAATTGCAAATGCATGAGTGAAACAGTTATCATTGCTACAGTTTAGACTGGAATGTCTCTCGAAGTCCCATGTGGTAAAGGCTGGGTCCCCAGTGTTGTGCTAATGAGAGGTGGTGAACTTTTAAGTGGTGGAGCCTAGTGGGAGGTCTTCTGCTCATTGGGGGTTTCCCTTCCAGGGGATTGTGGGGCCCAGACCCTTCCTCTTCTTACCTCTCCCTTTCACTTCCTGGTCATGAGGGGAGCAACTCTTCCCTACCATGTGCTCCTCACCAGGATGAGCTGCCCCACTACAGACCCCAAAGCTTGCTTCTATCTGGACATGAACTTGAACTTCCAAAATTGTGAGCTAAAATAAACTCTTTCTCTTATTAAACTGGTCTATCTTAGCTATTTGTTTCTGTTTCCACTTTATTATTATTGGTGCATCTTGATGGGTTTCTTTGTGGCACATTTGCACATGTGTATCTCAGGGATTTGTTATAGTAAAATAAAGCTGACTAACATTGATTTAGGACTTTAAGTTTTGGAGTTTAAAAACCAGCAAGAGGTGAACTAATACAAATAGGTTAAGGAACTTGCCCATAGTCATAAAACATGATTCCCAGAGGTGGGACTTGGAGCAATGTTTTTCAGACCCCAAGTCTGTGCTATTACCACTGTGCTCATTATAAAAAGCTCAGCTTAGAGCCTGATACATAGCAAATAATCAATGAAATATTTCCTTCCCTCTCTCTTTTCTCCTCTAAGGGTTTCTGTGGCTCAGTCAGCATAGCCAGGGGTGGACACATCCCAGTAGAGAATCTTTCTCTTGTGAAACCCGTCTAATCATAAGTGAAGCTGCCTCTTCATGGGTATGAGAACAGATAAGCCCAAGTCAAAGAGTGCTGCTTCTTTATCCCAACATTATTGAACTGGGAAAGCATTTGCAAATATGTACTTGGTCTCTGGCTGCCCTTGAGGTTCAGGAAAGAAGCCCTGAATTCTGAAGAAACATCCAGGCATTTGCATTAGCTCTTGGGGGGAAAACTGAAGTCCATGCACTGCTGGTGCACTTGGGCAGTACAAGTTCCCCAAGAGGTTTAATTGCACTTTAGCAAACAGGAATCTCAAACAATTTTTTTTCCTTTTCCTACCTAGCTCTGGTGGCTTGACTTTTGCTTTTAGAGTCCTGGCTAGGACAGTGTGAAAAATAAATGCATTAGATGGATACAGGAGTATCCTTCCTGCACCAGTCATCTCATCCCCACAGGCTCCAAACTAGCCCTTAGTAGGTCTCCTCCCTAAATTTCTGCATATTCCTTCAGCCTGGGCAACCTGGATGTAAGGAATTAATAAATGCATTTATTCATTTGCTTTTCATTCCATACACCATCCAGTCATCTGTTTATTTATCTGTGGTCAACAATATAGCCTAGTGGTTTAGGTTATGGACTTTGGATTCCTTTTGTTGGGATTCTGATCCTGCCTTCTTCACTTATGAGCTAGTCATCCTCACCTATCTATTCCTCAGATCCTCATCTGTGAAGTTGGAGAATATAGTATTAAAACCTCCCTTACAGGGTTATTATGATAATTAAATGAATTCATAGGCAAAGCACTTGCCCTGGCACCTGCTAAGTTCTCCATACACATTACAGATTTGTATTTTTGCTGGTGCTGGCGTGTTGGGCTGTGTGATAGCTAGAGGAAGCACAGCAGATGGTCTTCAATAGTCTTCATGAATTTTAAGCATAGGTGCCAAGAAGGCATGGAGTTTACTCTTCTGTTTCCAGAGGGCTCAAGTTCCCAAGAAGCTTCTTCCACTGCTGTTTTAATATTAGTTAGGCATGTACAGATGCTCCTCAACTTACAATGGGATGACTTCCCCCATAAACCCATTAAAAATGGAAAATTCACCATAAATTGGAAATGCACTTAATATACTCCACCAACCATACATCCAAGAGTGCACGGGTGAGTGTTTTTGGTTTCCCTTTGTGGTCATGTGGCTGCCTAGGAGCTGCTTCTTTGCTGCTGCTGTCCAGCACCTCTGGAGAGGATCAGACTGCATTTCACTAGCCTGGGAAAAGATCCAAATTTAAAATTAAAAGTATGGTTTCTACAGAATGCATATTGCTTTTGCACCTTTGCAAAGAAAAGAAATCATTATCAAAGACTGGGGATGTAACTCAGTGATAGAGCACTTGCCTAGCATGTGTGAAGCCCTGGGTTCTATTTGCAGTACCACAAAAGAAAAAAAAATCATTATCATCCTAAGTTGAAAAGTCATAAGTAAGTCAGATATCATTTGTACAATATGTAGATCAGTGTGCTTATAAGCATGTCGTTTATTTAGAAGAAGAAGCTCCAGCCCAGAAAGAAGAGTCATTTTTCCAGGTTTTCATGGCTCATGTAAAGGGTCACAGTCTGCTCTGTTTCACAGGAGGGGCCGCAGCTAGGCTGTTCTCAGAAGTGATCCCAGGACTGCCTAGAGGCAGCACTGTTTGAGGGCACCTCACAAGGCCTTGGCAGGACTCCACCAGCTTTGAAAATTGCTTCAAAGCCACTGCAGAGCCACCTGCTCTCCAGGATGTCTTTTCAAACTAGCGCTTTCTTCCTGTGGGTCCAAAAGACAGGGCTAAGGAAGATGGCAGTTTTGATTAGCTTTCAAGAACGCACTTTATACCATTTCTTCTCCTTATTTTAACTACAAAAAGGAACTTTCTGGTTTGAATAGTGACTTCAACTTTCTGCCTTATTCTGTCAGAAAGGGAAGCATTCAGTCAGAAATGAGATGATGTTATTGGCATTGTTCTGCTTCGAATGAGTTTTTGAAAACTGGTGGCTTCCTTTGGTGGTCAGAGATCGTTGGGTGTCCATGAACTGTGAGAATTGTGTCGTATTGGCTAATAGGGAACACACACTTGCTTCTGTGGGAGAGAGGGGTGGGCAGTTTTCTACTTCCTGAGAAGAGAAGATGGTGGGCAGCTTTGGACCAGGATGGACAGGTCCTCTGGACATATGTACCAAACCTCTGCTCTTCATGGGTGAGAGTCATGGCAAGGTGAGAGTCTCTTAACCTGGTGCTAGATTGGCAGAAACACCACGTAGAAGGTGAATCTAGAAGGCTGAATATCAGCTTTAGAAAGCAGGTCTTTTTGCTTATTCTGTCACAGTAAAGTTGCTCTTGGTGAGGCGAGAGAGAGAGAGAGAGAGAGAGAGAGAGAGAGAGGGAGAGGAAAGGAGAGAGAGAAAGATCACTGATATGGTCAGCTTTCATAGAACAGACCCAAGTTTATTTTATTTTATTTTTGTACTTATATGTAAAGGTTCACTTTATTTTTTCCAGAGCCAAGTTTAAAGATCTATAGCAAGGGTTAGCAAACTTTCTGTAATGAGTGAGAGAGTAAGTATCTTCGCCTCATGGGTTGGAACACATCTGTTGTATCTGCTCCGCTCTGCCGCATGAAAGCAGCTGCAGATACTATGACAATGAATGAGTGTAGCTGGGTCACAATAAATTTTTATTGGACACTCTATGCATACTGAAATTTGAATTTCATATGATTTTCTTTTTTTCTTATTTAAATTTTTTATGCGATTTGCACATGTTCTGAAGTATTATTATCCCCCAGCCATTTGTTTTTTTATTGTATGTATATATGCATGTTGTACTGGAGATTGAACTTGGTGTATTTTACCACTGAGCCACATCTCTAGCCCCCTTCTATTTTTTGAGACAGGATCTTGCCAAATTGCTGAGGCTGGCTTTGAACTTGCAATCCTTCTGCCTCAGCCTACAGAGTTGCTGGAATTATAGGTGTGTGCCACCATGCCTAGCTTCCCCCAGACACTTAAAAATATAAAAACTTTCTTTGCAGGTCATTCCAAAGAAGGTGGTAGGATGTATTGGAACCATAGGTGGTAGTTTGCTGATCCCTGATCTAAATGGCAAAGGGGCTTCTGGTGCCCTAGGTTGGGAGGTGGACACGGAAGGTCATCAGAGCATCTTTCACAGAGCTGGAGGGAGGCTCAGGGTACAGGAGGAGGGAAGCCTCTACCTACCCTAGATACAGGTACCTGTTCTGAGAAAGCAGGGGGGAGGGGACTGTTTTTTGAAATGAGAGAGAATTTTGCTTGAAAAACTGACTAATGTCCCTTAGTGGTAGAAATCTCCAGACAGGATTTTTAAGTGATCCCACAATTTTTTTTTCATTTTATTTCTTCCCCTTCCTTCTCTCTCTCTCTCTCTCTCTGTTCTTCCTGAAAAATTGCCCAGTTTTCAAGTGTCCAAATCCTCCCCAGTGGCCCATCCTGTCACATGATCATGTCAGAGGAGAGGGACCAACTGGCCTGAACTCCTATAGCATGTGAGGGAAACCCCTGTGCCCACCTGAAATCCCCAGGGATCCTTGGAGGGATTCACTGTCTCCACTCGTGGTAATCTATATTCAGTCTTAACTCTCTTACTTATCTTCCTTCTATACCATGCCATCAATTCCCAATTAGATTGCAGCTTCTATTCCCACTTATCTCCATGTTGCTGTTTATCAGAGTCTGACATGGTAGGGTTTGTGAAAATGGGACTTAAAAATCCTCTGGCCATCCTAGCCACCAGGATGTTCTCCTGCGTAGCACCTTTCTACACCATCCTTCCTTGTGCAGACCCCTCTTCCCTGAAATTATGATGCAATAGGGACACAGCGTCCTATAATTGAATGCCAGGATGAGCATCATATATGGACGACCTGCCGGCCACTGGAACCAGCAGTAGAAGACCACGGGTTTTTAAGTAGGGACAGTTGGGAAGTCTTCCCAGATGAGGGGATAAGAGAGGGCCGCTGACATGTGAGAAAGGGTTTTTAGCAGAGAAGGAAGAGGGAAGGCATCTGGGGCACATGGGAGACCTTCAGAAAAGGTTGACAGGACACTCAGGAGGATGTCTATCTTCAAAGATTGATTTTCATTTGGCCTGTTTATTAAACTCTTCTTTTCAAAAAGAAAAGCTATAATTAACTTTCTAACCTTTGTTTCATTGGACCATTGAGATGGTTTGAATCAGTATTCTTTAGACATTCATTTCCTTGAAATGTCAGAAACAATAAAATAAAAATTTTATTAAAATATTCAATTACATTTATTAAACTGTTAAAATATTTATATAGATTTGTAAATTAACAGTAAGTATTTTCTGAGCAAAGCTCTAGAGTTCAACATCCATAAATGTCTCTGTCATTAACACTTGCAAAAAGAACACTTTACATGTGTTCCCCAAAAGGAATGTCAACAAATAGCACTCCCATGGTGGACGTCTGTGATAACCTCTCCAGCATCCAGTTTCTTCTTTCCAGTGGCTGTGATTTCCATCTAGGGATTCATGTGGTTGTGGGGAAGCTAACTTCACTGCCAGCTATGCTGGGGGACCTGACCAATCTAGACCCATGGATGTGTCCCATCCCACTGGTCACAGTTCAAGCTTGAGTGCCTGACCAGAGCTGACCTCATCAGAGCAAATAGCATTTTTTCTGGGGATGTTAGGACAATGGAATTCTGTCTTCTTCTGAATGGGACAGTTTGGGGACGAGAGGACAATCTACATGATTGCTGTAGCCAGGAGGGAAGTGAGCTTAAAATGAAAGTGAGTCAAAAATATGGAAGAGAAAACAGCTCCAGAGCCTCAAGCCACCATGAGTGTTTGGATCAAATTGTGTCTTGAAGCTACCTACCTCTGGGATTTTCATTGTGGTGAGACAGTAAATTTCCTTTATTGTCAAAGCAAAGTTGAATTAATTTCCATTCTGAATTAGATCTTTCTCAAGTCTGACCTGGATTTATGTTCGTCCTTTGATGAAGACTTGTGAGTACCTGAACTCAAAGTTTGGGAACTCAGCTGATGGTGCCTGAGGGATCCTAAGTTTGAATTCATTACATTACTAACAATCTGGATCCATTAAATATATTTAGTATTTGCATAAAACGAGAGATTGGCAGTGCGGAAGAGTCAAAGGCATGGAGAAGGTTGTGCATCTGCTGTGTTGAGAATTCAGAAGAAAAGCTCCAACTGGCAGCAGCTGTAGTTTTTATTGGAATTCAGAATTACAGCCAAATAGACAACTTCCCTGCTGGGTTGTGCAAGGCAAGAGCTGATGGGGAGTGTATTGGAGGGACACCACAAAACACCACCAGGTTAACAAGGGACACAGATTTCAGGAAACCAACCCTTTAAGGGCCTGAAGAAGGCAGAAATTATTTTCCTCCTGATTCTAAAAGTAGCATGTGAACATTATGGAGAGTTTAGGAAATGTAGAAAAGTATAACAAAAAAGTAGCAGATATCTGAATTCCAGGTATTCTTTATGCTTTAAACCCACATATGTTCAATCATTCTGGATGTATAATTTTATGTCAAAGCCATTTTGCCCCCAAAATAATGTATCTGTAATCATGTTCAGTGGCTGTATAATATTTTGCCATAGGGGTTTTCAATACATAACCACTTTTCTTTTGTTGAACATTAAAGGAATTCATCAACAGTTTTTCCTTTTTTAAAAAAGGACTTTGGTTTTTAGAGCAGTTTTAGGTTTACAACAATATTGAGAAGGTGCAGAGATTTTCCGTATGTCCCCCTGTCCACACACATGCAGTTTTCCCTCTACTCTGAATCATCAAGACCGCCATCACAGTGGTCTATTTGTTAACAATGAATGGATCTATATGATCACATCATTAGGGTTCACATTTGGTATTGTGTGTTCTGAATTTGGTAAAATTTTAAGGTCATGTGCCCACCATTATGGTATCAGAGTAGTTCCACTGCCTTAAAAATCTTCTGGTTCTCCTATTTCTCCCTCCCTCCACTCTTACCCCTGGAAACTGGTAATCTTTTTACAATCTTCGTGGTTTTACTTTTTCCAAAAATGTCATATAGTTGAAATCATACTTTTTTTCAGACTGGCTTATTTCACTTACTGACATACATTTAAGTTCCCTCCATTTAAGTTTCTTTTCATCACTGAATAGTATTTCATTGTCTGGATGGGCCACAGTTTACTTACCCACACATCTACTGAAGGGCATCCTGGTTGCTTCTAAGTCTTGGCAATTATGAATTAAGCTGATATAGACATTCATGCACAAGCTTTTGTGTGGATTTAAATTTTCAACTCCTTTGAATAAATACCAAGGAATGTGATTGCTAGATCATATGGGAAGAGCATATTCAGTTTTTAAAGGAATGTCCAAACTTTCTTCCTATGTAACCATACTAATTTTGGGCTTCCACCAGCAATCAACAAGAGTTCCTGTAGCTCCACATCCTCGCCATCATTTGGTATTGTCAGTGTCCTGAATTTTGGCCATTCTAACAGGTATGTAGTGGTATCTTAGTTGTTTTAATTTGCATTTCCCTGATGACATGATTTGGAGCATCTTTTCATAAGCTTCTTTGTCTTCTGTGTACCTTCTTTGGTTAAGGTTTTTGACCTATTTTTAAATTGGGTAGCTTGTTTTCTTACAGTTGAGTTTTAAGAGTGTTTGTAAATTTCCAACAATAAGCCTTTGTCTAATATGTCTTTTGCAAATATGTTCTCCCAGTTACCACTAACTCTCTTTCTCATTCTCTTAAAGTATCTTTCACACAGTGGAAGTTTTAAATTTTAGTGAAATCTAACTTATTGGTGCTTTCATTTGTACTTTTGCTGTATCTACAACAAAGTCATCACCAAACCCCAAAGCTTCTAGATTTTCTCCTATGCTATTTTGTAAGGATTTTTTTTTGTTTTGCATTTTACATTTAGGTCCATGGTCCATTTTTGATATAATTTTCTTGGAAAGTGTAAGGTCTGTATTTAGATTCTTTATTTTTGTATCAGATGTACAAGTTTTTTGGTTTTTTTTTTTTTTTTTTTGCTGTTGTTTGTTTTTGGTACCAATGATTGAACCCAGGGCACTTAACCAAAAAGCAACATTTCCAGCCCTTTTTATTTTTTATTTTGAGACAGGGTTTCAGAAAGTTGCTTAGGGCCTTACTAAATTGCCAAGGCTGGCTTCGAACTTGTGATCCTCCTGCCTCAGCTTTCTGAGTGGATGTACAGTTTTTCCAGCAGTATTTGTTGGAAAGTGTATCTTCTCCATTGTATTACTCTTGCTCCTTTGTCAAAGATAATTTTACTATGTTATATGGGTCTATTTCCAGGATATCTATTCTTTTTTTCTTTTCTTTTTTCTTTTTTTTTTGCTTCTGTGTTTTCTTTTTACATTTTAGCTCTTATTTTAAATTTTTATTTGTTCTAATTAGTTATACATGACATTAGAATGCATTTGAGCATTTTGATAAATCATACATAAATGGACTATAATTTCTCATTTTTCTGATTGTACATATTGTAGGATCATTGATCTATTTGTCTCTTCTTTCACAAATACCACATTGTTTTGGTTACTATAGCTTTGTATTATATCTCAAAGTCAGTTGTGTTAATTTCCCAATTTTTTCATTATCATCTTGGTTATTCTGAATCTTTTGTCTCTTTTTGACTTTAAAATTAGTTAGTTGATATCCACAAAATAACTTGCTGTGATTTTGTTTGGGATTGAATTGCATCTATAAATCATGTTAGGAAGAACTGACATTTTGACAACATTGAGTCTTTCTGTTCATGAACTTGGAATATCTCTTTATCACGGTTTTATAGTTTTCCTTATATAGATCTTACACCTATTTTGTTTTGTTACACCTATTTTATTTTTGAGTGTGCTAAAGTAAATATTGTTGCTTTTTTTCCCTTTAAATTCCACTTGTTCATTGCTGGTGTATAGGAAAGTGGTTGACTTTTGTATATTAACCTTTTATTCTGATTCCTTGTTATAAACTCCAGGAGTTTTGGACCATTCTTTTGGATTGTCTATAGAGCTGATCATATCATCTGCAAAGACAGTTTTTTTGTCTTCTTTCACAATCTGTATACCTTCTAGTTCCTTTTCTTGTTGTGTTAGGATTTCTAGTATAATGTTGAAAAGCACTATGAAAGGGAATAAACTTGTTTGTTCCTTGTCTTAGTGGAAACCTTAAAGTTTTTCAGAATTAAGTATGATGTTACCTGTAGAATTTTAATAGATCTTCTTTATCAAGTTAAGGGAATTTCCCCTCTATTCCTAGTTTACTGAGGGCTTTTATCATGAATGGGTGTGGGTTTTGTCAAATGCTTTTTATGCATATATTGATACGATCATGTGGCTTGTTTTTTAACTTGTTGATGTGATGAATTGCATCAGTTGACTTCTGGATTTTGAAACAGCCTTGAGTACCTCAGATAAACCCCACTTAGTTGTGTATAATTATTTGTATACATTTTTGTATTTCACTTGCTAATATTTTATTGAGGACTATTGCATCTATATTCATAAGAGATTGATCTGAAACTTTCTTTTCTTATAATGTCTTCATCTGGGTTTAGTTTTAGACAATGATGGCCTAATGAATTAGAATGAATTATAATGCAGTTGCTTTCCTATCTTCTGAAAGAGGTTTAAAAGAATTCATATCATTTCCCCCTTAAATGTTTGGTGGAGTTCATCAGTGAACCAGTCTGGGTCCAGTGCGTTCTGTTGTGGAAGATACTAATGATTAATTCAACTTCTGTAATAGATATAGGACTAATCAGGTCATCTGTTTCTTTTTGTGTGAGTTTTGGTACACAAATAATGTCTTTGAAAGAATTGTTCCATTTCTATAGGTTATCAAATTCATAGGCCTAGACTTACTTCTAGTATCCCTTTAGTATCTTTTTAGTGTGCATGGGTATATAGCATTTCCCTGCTTTCACTTATGATATTGGTTACTTGTATACCCCTTTTTCCTTAGCCTAGATAGAGGCTTACTGATTTTATTGATCTTTTTAAAGAACAAGCTTTTGGTTTCATTGATTTTCTCTAATGATTTCCTGCTTTCAATTTCATTAACTTCTGATCTAACTTCATTATTCTTTTATTTTGCTTACTGTGGATGGGATTTCCTATTCACTTTCTAATTTCCTAAGGTGAAAACTTAGATAATTGATTTTAAGTCTATGTTCTTATCTTGTATGTACATTCAATAATATACATTTCCCTCTGAGCACTGCCTTTGCTGCATCCCAAAATTTGATCAGCTATGCTTTCATTTCCACTGAATTCAAAACATTTTTTTAGAAATATTTACTTTTATTTAATAACAAAATCCATGTGTGATATGAATAAAGCATTTCAAATTCCATTGTAACTTCCCAGAAAAATACAAAGTAAAATTATCAATGATGAGACTTTTTCCTCTCCTTTAATGATCAGAGAATTACATTTTCTACAACTTTCAAGACTGAACATATTTATTGATTTTGTTTTATAATAAATCAACATCATTTCAGCAATGAACTATCTGCACTATATGGATATAGGAGGATATCTTTATTTCTATCACAAAAATTTATGATGTCCAGTATATTTTAAGCATCATTTAAAGGCAATGCCACATTCTCCATATTGAATTCAAAACATTTTAAAATTTCCCTTGAGATATATTCTTTGACCTATGTGTTTAGAAGTGCATGGTATAATCTCCAAGTTTTGGGGATTTTCCAGCTGTCTTTATGTGATTGATTTCTAGTTTAATTTTCATTGTAATATTAGAATAGATGTTGTATAATCTTTGTTTTTCAAAATCTGTTAAGGTAAGTCATAGTGACCAACTGTGGACTATCTTGATGAATATTCCATGTTACCTTGACAAAAATGTGTTTTCTATTTTTGGAAGATAAACAAATCTATAGATGTCTCTTGTGTCCAGTAGATTGATGGTATTGTTGAGTTCAACTATGTTCTTACTGATTTTTTGCCTGCTCTATGTGCTGTTTCTGATAGAGGATGTTAAAGTCTCCAACTGCAATATTGGTTTTGTCTATTTCTACTTGTAATTCTATCAGTTTCTACTTCATCTGTATGTTTGTATATATGTATATATGTGTGTGTGTGTGTGTGTGTGTGTGTGTGTGTGTATCTGTATTTTGATGCTCTGTTGATACATATTAAGGATTGTTTCGTCTTTTTGGAGAATGGATTTCCTTATCACCATATTAAAGCCCCTCTTTTTCCCTGATAAATGTTCTTGTTCTAAAATAATCTCTGTTGGAAATTAGTGTAGCTACTCCTGTTTTCCTTTGATTAGTTATGGAGTGGTATATCCTTATTCATCCATTTACTTTTACTGTGTATATGTCTTTATATTGAAAGTGAATTTAATTTAAATTCTACTTTATGGTACTAGGGATTGAATTCAGGAACACTCTACTACTGAGCTATATGCCCAGCCTTTTTAAAAAATTTTTTGAGTCAGGATCTCACCAAATTGCCCAGGCTGGCCTTCAACTTGTGATCCTCCTACTGCATCCTCCCAAGTAACTGGAATTAAAGGTTTGTGCCACTGAACCTTGCTGAAAGTGGATTTCTTATAGACTTATACATTTACATCTTGTTTTTTTTAATCTACTCTGATAATCCTGTCTTTTAATTGGTCCAGTAAGATCACTGATATTCAAAGTGACTATTGATAAAGTTGGATCAATATCTGCCTTGTTTCTGTTTCTTATTTGTTACCCTTGATTTTTTGTTCTTATTTTTGTCTTCCACTTTTTTTCTGCCTTTTATGGTTTTAACTGAGCATTTTATATAATTCCACTTCCCTCTCCTAGCATACAACTTGTATTTCTTTTTTTTTTTAACCTATTTTTGTGGTTGCCCTAGAGTTTACAATACATACTTACAAGAAATCCAAGTTCACTTTCAAATAACACTATACCACTCTGTGGGCAGTGCCCTATCTTATAATAATAAAGCAATTCTAGTTCCTACTTTCTATCCTTTGTATCATTGCTGACATATATTTTGCTTATATTTAAACACACATATATTCATTTTTGCTGTTAGATCAATTAGAATAAAAAATTAAGAGTTTCAATTTTACTTTCATTTATCACACTCTTCCTTTCTTTACATAGGTCTAAGTTGTTGACATCTATCACTTTTCTTTTTACCAAATAATTCTGAAAAACATTTCTTAAATGGCAGGTCTTCTGGCAACAAAATCCCTCAAATTTTGTTTGTCTGAGAAAATCTTTATTTCTTCTTCACTTTTAAAGGAGAATTTCTCAAGACCGAATTCAAGGTTGATTTTTTTCTTCCAATACTTTAAATATTTCACTTCATTCTCTTCTTGCCTGTATGATTTCTTTTCTTTTTTTTTTTAAATTCTCATTTTTATGGTGTATCATAGTTGTACATAATGATGGGATTTATTGTTACATATGTGTACATGCACACAATATGACAATGTAATTTGGCCATTGTCACTCCCTAGCATTTCCCCCCTCCCTTGGTCCCTTTCCTCTACTGATCTCCCTTTGATTTTTAGGAGATCCATCCCCACCTTTCTTTTCCTGTTCCCTCTCTAGCTTCTGCATATGAGAGAAAACACATGACCCTGGACCTTCTGAGTTTGACTTATTCCAACATGATGGAATCAAGTTCCATCCATTTTCCTGCAAATGACATAATTTCATTTTTTATCTATGGCTGAATAAAGCTCCATTGTGTATTTTTACCACATTTGCTTTATCCTTGCATTGGTTAACATGACAGTCTCTAGTTCCATCCATTTTCCTGTTTTCAAGGAGAAACCAGATGTAATTGTTATCTCTGGTAAGGTCTTTTTTTCCCCCTTCTGGCTTCTTCCAGGGTTTTTCCTTATCGTGTGATTTCCTGTAGCTTGAAAATGATATGCCTGGGTGTAGTTTTGTTTTGGTAACTTATCCTGCTCAGTGTTCTCTGAGCTTCCTGGATCTGCAGTCTGGTGTCTGACATTCACTGGGCGGAATTCTCAGTCTTTGTTATTTCAAATATTTCTTCTGTTCCATTTTATCTTTCTTTTCCTTCTTGTATGCTCATTACACATATGTTACTTTTTTTTGTATTTGGCTCACAGTTCTGCATATTTCGTTCTGCTTTTTTTTTTTTTCAGTCTGTCTTTTTGTTTGCCTTTTCAGTTTTGGAAGTTTTCATTGAGATATTCTCATATTCAGAGTTTCTTTCCTCAGCCATGCTTAATCTACAATAAGCTCATTAAGACATTCTTCATTTCTATTACCGTGCATTTTTTAAAATCTTAGTAATTCTTTTTTTCTTAGAATTTTTGTCTTTCTTCTAATGTCATCTACCTATTCTTGCATATTATCAGCTTTATCCATTAAAGGATGGCCAGTAGCATACTACTTTAGTTGTTTTAAATTCCTGGTCTGATCATTCCAGCATCCCTGCTGTGTCAGATTCTGATTCTGATGTCTGCTACACAACTGTTTGTTTTGTTCTTGCCTTGAAGTATGTCTTATGCTATTTTTCTTGATTGCCAAACATGATATATTGAGTAAAAAGAGTGGTTGTGAGTAAGCCTTTAGTAATGTGCTGGCAAATTGTGAGGTGAGGGAAGCAATTAGGTGGCAGTCTTTTAGTGAGCTTGTGCCTCTGGACTGTGGACTTTTCACAAGTTCTTCAGTCTTTCCTTCCCAACCTCAGGTGGGGCAGAATGGCTAGAGTGGGCAGGACTTGGGTATTTTTTCCCAGCATGAAAGGGTGAAAGGTTGAAACCAGCTGGAGTTATGTATTTCTCTTTCCCAGGGTCAGTTCAACTCTCACAAAACCCTGCTGGTTAGACTCTGTTTAAATAGTTTCTCTTAAGAGTAGGCCTTGTTAATAAGAGTGGAATTCTCTGACATATTGGAATTTTTCTCTGATATTCAGTCAGGGTTGAACTCCTAGAGGTAAAATTCATAAAGGTATGGAGGCTCCACCTTTTATGAAGACTGGTTCCCCCCTTGAAATTTTTATCTCTCAGATTTGGCCACACAGAACCTCCAGCAATTCATCAATTACTATTCGAGTGTCCCTGCAGGGGCACTAGCTCCTATTCCATTTCATGGGTTTTGGTAAGTTGCAATTCTCCGTATTCTTCAATGTGGTCTCTTCAATTTGGTGGACAGAGGATGCCTTGTGACATGGTTGCTTTTACAGATCTAAGAAGGGGTATTTTCTTTTATTGTTTTCAGTTTGCCCAACTTTTTACTTGTTGTTTGAGCATAGTGGTAACTTCTAATGTCCATAAATACTAGACTGAAAACTGGGCTCATGTTATTGTATTTTACTCTAAATGAAGTTGTGCTGAATAGATTTGTGCAAATTCTTTGCATCTCTGGTGATACCCTTAGGTGAAATTCCCAGAAAGATAATTACTGGATGAAAGGATTGGGATTTTTTGAGGTTATTACATTTTGCCAAAATGTTCCCAGTAGTTATGAATAAGTGTTTATAATGACAAAAAAAATCCAAAATATTTCAGTTTCGTGGTTAGAGGTGAGTGACACAGTAAAAATCAGACTTAAGACTTTAGTTATTGGCTGAACAGGTACATTGATCAGTTCTGTGCAGGTTCTATGATGTGTATCTAGACTGTCTTGCTTGGTGGGATGGACTATCAGGCCACACACAGGATGTGTACAGTAAGGAAGGATTTGCTCTCAGGTCAAAAGCTAACCGTGGACCAGACTCTCCAAGCTTCTTCATGATTTTCCCCTAGGACTTTTTTATTTCATTCTTGGTCATTTCCTAAATTTCCAAAGTCTGTTGAATTTGCCAATAGCACTTGTCTTTGGTTGTGCCCCCCAGAAATCTCTGGGATCTTGCTCACGTCTTTGCCAGCTCTGGTTACCTAAGGTGCCCGCATAGCCCCTTCAGCTATGGCCCAGAGTCCATCTACCCCAATGTCTGCCAGACTCAAGTCAAGACAGGGAGACTTTATGGAGTTTGGGAGGAAGAATGCCATGAAGAATGATGTTGTTAGGAAGAAGAATGCATGTAAACGGGGTAACTTTAGTGGATACCCCCAGTGTTCTTAGGATCTGGGGCTTCTCCCTGGTCAATCCATGTGAGTAATGAACCATGTAGGGACTTGTTCCCACCTTGTCTCTTCTATAACCAATCTTGACATTGCTGTCTGGAAGGAAATCCCAGGAATCAGGAACCATGAACAGGGAGTGAGGGGTATATCAGAAGTGGGAAGGATGCTTCTGGTGACCTGAGTAGGATTACCACGCACCATTGATTAGCTTTCTTTCCTCTCCCTGAAGTCACCCAGGAGGCTTAGGCAGGAGTAGAAAGTGGGCAATGGTAGGAGTCACAAGGGATTTAGCAAAATTCCAGCTCAGAAAGAAAGCATTGCCTGGTACTCTCTCTGACCCAGTACTGACCTCCCTCCTTAGGAATTACTCGAATTCCCAGTTGTTAATTTACCACATCATTACAGGGTGTCTCTTCTGTGCCCTAGTGCAAGGCATTTGACAGATCAAGACAGTCTCCTGGCCTTGGACTGTGACAGGTGCAGCACAACCAAACGCTATGGGGCCTGTAGGATGTGTACTTACTCCGCAGCCCAAGTTGTATCATCTGGCACTATGAAAATGAGGCTCATATCTATATGAAATGTACTCCAAGTCCTTAATCAGGGCCTGCTGCCTCCTATTATGGCTTTGTTCCTGCCTGAGTGAGAATCGAGGTTGCCCACATCATTTTAATGCATGGCCCCTTTTCTAGAAAGAAAACTCACTGGAGTTCAAGGACCGATCTGGCCAACAGGCATGCTTTTTGTAAACAGAGAAGTGGAATCAGAAACAGAAATCGCTGGCTCCATGGCTGTGGGACAGGGTACCCCTCGCCAAGGCGTCTGTTTGTTCAAGGTGTCTGTGCTGTGGGGAGGCATCAGAGACCAAAGGCAGAAATCAGAATTTCACAGCAGCAGCTGTGGCAGGATCCCTGCTGGGATTTAGTTGGAGAGCAGAATAACTTTGCATAATGATCATGAGAGCTGTATGGAGAGTAAACTGTAAAGTGCTGCACAAATATTAGCTCTCCCACCTCTTTGGGCCCCGAGTTCCCCTTTATGGTGTGGTGGAAGCTCTTTATGGCAGGAGATGGCTGGTGTCCACCACAGTGGCCCCAGGAGCCTCTGAACTTGAATTCCCTCTCTCTTCCCTCAAGGCCACTTCTGACAACCTTATTTAAGGGCAGAGACTCAGGCCCACTCAGAGGATCAGGAACAGGTATGGAAATCAACCTGTCTTTGTCCCCATTTACAGGATATCCTTATTGCTGGCAGAAAAGCCTCACTTCCCCAATAGTCCTGAAGCCTTCAGAGTTGCTGAGAGTCAGAGGGAAAAGAGGCCCTGTCCCCTCTGTGGGAATAGTGCAGCTTCCATATGGTTTAATAATTTGAGATTTCTTACACGTCTCAAGGGAAGGCTGGAGGGGTTTTGCTGTTCTTCCTACAGGTTTCCGGCGTGCGACTCTTCTCATCCATAAAAGATTGGGTTTACTCACTGTGGAAAGCTGAAAGTGAAAAACAGGTGCAGCTATATAATATTTCTCTTTAATTACTGTTTATAGAAAAAAAACCCCAAGTGTGGAAATTAATTATTCCATATTGTTAGAGCAAGATGAACTACTTACTAATTTTAACTGTGGTTTTTACACAGAGCCTGTTGCTCAACATCTTATTAATTTGGGTAAATATTAACAAACAGCTCCGACACCTCCTCTCCTGCTTCCCTCGACCTCCCCCTCCCGCCGCCCCTGTAGCACATTCTCCTGGGGAGGGGATGCATGGGGCTTCCAGTTTCCTTCATGGTATGGTGTGGAGACTGAGCACTGCAAAGCTTCCTTTCAAGAAGAAAAGCTTTTTTGATTTCAAGCCTGTTTTCCTCCCTCTCTCTGCTGTCAGTTGAAGCACCCTGAGACTCTTGTAGAAATGCAAGGAAATGCTTTTCTATTATTTATGCCCATTCCCATGCCTGGCACATTGCCCTTTCAGTTGGTAGCCTCCCTCTCTCTGATTTGTCCTCAGTGAAAGCAGCCGGTGGCCAACATGAGACAGAGTGAGAAAGGAATGAGAAAGGAGACCCTGGAGACCCTGTTGAGAGCCTCTTCCTGATACATAGAAGAGAGGTTCTGAAAGTCACGGAGACTAGACAGTGGAGCAGGGGAAGGAAGATGATGGAGGCTGACTTTAGCACATTCTCAGCAGAATCCATATAGTTGGTGTATTAGTCTTGTATGTGTTTATCTGTTTTTGAAAAGAGGTCTCAGCTATGTTGCCCAGGCTTGTCTTAAACTTGTGAGTTAAAGTGATCCTCCAGCCTCAGCCTTCTGAGTGGCTGGAGCTACAGATGTGCATCACCACACCCAGTTTTTATTAGTTCATTTTGTGTTGCTATAATAAAATGCCTGGGGCTGGGTACTTTATAAAGTTATCTCACAATTCTGGAGGTCCAAGAGCATAGCACCAACATGTGCTCAGCTCTGGTGGGGGCCTCATGGTGATGACATCCCCAATAGTGGGAGCATGTATGGCAATGAGCACATGGCAAGATGGGAAGTGAGGAAGAATCAAGGCCAGGCTCACTTTTTTGGTAATAACCCACTTTCATGGGAACCAACCAGGGTCCTTGGAGAACTACATTAATCCTGTCCAAAGGCAGAGCCCCCAATAACCAAATTTCCCTACCTCTTAAAGGTTCCACCACCTCAACACCACCACACTAGGGACCAGCTCCCCAGTACATGAACCTTTGAGGGGTGCACTAAGACCATATCCAATTACAGCAATAAAAACAACAGAAGAGAAAGTAAGATCATATATAAAAAGCCCAGACTAGAGTCTGACATCCAGAAAAGACACTCCTCATGGAGCTCTTGCTGTAGAGATGACTGTACAGGGAGAATGATAATGTGGGGCAAACAAATGAGGTTGTGCGTGTTTATCAAAGGGTAGGTTCACTCTCATCTGTGAGCCATGAAAAAAATTCTACAGACAGTATAAAAAGAGAATGGAAAGGGAAGAACATAATAAAGACATCAGGGTGTATCAAGCAAAGCTAGGCATAGTTTTGTTTTAAACTTCCTTTAGTTTTATAAATATATTTGTGTACTGGGTCATGATGTGAAATATTTTGTTTTGTCTGCAAGATGAATTTTTTTTTTTTTTTTTTTTTTTTTGCTGAGGTCTATGATCAAAAGATTTTGAAAGTTACTGAGGGAATGGATGTGAAATGCTTTTGCCAACTGTGTTAGTGCACCGTCATTCCAAAGTATGATTCTTGTTATGTTGAATATGTCTAAGAATTCAGGGCTGGCACAGAGGAACAGCTTAGTAAATATTCAAATCCCACCAGGATCTTGGCCTTGGGGATATTCGACTGTCAAAATCAACAAAGTTAAACTACCTGGAAAGCCCAGCATTTCCCCTGGTGTCACTTTTGAATGGTACACACAGTCCTAAAAATCATATGGGTGCAAAACAGCATCGCAAAATCCCACCAACCTCCCAGTTTTTATTCCTTGTCTTCAGGAAAACAAGTAGTTTTCTCTCTCTGGACCTTAATGTAGGTACAGAGGCGAACACCTCTCCTATCATATGTAACTATCTTGGCAAGTGATCTAAAATGGTCAATAAGAGCGCTTTCCTGAGAGCTTTTCTTTTTTCTTTTTCTTTTTTTTTTTTTTGTGGGGAAGGTACTAGAGCAAGCTGCTATCAACCCCTTCCCAGTGATGGAAATCCTAAAAGGGGAAACTTGAGAGCTACTGTGCCAAAATGTCTCCAGATGGAGGAAGCCAATCTTCAGGGAGAAAGAACAAAGCTAGCATGCAGAGAGAAGCGTGAGGGGAAGGCAGAGGCACACACGTTGTGTTTGAGTTCTCTGATGAACTTGTTCAGGAAAGCCCAGTGGCATCCTTGCCTTGTTTGAAGCACAGCGGTTCAACCTTACAGTCTGCGAGTTAATACTTCTGCTTTTGCTTAAGCTTATTTGAGTTGAGCGTCTGTTCCTTGCATTCCTAAGTCTTTCCCAAACACTTTTAAAAGGAAGTGAGTTGGTGGGATTGGAAGGGATAATTCTGGACACTGTCATTTTTCCTGGGCCTTCATCATGCTGGGAATAGGAGCTGCCACCCCCATCTTTCTCTTCCTGCCCAGGCATCTGGAGGATGCACATCCCAGAACCAGGTGCAGCCTTGGGGAGAGAAGCACCAGCCAATGCACACCCTGGATTTGCCAGCTTGCACTCTCCCTCCTGATGGGAGCAGTTGAGGACAGCCAGCTCTCCCCCCACATGGGTCCTCCCAGCTCCTGCACAGTTTAATGCCATGATCTCCACTGCCAGGGGCTGCCACATCAGGAGCCTTGGATTAAGTGATTTGTCTCCCTCCAACACAGCTGCTCCCTGGTTCCTGTCTGACAAATGTGGTTCATTAGGGCTGACAAAGATGAATGTCCTTGTTTATGAAAGTCAGCTAAGCGCTGTTCTCAGGGAGCCAGTGAACCTGGATTGGAAGCAAGGTATACATCAGGTTGGCTCGCCAACACTTCCTCTCAGCCACAGGCTATGGTGGGGACACAAAAGCCAAGTATGTGCCACCTGCCAAGAGTAGATCCCACAAGAGTTTCATGGTTGGGGTACAATGAGATTTGGCAGCTGACAGCAGCTTCTGTCACCACCATCTGAGAGTCAGCCTGATTTTGAAGGCAGTTGCCCTGTGATGTACTTGCTGGACACCCACCAGCCAACAGGCACACATCTGGGTCACTAATATCCGTGAGACATTTCCTATAAGCTGAGTATATGGGGAGGGTGGCTTGTGGGCTGAGAACCTGGCGCAGTGGTTATCCAGTGGGGAAGAAGATTCAGAGACACAATGTGGGCAAAGCCGGAATATACCAGTGACAACTCCCATGAGCATCCAAGAACGCTTGCCACAGTCTGCCTTCCTGTCCTCTACCCATTGACTTCAATCAACAATTCCATAGCTCTAAAAGCCCTGAAAACCCAAAGCAATGATTCCCAGCCTGACTGAGCAGCAGGGACACTTGGCAGCTGTGGTTTTCAAACTTTCAGACCATTATCCACAGTAAGGACACATTTTATATCACAATCCAGGTGCACGTGCATGCATGTGCACACACACACACCCATTTCAACAACAATGCTTACCTTTACTGAGTGAAATTCATTCTGATGTTTTCTATTTCATTTTATTCTATTTTCATATTTTTATTGAGTTACTAAGTGCAATCCAATATAGTAATTCTCTGAATGCTAATGGCCTTAACCCTTAGTTGAAACAACAATAACAAAACTGACCCATGGTGATTTTTCTTTCTTTTTGATACTGGGAATTGAACCCAGGGAATTTTACCATTGAGTTACATCCTCAGACCTTTTTATATTTTATTTTGAGGCAGGGTCTCTCTAAGCTGCTCAGGTTGACCTCAAACTTGGGAACCTCCTGCCTCAACCTCCCAAGTTGCTGGAATTACAGGTGTGTGCTCCCACACCCAGCCCATGGGGAGTTTTAGAACCTCACATTAGCCTTGTTGGAGCAAGACCTCCAGAGAAGGGAGCAGAGAGAGCACAGACGTCAGGAGAGAGAGTGACGTCAGGCATATTGGAGAAGCTGGAAGTTCAGCTCAGTTAGATCAAGATGTTGGGGGAAGAGAGTGATGAGGGATGGACTGCGAGTCAGCAGGGGCAGTCATGGGGGCTTGTAAGATACTTGAAGAGTTCAGATTCTGTGCAGAGGGCAGCAAGAGTTCCTTTTCTTGTAGTGCATTTCAATTATGCAGAATGGTGAACTTCATTGTGACATTGTTTGCACTTACGTAAAAACACAACTTGATCAACTTCACTCCACAGTGCATCCCAACTGCCCTTCTTCCTCACCAACCCCTCCCTCTACCCTAACAGTCACTGTCTACTTTCAGGGTATCCCCATTTTCCCCTCTAGCTTCCACATTTGAGAAAAAACGTATGACATTTTATTGAGTATAACTTATTCTGCTAAAATTATGGTCTCCATTTCCATCCATTTTCCCACAAATGACATAATTGTGTTCTTCATGGTGGAATGAAACTCCGTTCTGTATACATACCACATTTCAATGAGAGGTTCTTAAAGATTTATGCAGAGAAGTGACCTAGATGAACACTTTCTGAAAGATCACTTTGATGTGTGAAGAATGAATTTGCGGGGGAGCAGCAGACAGTGTGTGGAGTAGTAAGAGATGCAAGGCTGGATGCAGGGAGACCAGTTGGCTGGCCACCAGGAACATCTGTGATGTGAATTGAAAACTTGTGACCCCTGTGGGGAGACAGGAGTAAAAGGGTCCATCCTTAGCTGACACCAGGCTGAATTTCAACCCTCACTACCCTCTGAACTAGTGTCTTCGAGCAGGGCATGGCCCAAATGACCATGGATGGCTGCCCTACAACTTCAGAGGCAATAGAGGAGGTTCAGAAAGGAGATACTGATGATGCAAAAGATAAAATGGGATATTCAATATATATTTATGATCTGGAGGTGGGGCCAGATGGCCTTGAGTGTTTCTTTGACTGACTGTGGGATTCTGGGCAATCCCCAACGACTTTCCTTGTCCTGTCTTTGACCTTGTTTGTGTTTGCCCAGGGCTGTGCTGTCATGAGCGGGTCGTGGGGAGGGGCTTAAGGACACCAGTCTGGAATTGCATCAGACCTCCGAGAGGAGCTCTTGGGGGTAGAACCTGAAGGAATGTTCCAAGCCCCCACCCCACTTCCCAGAGCACTAAGCCTGACCAGGGAAGGAGGGCAGAGCTCTGAATCTGATATGAAATATAAGTTTTAAACCTAACAGACTTTCAGATGCAGAAAGTGACCGGCAAGTTAGGAGCTGTGGGGCTCAGAGTGTGGCGGGGGTGGGGGTGGCAGTTAAGTCTGCTCAGCTCAACAGCCACCCACAGAATAATTTGTGTCAAACTTGAATTTGTCTCAAACTTGTTCTCCACAAAGGTGGTCCATATATAATAAACCTGAGAGGCTCTGGCTAGACCCCAAGTCCTGTACATCTTGCACCCCTCCTTTTCCTCTCAAGTGGTGAGCTCATGGGGTGAAAGTATCTTCTTAACTCCCAGCTGGAGGCCTGTCACTATCCAGCAGCTCTGTCTGGATCAGGGTCAATCCAATTCAGTGTGAAGGAGTAGAAAGTCCTTTTCTTCTGCTTCTGGTCAGAGCCATGCTCTCCAATTCAGCTTTACAAGAAATCCCTGAATTTTAGATAATAGAGCAGAGGCTGTTTTAATGGTGCTTATTTTGATTTCTCAAATTGGTTGGAAATCACAGGGGGCCTGGGTGTGGGTGTAGGTAATTAGCCGTCAAATACCATCCAGTAAACCTGTCTAAATTCCCACCCCCTCCATCTCTATTTTTAAAAGTTGGGGCTCAAAGGCTGCTCTGAGCTTTAGATATAATGCATGCTATTTGCCGAGCCACAGTGCCTGGCCCACATGAACACTATTTTGATGAATGGACTCCTCTTCTGAAAGAAGAGGAGGAGGGCAGCCTGTGGGTCAAGGACAGAGTTGGGGACTCCAGCAGGTGACCAGAGAGGTCTGACATGGGAAAAGACAGAGGACCACAGGAATAGAGAGCCCCAGAAAACAGACACCAAAACCAAAATCACAAGCAGCAATGGCAGAAAGAGCTAACGTGCCCTGCTGACTGTGCTAAGCACTCCACAGGTCTCATCCTCCTGGTAAGGATTATCATCCTCATTAACAAACTGAAGTCCAAAGAGATGAACTGACCAAGCTTAGGCAATGGGTAAGTAGAGAAGCTGGGGTACAAAATGATGACTGCACAGCTCCTGAACTCAGTGGTAGTAGGGACCCAGAAGACACTTAGGGGCAAATCAGCACCAGGGCCTCAGGAAGGACACAGGGGGGCTAAGCAGGACAGTGGTCCAAGACAATCCTGTGGACACTTTACCTCCAGCACTGGGCCGTGTCAAGTTGGTCCCAAGCTTGGCGATGGAAGAGTTACCCCAGGGATCCACCAAGTTTGAGAAAGCAACTTATTCATCGAAGGCCATGTGTGAGCTCAGAAGCAAGTCCAGCCCCACTCACCAGTGGGCACTTCCAAGCTCTGACTATCTGCCCACACATCTCCCTCCTCTTTATTCTGCACCAAAGGTTTTCTTCCTTCTATTTTTTTTTCTTTTTTTTGGCTTCTGTTTAAAATTAATTCCACAACACTGAATAACCTTCCCCCACAAGGTTGGAGTTAATCAGGCTGAATTTATTAAGATCTTTACAATTAAATGAGCTCATACCAGGAGGAGGAAAGTTACCTTATTATCCCATTTTAAGAGCTTGAATAATTTTAGCCCCTAACTTTACTGTCGCCCCTGGACTACTTCCGTCGCGGTTGCCAATGACTTTAGAGGGCGCTGGACCACAGTCTTCTCCGTGCTTCTCATCTCTGATGTGGGGAGCAACGTGCTCAGACCGATGAGTCATCACAGAGTGAAACCCAGACGGCAAAGGACGTGTCATCCAGCTTGGATGGAAGCTGTTCCAGTTTCACAGGCCAAACTCAGGCTAAAGAGGGTACACCATGAAGCAGATGGTTTCTCCCTCAAGAGCTTATCTCCTGATGGTCACTGTCAGCCTTGCCTGGATATTTGCCTCATCTTGCCCTCATCTCCCAACTCTTTTCTCATCATAATAGGGCATCTGTGAACTTAGACCTATATCAACAGCCCTGAGGAAGGGACTCAGCTCAGAAATGGCCCTGCTGCTGGTCCCATCTCTGCCTAGACCCTGTGCCTTGTTCCTGAGTCAGAACTTGATGATCTACCCCATACTGTGGTATATTAAGGTCTGTTCAGCTGCCTCGCCTCGTGGATACACTTCACCTGCTTGTTGGATTCATCACTGTCTGTGCCTGGAGCTTTTTTAGGAATTGAACTGTGTCTCCCAACCCCACCCAAAGATGTGATAAAGCCTTAATGCACTATACATGTGAATGTGATCTTATTTGGAAATAGGATCTTTGCAGATGTAATCAAAGAGAGAGGGTCATTAAAATTATCCCTAATCCAATATGACTGGCGCCCTTGTAAGTAAAAGAGACAGAGGGACACATACATGGGAGTCCACCATGTGATGATAGAGGTGGAGACTGGAGTGAGGTGTCTACAGATCAAGGCATGCTAAGGACTGCAGACAACCCTGGAAACTAAGAAACAGTCATGGAACAGACTCTCCCAAGAGCCCTCCAGGACGAATAAACCTCACTGACACCTTGCTGTGGACATTTAACATCCAGAACTGTGAAAGAATAAATTTCTGTTGTTTCAAGCCCTTAGGGAAATGAACAAGGATCCAATACACTCACTACAGTTGCTAATAAGCTTCTGACTTCCATCACTCATGTTCTTGGGTCATCATGTTCCACCATGTTTGAATTCCTTCCTGCTGCCTTCTACTGCTCTTCTTCTCCATTACTAATTTCCAGTAACCAGCCCAACCTCAGTTTTTCTGGTTCTAGGTACTAAGTCCCCATAGTTCGCCTTTGCCCTAAACTGACATGTTTAAGAGGTAAATCCCCAGATTTCCATTACTGTGTAGACAAGGGTTCCTCCATTGCCTCTGTACATAGATTATTGTCTATTAACTAGTATTCAAAGCAACCATCTAAAACCCTCAAGCCCTCCCTCTTTCAATTGTTGGTCCACAGTAGCTACCCCCTTTGGATCATAGGTAGTACAAAGAGCACAATGTAGGAGCTTGCAGAGTTAAGTGTTGGGCCAGTTTCTGCCGAGCACTATGGAAGTTAGCTTCTACATGCCTCCCTGCAAGGTTTTATCTGGTCCAGTAGCACAGCTCTGTGATCACTGGCTATTCCACCCACAGTGATTCAGCAAACGGCAGGGGCAGGCACAACAGGCACAGCCACAAACCCACCCTAATTACTCAGGTTCAATTCACCTTTAAATGTAATTCATGTTCGTTTCCTTCATAAGTTTATTATTTATCCACGGCATGGCTCCATTCTCTCTGCTGCAGTTATTTCCTGCTTTTTCCCCCAAGATGAAGCCAATGAAACAGTATTTACTGTTAGCTCCATATATTGTGGACTTTCCTTGTCTGTGGGTTTTGCATCCATGGATTCAATCAGGCTTGGTTTGAAAATCCTTGAAAAAATAATTGTGCCTGTACTGAACATCAATAGACCTTTTTCATGTCATTATTCCACAAACAATCTAACTATTTACATAGTATTTTCATTATGTTGGGTGTTCTAAATACTCTAGAGATGATTTAAAATATCAGGAGGATGTGCATAGGTTATATGTAAATCATATGCCATTTTATATAAGAGACTTGAGCATTGGCTGATTTTAGCATCTGCAGGGAGTCCTGGAACCAATCCCTCATCAATATGGAGAAATAAGTGTATGTGTTTTCTTCCCTCATATAATGTTATGACTCTGGAGAGAGACCCCATTGACAAGATGATTGGGAAGTGGTAGAGAAATAGCATAACCCTTTATGAAATTCTAACCCTACTTGGTCAAACATTGTGCTCTTGGCTCATCTCATGTTTTTAACCAAAGGAACTCAGATATTCTGTAATTTACACTCCTGGTTTTATATTCTTCCAAAAAGTCTTAGAGATATGCCCACGTTTTCAAGAATCCACAGATGTTATACAGCTACATTTCTGCTGAGCAGGTTCCCTCTGACCAGTTCTCACTAGGTCCCTACCATTTTGCCCTGACTGTGGATGTTTCTTGGTTGCACTCTCACTCCTGGGAACTCTCTCCCCTTGAACTTTCTGTTTTCCAAATCTGTATTTTCTGCCTTCAGGCTTGGATACCAGAAGCACAGATATATGCCCCTGTGCACCTGCACAAGCCTCCCTGAGGCCCGTGGGTTTTCCTCACTGGCCTTATTCTCACTGCAGACCAGGTCCTAGACAGCTCCTTGAAGGTCAAACCCACCCATGGCCCAGAAGACAGGCAGTGAATGTGGACAACAGGTGAGGTGTCACTCAAGCAGAATCTGAAAGAAGGATTGAATTTTCAAAAATGGAGGACAGGCAGAATAGCTCATGAAATGGGCCAAATTTCAGATTTCAAGATTCAGAAGAGCAATAGTGATGCTATTTGCCTTGTCTCAAGTCTTTCCAGACTCCCAAGATCCCTAGACCATATTCTGAAACTTGTCTCAAGGAAAAGTCCTTGTGTGGTCATTTCAACCATGAGTAGAATGAACCCCTTTTCCGATGGAAAGGCATTTTTACTTGAGAGAAGGACTGAGAGTCAAGATATGGTTAGTCAAACTTCCAGATGCTTATTGAGATTTTCCAATTTCAAGATCAACAACTGACGATTTTTGTTGTCAATGATAAAAATCAAGAAATTTGTTATCTTATAACTGCCATAATGAGCCAAACAGCTCTCAATATTTAAAGACTTATTGGATCAAATCTGTGGTGATATTAACAAATGTAAATTTCTGATAATGTCTAATGGAATGTGTCAGCATTTGAAAGATCTCCATAGCTCAGTGAACCAATATTTTCCCCAACACATGAGGTTACAAAATGATACATGAAAAGATACATCCAAATTTCAAGAGAGGTCAATTATTTTAATGCAACAGAGTGCAAAAATGTTCAATGATACACTTTCTATGTTGCATCTAACCTTTAAGAAGGAAATAGTAACTAAGAAGAAAGCTCATGGTTATCTTTAAATATTATTCAAATATTCTCTCTTCCAACTACATACATGTGATGATAAGTAAATTTTAAATTATACATGTGATTCACGTTGTATTCCTCTTGGACAGTGCTGTTGGATACCTTGCCTCACTAAGAGGTCTATAAGGTAAATAATGAAATACAGTTTGCCTTTTCCTTACCTTGAATTTCCTGTCATTCTTAGATCTAGAACACATAGAAGGATCCTAGAGAATCTACTGTGTTCACAACTGTACATGTTCTTGAAATGATAAAACATCCGTCCAAATAGCAAGTCACGCAAAACCTGGACACTTCAATTGCAACCTGACTTTGATGAAGGGAACTGTCAGCAAGGACTGACAGGTCAAGCATCCTGGTGAAGCTGGGGTTAAATCTTGAAATGCAACAAGGTATGGGTAGAGAATAATTGTTTAGTGGGAGTTAAATCTAAAATAAAGGCTTGGAGGCAGGGATGGGCAAGGAAGACCTAAGGGACTGAGTTTAGTCTAAGATGATGGTCCTTACAGTATGGTTTCTGAACTAACAGCATCAGTCATCCCTTCGGGATTTGTTAGAAGTAAAAATTCTAGGAGGCTGCCACAGACCTACTGTTAACAATTTGGATCTACAATGTCTCCCAAAAGCATACGTGCTCCCCAGGACAGCAGTGTTCAGAGGTGGGGCCTTTGGAAGGTGATTGGATAATGAGGGCTTTAACCTCATCAGAGTATTAATCCATTGCTGGATTAATAATCTAATGGGCTATTAGTGGGGAGTAGAAAATTAGGATGTTAGGCCTCGTTGGAGTAAATAAGTAATTGGGGGCATTCTCTTGAAGGTTGTATCTTGCCTCCTCTGACCTTTTGGCCACCATGAGGTGAGCAGATTTCCTCCGCCACACCCTTCACCCATGATGTTCTGCTTGAAAACAAGCCTGGAAACCATGGAACCAATTGACCACATACTGAAACCTTTGACACCATGAGCCAAAATAAAATCTTTTCTCCTTTAAAATTGATGTTCTCAAGTATTTTGTCACAGCCATGGAAAGCTGACTAACACATTTATTGAATCATAAACTCGGAAACTCTGGAATGGAGCCCAGTGATTTATATATTGATGAAGTCTCCAGGCGATCTGATGCACAAATTTGAGACTCATAGTATGAAGAATTTGAACTCTTCCTGGATGGTGATTTGTAGGTAGGTGATTTGAAAACAGTACTGCCTTCCTGTCTTTTCCCTCCTCCCCACTCTTCCATTTCCCTCCCTCTCTCCTTTCTCCCCTCTTCTTCCTTCTTTCTGTCTTCCCTCAATCCCTTCATTCTCTGGACCAACTTTTTCTGAAACATGTACAAAGTGCTTACACATGTCAGGTACTTTTTCCAGCCTTCAACACATGTTAACTTATTTAGTCCTTCTAACAAGTCTATAAATAGAGAGATCACATCTTTATCATCTAAACCAAGATAGTTTTGAGAGCAAAAAAGGGAGCAAAGACAATAGCTCAAGCCAGCACGTATAATTGCCTCACCATAATTTTATATCCCTATTTTAGAATGATACCAAGGCATAGAAAGGTCAAGTAAGCATTCCCAAAGTTAAATGGTGCATGGGGGATGGAGTCTGGATTCAAACCCAGGCAGTCTGGCTGCAGAGTGTGATCTTTTAACAGAAGATTGTCCTTCTTCTCTTTCACCCAGAGTCTACAGAAACAAGTAATGGGGTATTTCAGATAAAGGGAACAGAATTTGCAAAGGAAGGGAGTGTCATGGAGGGTGGTTGGTCATGGAACATATAGAGACAATGGCTTAAGAAAGGGTTTTTCCATGCCAGAGGGCTTTGTTCCTTGCTAACATGCTTGGGATGTGCACTGGGGAAGATGAGGAGCCAGGAAAGTGTTCGCAGTTGGTCAGTGACATGGTCAGGAAGAAGTCTACTTTGGGTACCGCGGGCAGGTGGACTGGGGACAGACAGACCAGTGAGATATGATGAAAGAATAGAATGAGGAAAGAGAACAAGAGAATGAAAATAGGTAGTTGAATCAATGGAAATGGAAAGTGAGGAGGTAAAGGGGACTGTGGATGGCCCTGAGGCTTGGGTGACACTGTATGCCATTCTTGGGGCAAGGGGTTTGTGGAAGAGGAACAATATAAATTTTTTATTTAATCACTTGTTTTTGCTATGAGGTATCATTATGTTGCCCAGGATGGTCTCAAACTCATGGGCTCAAGTGATTCTCCCAACTCAGCCTCCCCATTGGATGGGACTACAGGAACCATGCCTGGCTGTAAAGTTTATTTTTAAAGTCAGAATTATTGAAAGTAAAATTATATGCAGTAAAATTCGTCTTCCTTTCATGATCTTTGACAAATGTATACAGTTGTGTAGCCACTGCTATAATCAAGATATAGAATACTTTCATTTCCCCAAAAACTCTCTTCCACTCCATTCATAGTCAGTGCCCAGGCCATCCATAGCCCTGATGATCACTGATGTGATTTTCTGTCTCAAGGGTTTGAACTTTCCCAGATTGTAAAAAAACTAGTAATACTGTAGCCTGTATGAGTTGCTGATTTCATCTGGAATAACATTTTGAGATTCTTCATGTTGTTTCATGTATCTGATTTTATTCCTTTTATTTGCTGGATAGTATGTCATTACATGGATGTACTACAATTTGTTTATCCAGTTAAATGTTGAATGAGATCTGAATTGCTTCTGGTTTTTAGCTGTTACAAACAAAGCTTCTGTGAACATTCATTGTACATCTTTGTGTGAATGGATTTCCGTTTCCTTTGGGTAAATGCGTAGAAGTGGTATCGCTAGGTCAAATGGTAAAGGTATGTTTAACATCATAAGAAACTGCCAAATTGTATCCCAAAGTGGCTGTACCATTTTGCACCACCACCTGCAATACATGAATGTTCCAGTTGCTCTGAATCCTTACTAGCACTTGCTATTGTCAGTTTTTAAAATGGGCTACAGTGGGTATAACATGGTATTTCATTTTGGTTTGAACTTCCATTTCTGTATAATAATGATGTTCAGCATCTTTTTATGTACCTGTCACCCATCTATATATCTTCTTTGGTAAAAGTACAGATCTATTGCTCATGTTGTATTGTTTGTTTTCATCTTTTGGAGTTGCTACAGTTCTTCATATATTCTGGATGAAAGCCTTTATTAGATGTTTTTCAAACATCTTTACTAGATGGTGACTTGTCTTTAAATTTTCTTAGCAGTGCTTTTTAAAGACCAGGAGTTTTTAATTTTTATGAAATCCTATTTGTAAGTTTTTTTTCTTTTTTTTATTTACTTATTGATTCATTGAACACAAATGGAGTACAGCTATTGTTTCTCTGGTTGTACACAAAGTAGAGTCACACCATCTGTGCATTCATACATGTACACAGGGCAATGGTGTCTGTCACACATTCTGTTATTATGCTTACCACCCCACCCCAACCCACCCCTCCCTTCCCTCTATGCTATCTATCCTTCCTCCATTCTTGCCACCCTTCCCCCCCACATTATGCATCATCATTCATTTATCAGAGAGACCATTCAGCCTTTGGATTTTGGGGATCGGCTTATCTCACTTAGCATAACCGTCTCCAACATCATCCATTTACCTGCAAATTGCCATAATTTTATTCTTCTTTATGGTTGAATAATATTCCATTGTGTATATATACCACAGTTTCTTTATCCATTCATCTATTGAAGGGTATCTAGGTTGATTGCACAATCTAGCTATTGTGAATTGAGCAACTATGAACATTGATGTGGCTGCATCACTGTAGTAATCTGATTTAAAATCCTTTGGGTATAGGCCAAGGAGTGGGATAGCTGGGTCAAATGGCGGATCCATTCCAAGTTTTCTAAGGAATCTCCACACTGCTCTCCAGAGTGGCTGCACCATCTTGCATTCCCACCAGCAATGTATGAGTGTACCCTTTTCCCCACATCCTCACCAACACCTGTTGTTGCCTGTATTCTTAATAAAAGACATTCTAATTGGGGTAAGATGAAATCTTAAGGTGGTTTTGATTTGCATTTCTCTTATAACGAGTGATGTTGAACATTTTTTCATGAATCTGTTGATTGCTTGTAGATCTTCCTATGTAAAGTGTCTGTTCATTTCCTTGGACCATTTATTGATTGGGTGATTAGTGTTCTTGGTGTAAAGATTTTTGAGTACTTTGTAGATTCTGGATATTAGTGCTGTATCTGAAGTGTGTGTGGCAAAGATTTTCTCCCACTCTGAAGGCTCTCTCTTCACATTGCTGATTGTTTCCTTTGCTGAGAAAAAGCTTTTTAGTTTGACTCTATCCCAATCATTAATTTGTGCTTTTATTTCTTGTGCTTTGGGAGTCATGTTAAGGAATTCTTGTCCTAGGCCAAAATGATGAAGGTTTGGACCTATTTTCTCTTCTATTAGGTGCAGAGTCTCTGGTCTAATTTCTAGGTCCTTGATCCACTTTGAGTTGAGTTTTGTACAGGGTGAGAGATATAGGTTTAGTTTCACTTTACTGCATATGGATTTCCAATTTTCCCAGCACCATTTGTTGAAGAGGCTGTCTTTTCTCCACTGTATGTTTTTGGCTCCCTTGTCAACTATGAGATACCTGTATTTATGTGGGTTTGTCTCTGTGTCCTCTATTCTGTACCATTGATCTACCTGTCTATTTTGCTGCCAATACCATGCTGTTCTTGTTACTATTGCTCTGTAGTATAGTTGAAGGTCTGGTATTGTGATACCCCCTGCTTCACTCTTCTTGCTAAGGGTTGCTTTAGCTATTCTAGGTCTCTTATTCCTCCAAATGAATTTCATGATTGCTTGCTCTATTTCTATGAGGTCCATCATTGGGATTTTAACGGGAATTGCATTGAATTTGTATAGCACATTTGGATGTATGGCCATTTTGACAATATTAATTCTGCCTATCCAAGAACATGGGAGATCTTTCCATCTTCTCAGATGCTCTTTAACTTCTTTCTTTAGTGTTCTGTAGTTCTCATTGTAGAGATCTTTCACTTCTTTTGTTAGATTGATTCCCAAATATTTTATTTTATTTGAGGCTATTGTGAATATGGTAGTTTTCCTAATTTCTCTCTCAGAGGATGCATCACTTACAAATAAAAATGCATTAGATTTATGAGCATTAATTGTATATCCTGCTACTTTACTGAATTCATTTATGAGTTCCAGAAGTTTTCTGGTGGAATTCTTAGGGTCTTCTAAATAGAGAATCATATCATCAGCAAATAGGGATAGTTTGAGCTCTTCTTTTCCTATTTGTATTCCTCTAATTTCTTTGGTCTGTCTAATTGCTCTGGCTAGAGTTTCAAGAACAATGTTGAATAGTAGTGGCGAAAGAGGGCATCCCTGCCTTGTTCCAGTTCTCAGGGGGAATGCTTTCAATTTTTCTCCATTTAGAATGATGTTAGCTGTGGGCTTAGCATAGATAGCCTTTACAATGTTAAGGAATGTCCCCACTATCCCTATTTTTTCTAGTGTTTTGAGCATGAAGGGGTGCTGTATTTTATCAAATGCTTTCTCTGCGTCTAATGAAATAATCATGTGGTTCTTGACTTTAAGTCTGTTGATGTGGTGAATTACATTTATTGATTTCTGGATGTTGAACCAACCTCGCATCCCCGGGATGAAACCCACTTGATCATGGTGCACTATCTTTTTAATATGCTTTTGTATGCAATTCGCTAAAATTTTGTTAAGAATTTTTGCATCTACATTCATTAGAGATATGGGTCTGAAATTTTCTTTCCTTGATGTGTCCTTCTCTGGTTTTGGTATCAGGGTGATATTAGTTTCATAGAATGAGTTTGGAAGGGTTCCCTCCTCCTCTATTTCATGAAATACTTTGAGGAGTATTGGAATGAGCTCTTCTTTGAAGGTCTTGTAGAACTTGGCTGTGAATCCATCTGGTCCTGAACTTTTCTTTGTTGGTAGGCTTTTGATGACTTCTTCTATTTCCTTGCTTGAAATTGATCTATTTAAGTTGTGTATGTCCTCCAGATTCAGTTTGGGTGGCACATATGCCTCTGGGAACCTGTTGATGTCTTCCAGGTTTTCTATTTGTTGGAGTATAAGTTTTCAAAATAGCTTCTAATAATGTTTTGTATTTCAGTAATGTCTGTTGTAATATTTCCATTTCCATCATGAATTTTAGTAATTTGGATTTTCTCCCTCCTTCTCTTTGTTAGTGTGGCTAAGGGTTTATCAATTTTGTTTATTTTTTCAAAGAACCAACTTTTTGTTTTGTCAATTTTTTGAATTGTTTCTTTTGTTTCAATTTCATTGATTTCAGCTCTGATTTTGATTATTTCCTGTCTTCTGCTACTTTTGGTGATGATCTGTTCCTCTTTATCTAGGGCTTTGAGCTGTAGTGTGAGATCATTGATTTGTTGACTTTTCTTTCTTTTATTAAATGCACTCCATGCAATGAATTTTCCTCTTAGCACTGCTTTCATAGTATCCCAGAGATTTTGATATGTTGTATCTTTGTTCTCGTTGACCTCTAAGAATCTTTTAATTTCCCCCTTAATATCTTCTGTTATCCATGCATCATTCAATAGCATATTATTTAATCTCCAGGTCTTGGAGTAGTTTCTGTTCCTAACTTTATCGTTGATATCTAATTTCATTCCATTATGACCTGATAGTATACAAGGTAGTATCTCTATGTTTTTGTATTTGCTAAGAGTAACTTTGTGGCATAACATATGGTCTATTTTAGAGAAGGACCCATGAGCTGCTGAGAAGAAAGTGTATTCGCTTTTTGATGGATGGAATATTCTATATATGTCTGTTAAGTCCAAATTAGCAATTGTGTCATTGAGTCCTATGGTTTCTTTGTTCAATTTTTGCTTGGAAGATCTGTCCAACGGTGAGAGAGGAGTGTTAAAGTCCCCCTGTATTATTGTGTTTTGGTCTATTTGGTTCCTGAAGTTGAGAAGGATCTGATTGACATACATGGATGCACCATTGTTTGGTGCATAAATATTTATGATTGTTATGTCTTGCTGATTTATGCTTCCTTTAAGCAATATGAAATGTCCTTCTTTATCCCTTTTGACTAACTTTGGCTTGAAGTCTGCTTTATCTGAAATGAGAATGGAAACCCCAGCTTTTTTACTCAGTCCATGTGCATGTTATGTTTTTTCCCAACATTTCACCTTTAGTCCCTGGGCATGTTTTTCTATGAGTTGAGTCTCTTGAAGGCAGCATATTGTTGGGTCTTTCTTTTTAATCCAATCTGCCAGTCTATGTCTTTTGATTGATGAGTTTAGGCCATATACATTCAGGGTGATTATTGAGATATGATTTGTATTTCCTGTCATTTTAGTTTTTTGGGTTTTTTAGCTTAACTTTGTTTCTCCTTTGATTGACTCTTTCTTTAGGGTAATTCCTCCCCATGATGACTGAGATTGTTATTTTTCGTTTTTTCCTCTTCAAATATTTTGTTGAGAATGTTCTATAGGGCACGCTTTCTCTTTGTGAATTCTTTAAGCTTTTGTTTATCATGGAAGGATTTAATTTGTCATCAAATCTGAAGGTAAGTTTTGCTGGGTATACGATTCTTGGTTGGCATCTGTTTTCTTTCAGAGCTTGAAATAATTTGTTCCAGGCCCTTCTTGCTTTTAGGGTCTGGGCTGAGAAATCTGCTGATATCCGTATTGGTTTCCCCCTGTTGGTAATCTGCTGCTTTTCTCTCGCAGCCTTTAAAATTCTTTTTTTGTTTTGTATGTTAGGTATTTTCATTATAATGTGCCTTGGTGTGGATCTGTTGTATTCTGTGTGTTTGGTGTCCTGCAAGCTTCTCGTAATTGATTTTCCATCTCATTCATCATATTTGGGAAATTTTCTGATAATATTTCCTTGAACAGATTATTCATACCCTTGGTTTGTATCTCTGTGCCTTCCTCAATCCTAATAACTCTTAAATTTGGTCTTTTAATGATGTCCCATATTTCTTGGAGGTTTCGTTCATGATTCCTAACCATCTTCTCTGTTTGTTCGGCTTTGTTTTCAAGATTAAATATTTTGTCTTCATTGTCTGAGGTTCTGTCTTCCAAGTGATCTATTCTGTTAATTATGCTTTCTATTGAGTTTTTAACTTGGTTGATTGTTTCCTTCATTTCCTTGTTTCCTTTGAGGATTTCTATTTTTTTTTTCAGGACTTCTATCTCTTTGTTGAAATGATTTTTTGCTTCCTGCAATTGCTCTATTAGCTGATTATTCATAGCCTGAATTTGCTCTCTCGTCATATCATTCTCTTCTCAGATCATTTTAATTATGAACATTCTGAATTCCCTTTCTGTCATTCCTTCTACCGTGCTGTCTTTTGGTTCTCTTGATATATCATCTAGGTTTGTTTGGGACACTTTCTTCCCGTGTTTTCTCATGTTGCTCATGTATCTTCCCCTCTAGTAGTGCGAATCAGAGGGATTGCAATTTCCCTGTGAAGACTTAAAGTGTCCCTGCAGATTTCCAGTAACTCACCTGTTGTTTGAGTGATGCTTGATCAAGTGGTGACCCATGAAAGGTGCTGTCCCACTACCTCCAGGTTGGGAATGATCAATGCTTCTGGGCAGAGGCAGCTGGTGTTGATAGACAATCATATACAGCAAGGTGCTAGACCCGGGCCAGGGTGTGGACCTGGGCACTAGACCAAGTTGGGGTTGGGGCACAGAACTGTGCTCAGTGATGGAGACACTGAGCTTGAGAGCCCAGGCAGGCCTGCAATCCTCACTGGGGGCTCAGGTGGTGGCAGGTGGTTGCTCTCTCCCTGGGACACTGAAAATGGCACCAAAGGCCCTAAGCTCCCCGCCGGAGGCAGCGACTCCAGCTGCTCCAGGCCAGACCCCTCAAGGAGCTGCCGCGCAGTGGCTCGGAAGACCGGACCTCAGCTCTGAGGACTCACGCCGCTGCAGATGGTCGCTCTCTGCCAGGGAAGATGAAAAATGGTGCCAAAGGGTCCAAACTCCCCACGGGATCAAGTGACTCCAGCCGCTCCAGGCCAGACCTCCCCAGGAACCGCCGCGCAGTGGCTCGGAAGACCGGACCTCAGCTCTGAGGACTCAGGAGCCGCAGATGGTCGCTCTCTCAGCTCCGATGACTCAGGCAGTCGCAGATGGTTGCTCTTCACCTGGGAAGGTGCAAAATGGCACCCAGTTTTTTTTTCTTTTATGGTTTGTGCTTTTTGTATTCTAAGGAATCCTTGTCTAACACAAAGTCCCAAAGGATTTTTTCCTATGTTTTATTCCAGAAGTTTTAAAGTGTTAGCTTTCAACTTTAGGTCTGCAATCCATGTCAAGCTAATATTTATTTATGGTATCATTAGGGGTTGAAATGCATTATTTTGTGTGTGGGAGTCCAATATTTCTGACATTGTTTCTTGGAAAGAATATTCTCTCTCCTTTGCATTTCCTTGGCACCTTCATTGGAAATCAGTGGATCTTGTCTCTTTCTGGATTTTCTTTTCCTACTGAGAAGATCATATGCCATATTCTTTTTCAGTTTGCTGTTATGTTTTTACATTGGTTGAGTCTTGACTCAATCTTGAATTCCTGGGATAATCCCCATCTGATTGTGTCACATTACCCTTTAACATGCTTTGATTTAATTTGCTAATACTTCATTAAATATTTTTGCATCTATGCACACAAAGGACATTGCTCCATAGTTTTCTTATAATTTCTTTGACTAATTTAAGCATTAGGGTAACACTGGCCTCATAAACTGACTTTCAAAGTCTTTTTTCTATTTTCTACAAAAGAATTTAGGTTCATGTTCTTTGATTCTATTATTCAGATTGTTCATATCTTTACTTATTTTCTGTCTACGCGTTCTACCAATCACTAAAGCAGTGGTGAATTTCTGATTGTAATTGTGGATTTGTCTTTTTCTCCTTATAATTTTTATCAATTTTTGCTTTATTTATTTTGAATATCTGTTGTTAAGTGCATACATATTAAGGATTGCTAATTATTTTTAAAGTTGTGTTTCTTTTTATCTCTGGTGATATTCTTGTTCTGAGGTCTACTTGGTTTGATGTTGAAATACTCACTGATTAGTTTCCATGTGATCTATCTTTTCTCATCCATTTCCTTTTAATCTATGACTTCACATATAGTGTAGATAGCATAGAGTTGGTTCTTGCCTTTTGTCAGTCATATATGATATTTCTATTTTCAATTGGTGGCTTAGGATATTTATATTGAATTCAATTATTAATCTCATTTGATTTAAAATACACAATTAATGATATGATTTTGGTAGTTGCTTGTCCATTTTTATTTTTAACGAACCCCTGACTTTATCCTAAAATTATCTTATTCTTCAGATAAGATTGCAACCTAAAAACTAGCATGATTATCCTATGTACATGTAAGATTACAGGAATGGTGTGAATCTACATCATGTACAACTATAGAAACTAAAAGTTGTACTCCATTTGTGTACAAGGAATCCAAATGCAGTCTGTAAAAATAAAAAAGAAAAAGAAAAAAAACTAGTATGCTGGGGGGGTGCTCTGGGATGCCAACATGGAGGAGAGGGGGGACAGGATGACGTTTGATCCCAAGGTGACGTTTCACCTGCTGAGCAGCTCTATCTTCAGATAACAGGCTTGACTCTGATCTCCCTTTGATGCAATCAATAACCTTTTGTAGAGCTTGAAATGTTCTGTGGTTGTGAGATAACTGATGAAGGAGGAAGATCCTTTTCCCCCACCAATGCTGTTGGCACTTTAGAAACAGTGCATGCAATGCTGGGTGCTGATCAGTGTCCAGGGCTCAGTGGGAATGCAGTACTCTCACTGAAATTCTGCTCTAGGCTCCGGGGAAATGAAGCTAGAAGAAACAAGTGCTCTCTTTATCGATCTCCCTGGTCATTTGTTATTTGTTAAGTCTGCTGTTTTTTCACCTTGTTGTCTTTTTCTGCTTTTTTTGGGGGGGGGGCAGTTGGACATTTTTTATAATTCATTTTTATCCCCTTTGTTGGTTTATTTGTAGCATCTCTTTTTAATAATTGTCCCAGGGTTTGAAACATAAACTTTTAACTTACCACATTCCTCCTTCATATAATATTAGAGTATTTCCTATGTGGTGTAAGAATCTTAGAACCCAGCATATTCCCATTTCCTCACTTCTCTTTTGGTCCCATAGCTAACATATTTGCTTCTACATATGCTATAAACAATATCTTAGTGCTTTTTATTTTTTCATGCAGTCCATTATATTTTAAGGCCATTTAAAATGATTTTTAAAATATCTTTCACACTTACCTATACTTTTACACTTTCTAATGCACTTCATCTCCTTGTATAGGTCCAAATTTCCATCTGGTATTACATTTCTCAAGAATTTGTTAGCATTTCTTGCAGAGCATATCCACTAGTAATACGTTCTTTCAGCTTTTGTTTGTCTGAAAAATCTCTATTTTAACCTTGATTTCTAAAAAGATATTTTTGCTTGGTGTAGAATTCTATATTGACAGTATTTCTTTTTCCTTTCAATACTTTTTAAATGTCAGTCCATTTTCTCTGGCTTGTATCATTTTTTTCCCCAAAGAAAATCTGCTGAATTCTTGTGCATTTTTTTCTGTATATAATTAATGTTTCTTCTTCTTTTTTTTTTTTTTCTCTAAGGATCCTTCAGGATTTTATTTTTTGCCTTTGATTTTTAGATTTTCCAGTGTTTTAACTATGACACATCTAGGGGTATGTGTCTGTGTGTAGGTTGTAATTTATTCTGTTTGAGATTCTTTGAACTTCGGTCTATAGTGTTTTAGTCAGTTTTCTTGCTGCTGTGACTGAAATACTTGAACGTAACAATTGTAGAGGAGGAAAAGTTTATTTTCGGGGCTCACAGTTTCAGAGGTCCCAGTCCATAGACAGCAGGCTCCATTCCTGGAGCCTGGCAGTAAATCATGGTGGAAGAGTAGGGAGTAGAGAGAGAGTACACTTGCCAAATATACCCCAAAGCCACGCCCCCAGTGTGCACTTCCTCCAGCTGTACCCTACCTGCCTCCTGTTACCACTCAGTTAATTCCTATTAGGGGATTAATTCACAGTCCAATCATTTCTTCTCTGAACCTTCTTGCATTGTCTCACATGTGAGGTTTTGGGGGACACCTCACATTCAACCCATAACATATGGTTGCTGTATTTCATTAATTTTTTGAAAAATGTTTAGTCATTATCCCTTCCAGTATTTCTTCCCCATTTTCTTTTTTTCTTCTTAGACTTCAACTACATATGTACTGCACTATTTAAAATCATCTCACAGCTCTTGGATGATCTCTTTTTCATTGTTTTAGTTTGGATTATTTCTATAGACATGTTCAAATTTACCAGTTCTCCCTTATCATTTCATGTTTAGAGCATTTTAATTTTTCTATTTTTAAAATAGTTTTCATTTGTCTGCTGAAATTCTCTGTCAGTTTCTGTATCTTTTCCACCTTTACCTACTAGATGTTTTATCATACTAATTACAGTGTTTGGGTGTCCCAGTCTGATGTTTCCAACATCAGTATCATCTGAGTCTGCTCCTGTTGATTTCTCTTTCTTTTGCTAATAAATGGGTTTTTCTCCTTTTTTTATGTCACAATTTTTGTTGACAGTCAGACGTTGTGTGCAGAAGAAATGACTGAGGTCAATGAATTTCACTCCTGCAACTGAGCACAATCTTCTACCAATTTTGTGGTGTTGGGGATGAGTTAATCTAAGGCAGGATTGATCTGGATTAAGGGTTTTTTGTTTCTAATGTTCCTTTCAGAGCATTGCAAGCTCTGTATCACTCCAGAGGTAGCCTAGTGTTATCTGGTGCTTAGAGTTGGGCCTGGAGTTCCAGTGGGGTTTTTGGTCTTCCAGCTTCACTCTCAGCTTCCAGTAGGCCCTGCATACCTGTCCCTCAGAAGGGGACTAGCTCGTAATTGCTCCACCAGGACATCACTGCTGCGTGCTCCTACCTCATGATGGTATGGGGACTTTTCTCACTGCTCTTTGTCCATCTTCACACTTATGTGAACCTTATGCATGTGGGCTTTGGGAATGGGACTTTATCAACAGCCTTTGCCCTCTCCTCTATGACAGCTGAAGACTCCTTGTGTCTATGGTTGGCGTGAGGACCTTTCTTCTTCCAGCAGTAGCATATTTATGCATTAGTGAAAGATCCTGGGACTAAAACCATTAGGAAACCCCTTCCACAAGGGCAGAAAGTTTTTGCTGCTGCCTCTCTCTCTGGCTTCCACTTGTCCCCAGAATGTCTTTGCTTAAGCCCTGGAAAGGGGAGTCTTTTCTATTCCTCCTCCAAGTGGTTTAAAGGCTTTGCTTGGAAGATAAAACTGAGGAAATAAGAGCATTTTTGTGTGGGCAACTGTGGTAGTTTGGGTCCTGAATATCCCTAGAGGCCTATATGCTGAAGACTTAGTCCCCATTGAGTGGCATTATTGTGAAGTGGTAGAATCTTTAAGACCTAGCAGAAGGTCTTAGGTTATTGAGGGCATGCTCTTGAACCCCAACCCTTCCTCTTCCTTCCATATCTGTTGTGAGGTAAGTAGTTTTGCTCCACCATGCATTCCCCACCATGATGTTCTGCCTTACCATGGGGCTCAAAACAATGGAGCCAGCAAACCATGGACTGAAACTGTGAGGCAAAATAATCTTTTCACTTTATAAGTTGATTATCTCAGGTATTTTATCACAGTGATGAAAAGCTAACACAGAGACTCAGCTCCAACTGAGCATGCTTGCCTGTCTACTGATTTTAGCCTCTAGTCTCCAACACTGCTTCTAGTCTGTCTCATAATCATATAGCTGGGATGTCTGGAAAAAATCTTGCAAGTAAGTGCAAACTTTCTGTGTATCTGGAGCCCTCCATTTTTTATACTGTCATGCTAGCCAACAGTGGATTGATCTTTAGGAATTCATTACAATTGTAACTGATTTCCTCTTACCTACTTTTATGGTGGCCATACCTTTTCCATTACTTTGCCAAGGGTGAGGTATTTCCTGTGACCCCTTGCTCCCCAAAGAGGTTTGTCACTCTTCAGGATTCAGTTCACTTGACTGCCTTGCAAACCTAGTTTACTGATGGGCTCAGACAAAATGGTGATTTTGTAGATTATCTGACTTTTTTTTCTCATAGTTAAGATGGGAATGGCATTTCAGTACCCAAAATGGAAATGGAACTCCCTGTACGCATTAAGTCTAAAGTGATTTTGGGACATTCAAATGAACATGTGCGGGAGACAGTTGAATATATGAGTTTGGAAAGCAAAAAAGAGGAACTTGTTCCAGTTTGTCTATTGTTGCATAACAAACTACCCCAAAATATTGTAGCCTAAAGCAACGTTTATTTTGCTCATGAATCTGCAATTTAGACAGAGTTTGGTGAGAAAGACTTGTCTATGCTCCATGTAGCATCAGCTAGGTTGGCTGAGATAGATTTCCAGTATGGCTCATTCACTTTCAGAGCTAGCAAGCTGGCCCTCGCTGTCAGCTGGGATCTGAGCTGGGCCTGAGAATGGAGCAGAGGGCTCTCAGTTCCTGTCCATGGTAGCCTCTCCTCATGGGTCTCTTTTAAGAATGTGTGCGCATTCCCCCACAGCATGTCAGTAAATTCCAAGAGTGAGTATTCCAAAAGAATCACATACAACTTGTATGCATTATCTTTTAAAGCTTGTCCTTGGAACTCACAAGGCAACAAACCCTCCTTGATTTATGGGATTAGAACATAGATCCCACCTCTGATTGTAAGAGTGTCAAAATTGGATATAAGAAGAATATGTGGGATTGGAGTTATTGATGGACCCCTTATGGAAAATATAATCTGCCTAAATATAACCAGGATTTAGAACCAGTCTGATGTCTGGGTAACCTACTGGGAACTCTTGGGATCATCTTTGAATCATATGAGAAAGTTTGGGGATAGAATGGAATAGGTTTCAAAGCTATCAGTTTTCTGCTTTCATGAAGGTGATTTTGAACCCCCAAAAGTTGACGTGAAAGGTAGTAAAGCATACTGGTACCAGAGGTGGATTGCATGGGTTTGGATCCCACCTCCACAGCTTCTCACCTTCTTTAGAGAAATCAAATAACCTCTCTGACCTTTTTGTCTCCATATGTAAAATGGGGATAATAGCTCCTACTTCTTAGAATTTTCACAAGCATCGAATGAGACAAATCATGATAGCATAGTGCCTGGCATACAGTAAGAGCTTAATATATATTATTTGTATACAGTAGTACATAATAAGAGAGATGAATCTTCATTCAAAGAAGCTGTGATATACAAGTTCTGGCTAATATAGGAACTTTCCAATAAAGTTTCACAACTTTGAATTTTGAATAAAAATATAGGAATACTTATTTCTCGGCTAATATTAAGAGAACTTGTGAGCATCTTCTATATTTCAGCCTTGAAGTTCAACCTCTCATTAGTAGTTACAGCAATGCAGGGGAAAGACACAGATGTTCAAGGAAGTTAAGAAATATGCCCATAGGGCCACAACCAGGAAGAGGTGGAGCAGGAATTAAAGCCCCTGGTCACATAAGACCTCTGACTTGGTAGGTGAACCTTTCCCCTAACCTGGACAAGGCCTGCTGAAAGGAAAAAAGGTAACACACCAGGGGTGGTTTTCTCTGAAGATTTCTACCTCTCATTAATTATCTGTCTTAACGCTTCAGGTTTGCATCTTCAACTGAGAAATGCAAAAGTATCCCAAGTTATCACTTTTATTAAAAATGATCAAAAGTATCCAGCAATGTTTAATGAGATTCTTAGGAGAGACAATTACCAAGACATTGAAAGCTGAGAAGAATTCATTACATACTAATGATAAAAGCTGAATCTGCCTTAATAAAAAGTTTATAACTTCTAGCCCTAAAGTGTTGGCCTCCACCTCTTTTCCTTTCTTGCTGTGAGCTTTAAAAGCAGAAAAGATTGTGCAACCCCACTTTTTGGATTGAGGTACAGTGAAGAAGCTGGCAAGTGAGTGGGGATGGATGTGAGTGGGATTTGATTTCCTGAAAGATCTCAGTTTTTTTCTGTAGAACTAGAAGGCAGTCCTTTAATCCTCTTACAGCTCTTGGAATAGTGATCACCCCCATTGTATATAGTTTTGTCCTTTCCTTTCTGAATGTCTCTTGTGTGCAAGGAGCAGGACAGGGCAGAGGGCAGAACGTGGGGCAGGGACCCTGGGTAAGGACCCCGGTTAGAACCCCAGGTAAGAACCCCAGCTGAGCCACTGAAGTCTGAGGAGCTCCAGTATCCTGGTCTCATATTATCCTTCCCAGGGTGGGTATAAGGATCAATTGTGTTAATAACTGGGCACCAGGGTGTTTTTCTATTCAGAAGTATCCCAGAGAGCAGGACCTTCTTCAGGGTGGAAAGGGGCAGGCAATAACAAAGAGATTGGTGCTAGCACAGTCTGGCTCTGTCTGCCTTGATCTTTCTGCCATTGTACAGATACCTGGCAGTTTTCATGATCATGGGACTAAGCATTCAGGCTCCGTGTTCAGTTGCAGGGTAGATGAAGTCAGGAGGTATCTGAACTGGCAGCAGCCATTGTTGCAGTGGCCACTATTTTAATGGGCAAGGGCTGTAGTGTTTAAGTCCTGACCACAGGAATGTGGGAGCTATATGTGAATATCCACAGTTAAGGCCTCTGGCTCCACCACAAGTCAACTCCAGCTCCAACTGGAGGCAGGAGCAGGCAGGGATGCCCAGGTCCCAGGGCCATATCAAGATGCACACCGGGAGCAAAGCTCTGGCTTAGATATCACCTCACTGTGATCCTGAGCAGGTCATTGTCTTCTAGAAACCTATCTTCTCACTTGCAAATTTGACTTAAGGTCAAAATCTCAAGAACATAAGAAGAGTAACTTCTGATCATGAATGTGGAACTACCTGGTAAGGCAGAAAACATGTAGGCCATCGCCTTGTTAAGTGCACCTATGAAATTGTTGGCCACACCTTTTCCCCATGATTCCCCTTGCTCGTGGCCACCATTTTGTATGAGCCCACATTGTCATCTTGGCCAAAGTTGACCTGGCCCTGATTCAACCTGTACCAGCTACAGTCCTCTCCACAGTGTCCAATCCTCTGGTTAGAGCAGTTAGCCGAGGATTGGTCACTCAAGTGAAGTCCCTTCCCTAGGAATTGGGACAACATCCCATCCTGGTTTTGGTCACCCCTAGAACTGAATTTAATCCAGAAGTTATAGATACTTATGTTCTGTCTTGTGGTTTGGGGACAGAGAGAAAAAGTATGAATAGAAAGAAGCACAGAGGAGAGATGGGGGAAGAACCTGGCAGGCAGTGTCCCTTCCCCATCTCTCTGTGGGCCCTGAGGCCCTTGTGCCACTCCGTAGTTCTGTGGTTATCCCTGTGTCTGTTCATGGCCTCTCTTTTGACTCAGGCACCAATGGGCCTTGATTTACTGCAAGGAAAAAATCATATACAACTCCTGCAGGGCCAGAGCATCTATATACCACTCAAATATCAACGATGTGCTGGGTACTTGCTATTAAGCTTTTAAAAACTTTTTAAAAATCAGTTTTAACACATGTACATTAAAGCACATAAAATGCATGTATCTTAAATGTACTGCTGGATCATTTCATGTTCATTTATGCAACCCTTAACCAGGTCAAAAAATGAAAATCTCCTGCTGTAGAAGTTACCTTTATACTAACTTCCACTCAGCTCCACCACTTCTTTTTTGAGGTAGCCATTGTTCTGACTCATCCTAGTAGACATTTGTATATGCTTCTAAATTATCTCACTGGTTCTTTTAAGTTAAAAAAGCTAATTATAAAATATTTTAAACATTCAGGAAAGTACAGAAAATAAAATGATACCTGGGAATCTAATTCCCAGATTTAATAATAGAATGTTAATATTTTGTCATAGAGGTTGAATAACAGGGGTTTCTTTAAATTTGAGGATTTAAAAGAAGATCCAGTCATTGTCTTCACTGATTCCATTTTAAGTTACTTGTCAGCCCCAGCTTCCTGCAGGTGAACATCTCATGGTAGAAAGGTGTCCTGATTTAGACAGGAGGTGTCTCCCAAAAGCTCATGTGGGAGATGATGCAAGAACATTCAGAGGTGGAATGATTAGATTATGAGAGCTATAACCTAATAGTAGATTAACCCACTGATATGGATTGACTGGGCAGTAACTGTAGGCAGGTAGGGTGTAGCTTGAGGAAACCTGCCTTTGGGGTTTATATTTTGTCCCTGGTGAGCAGAGCTCTCTCTGCTTCCTGGTTTGCCATGTCTTGGGTTTCTTTCCTCCACCATGTCCTTCCACCATGATGTTCCACCTCACCTTGGGCCCAGAGCTATGGAGTTTGACAACGATGGACTGAGCCTCTGAAACCCTTGCCAAAATAAACTTTTCCTCCTCTAGGTTATCTTGGTGGGTCTTTTGGTCACAGCGATGCTGACTAAAATGGAAACAAAGCTGAAAGGAAATTGCCGCCCAATCCCTAGCACCAGGAGAATACCTGCAGGACTCGTGTAGAACCAGACCCACAATCGCCAACTGAAATTACTGTGCACATGTGTACCTCTTGATTCTGTGCTTTGGTTCTTTCCCTGTATAATCCTGAAGCTGCTGTCAGTATGGAGGAAGACAGTTTTCTAGATCAGTAGGCTTCTTGGTTTGACTAAACCAAAAACAAACTTCTTTTCCTGCTTCATCATCACTTCTCTCTTTGCTAACTGGACTTGAGAGGTGGGTGGTGGCCAGGCCTAATACCCCCAGAGTCAGGCATCTGACCTAAGACTCCAACAACAATCCTTCATCCAAAACACATAAGACCAGAAATACTTCTGATTTTGAACTTTTTCAGATTTTAAAACATTTGCACAGACTACTGTTGGGCATCCCTACTCTGAAAATTTGAAATCCTAAATGCATTAATGCTCAAAAAAATCTCAGATTTTGGAGCATTTCAGACTTCAGATCTTTGGATTAGGGATGCTCCATCTGCACTTGCTTTTTTCTTTGATATCATGTGTCTAGGTGTAATTTACTTTTTAAAAAGACTCTTCTATCATTTCAACATCTTTCAATCTGAGGATTCATGTCTTTCACCAGTTATAGAACATTTGTCCACATTCCGTTGTGTGCTTGGTTTTATACCTAACCTTTGTTGTGAACTATATCACACATAGAAAAGTTTACAAAACAGAAAGGTAGAGCCTCATAATTCATTACAAGCCATCACAAATTTATCACCAAGTAAGCACCACCCAGAAATAGAACATGACCAGCAATACCTCCAGAAACTGTCCTCAAGCCTCTTCCCACCAAAATTAATTACCATTTGACTTTTATGGTAAAGCCTTCCTGGATGTTTCTTATGGTTTTAACATTAAAGTATGCATTGCAAAATACCAAGGTTTAATTTTATCTGTTTTTCATGTGTGTCTTTGTTTTTGTTTTCCTAAAACAACCTTTTATTCAACAATCTGTCATGCTTAAAAATCAATTAACCCAGGAGCATTTTTATATTTTATTTTCTTTGTAAACATTTTTTCACACTATTAGTATGATAATTATTTTTCTAAGGGGTGTTCAACTTTTTAAAGAATCTTTTTACTATAAAATAGTTTGAGGTTTACAGAACAGTTGAAAAGACAGCACAGAGTGTTCCTGAGTATCCCACACTCTGATTCTGCTAGTACTGACATCTTGCGTTATCATGGCACATTTACTACAATGCATAAATCAATATTGATACACTCTTTTTAAATTTAATTTTGATTCATTGAACACAAATGGAGTACAGCTATTGTTTCTCTGGTTGTACACAAAGTAGAGTCACACCATCTGTGCATTCATACATGTACACAGGGCAATGGTGTCTGTCACATTCTGTTATCTTATCCCCCAACCCTGACCCCACCCCTCCCTTCTGTCTATGCTATCTATCCTTCCTCCATTATTGCCACTCTTCCACCCCACATTGTGCATCATCATTCACTTATCAGAGAGACCATTTGGCCCTTGGATTTTTGGGATTGGCTAATCTCACTTAGCTTAACAGTCTCCAACATCATCCCTTTACCTACAAATGCCATAATTTTATTCTTCTTTATGGCTGAGTAATATTCCATTGTGTATATATACCACAGTTTCTTTATCCATTCATCTATTGAAGGGCATCTAGGTTGGTTCCATAATCTAGCTATTGTGAATTGGGCAGCTATGAACATTGATGTAGCTGCATCACTGTAGTAATCTGATTTTAATTCCTTTGGGTATAGGCCAAGGAGTGGGATAGCAGGGTCAAATGGTGGATCCATTCCAAGTTTTCTAAGGAATCTCCACACTGCTTTCCAGAGTGGCTGCACTAACTTGCAATCCCACCAGCAATGTATATATCAGAATCTCTGGGATATTATGAAAGCAGTGCTAAGAGGAAAATTCATTGCATGGAGTGCATTCAATAAAAGAATGAAAAGTCAACAAATCAATGACCTCACATTACAGCTCAAATTCCTAGAAAAAGAGGAGCAGATCATCACCAAAAGTAGTAGAAGACAGGAAATAATCAAAATCAGAGCTGAAATCAATGAAATTGAAACAAAAGAAACAATTCAAAAAATTGACAAAATAAAAAATTGGTTCTTTGAAAAAATAAACAAAATTGATAAACCCTTAGCCATGCTAACAAAGAGAAGGAGAGAGAAAATCCAAATTACTAAAATTTGTAATGGAAATGGAAATATTACAACAGACACAATTGAAATACAAAACATAATTAGAAGCTACTTTAAAAATCTAAACTCCAACAAAATAGAAAACCTGGAAGACATCGACAGGTTCCTAGAGGCATATGAGCCACCCAAACTGAATCTGGAGGACATACACAACTTAAATAGATCAATTTCAAGCAAGGAAATAGAAGAAGTCATCAAAAGCCTACCAACAAAGAAAAGTCCAGGACAAGATGGATTCACAGCCAAGTTCTACAAGACCTTCAAAGAAGAGCTCATTCCAATACTCCTCAAAGTATTTCATGAAATAGAGGAGGAGGGAACCCTTCCAAACTCATTCTATGAAGCTAATACCACCCTGATAACCAAAACCAGAGAAGGACACGTCGAGGAAAGAAAATTTCAGACCAATATCCCTAATGAACATAGATGCAAAAATTCTTAACAAAATTTTAGGGAATCACATACAAAAGCATATTAAAAAGATAGTGCACCATGATCAAGTGGGTTTCATCCTGGGGATGCAAGGTTGATACACTCTTATTCACAAAATTCCATACTTCATTCAGATTTTATTAGTTCATACCAAATATTCTTTTTAGGTTCCAGGATCCTATCCGGGATCCCACCTTACACTTGGTCTTGTCGCCTCGGGTTCCTCTGAGCTGTAAAAGTTTCTCACACTTTCCTTATTTCTGGTGACCTTGACAGTCTTGAAGAGTTCTAATCAGATATTTTGTAGAATCTTTTTTTAATTTGGATTTGTCTGATGTTTTTCTCATAATTAGACTAGAATTATGTGCTCTGGGGAGGAAGCCTACAGTGGTAAAACCATTCTCCTCAAATCATATTGTCACTGGAAGTCCAGGGAGTTTCCAGAGAGGGGAGCCTCAACTGAGGAAAAGTGTGATCCTTGGAATACATGACAGAAGAGAATTTCAGCATGAGCCAGTTAGAGACACAGACAGATTTATTTAGGAAAGCAGATCCACATTCAAGGGAGAATGCTGGCCCATCTTGAGAGTGAGAAGCTTTTGGGATAAAGCAAGGGCTGTACATTGAAGGGAGAATGTGGGTCATCTCCAGAGGAAAAGCAGCAAGTGCTTGGTGTGGGTGTTAATATTTATATTAACACCTGTTAACAGGTGTTAACAGTTACTGGGGCATGGACTAGAGGTGGAACCAAGACAGAGTTACACTATTTGGCCTCAGTTTTTTCGGTACTTGTACCTTGCCATTATGTTACTTTTTGCAGACAGACATGGGTCAAAGGTGCAGACCAAGGGTGCAGTTTAAGGATTGGGGCTGGGTGGCTCAGGAACACTTGTTTTGCATTTCAGAGGTTCTTGGGCATTTCCTGCACTCCAATGGCTCATGGGTGCTTCTCTTTTGAGACTCAGTTTATCTTTCCTTTTCTGTATCTCCAAATTCCTGTCTCAATATCAAAGCTGCATGCTAACAACATGACATACCACTCCTATTAACCTCAATCACCTGGCCTCAGGTAATGTGTGTCAGGTTTCTCTGCTGTGAATTACTTTTTAACGCCCCAATTTCGGTATTATACTTGTTTTAGTCAGTTTTTTCATCACTGTGACCAAATAACCTGACAAGAACAACCTAGAGAGGGAAAAGTTTATTTGGGGTTCACAGTTTAAGAGGTCTCAGTCCACAGATGGACTCCTTTACTCTGGGCCCAAGGTGAGGCAGACTATCATAATGGAAGTGTGTGGAGGAGGAAAGCAGCTTGGAACATGGCAATCAGGAAATGAAGAAAGAACTCTACTTACCTGGGTAGACCCCAAAGGCACACCCCCTGTGACCCATCTCCTCCAGCCACACCCTCCCTGCCTACAGTTACCACCCACTTATTCCATATCAATGGATTAATCCCCCTTTAGGTTATAACTGTAAAAATCTAATCATTTCATTTCTGAACGTTCTTGCATTGTCTCACACATGAACTTCTGGGGTCACCTCACATCCAAACCATGACATTACTCCTTGGAATGAACTATATATTTAACCTTCAGACTTAAGGAGTGAGGAGCTATAATCCACTTCCTTGAGGAAAGAGTATCTACATAAATAATCTGGAATTCTGCCTCAGAGATTTGCCTTTTCACCATTATTTGGTGAAAAAATATCCAATCATTTATTCATATCAGTACGAATTCGTGGATATTTATTTCATGATTTGAGTTTTAATCCAATATCGTGTGGCTAAAAATATTTCCAGTTTCAGGTTGCTCCTCTCTCGCGCGCCCCCCTCTTTGTGTTTGTGTTTTGAACATCTCCTCACTTTGACACTACAAGATGCTCCAGACTCATATTTCTTATTCTGATTTCATAATTGACCATTTCTCTAAAAAATCATTTTTCTATCATTTGAGAATACTGGTACAATCCAAGACCTGGATGCTGGATGTGTTAATTGTTAGAATATATAATAATCCCCACCTTATCCAAGGTCTTGCTTTTTATGAATTCAGTTATTAGGTCTGAAAATACTACATGAAAAAATCCACAAATAAAAAAGTCATGAGTTTTAAGTTGTGCACTGTTCTGAGTAGGGTGATCCCATGCCATCCTGCTTGTGATGTGAGTCATTCCTTTGTCTTGTGCATCCATACACACACATATGTGCATACATAACATTGTGAGAGAGAGTGCATATTCACATAAATTTTATTATAGTATATTGTGATCATTCTATTTTTATTATTATTGTTGTTAATCTATTGTGCCTAATTTATAAACTAAACTATATATAATTATAAAATATATATAAAGCCTAATTTATAAATTATACTATATATAATTATGTGTAATATAATTAATATTATTTATGTATATTTGCAGTTCCAGGAATCCATTGGGATTCTTGGAACATATTCTGCCAAGGATAAGGGGAACTTATCCTTATAAGTGGTTGCTTCTAACCCTCTCAGCTAAGAGAGCGGTAAAAGATTTTGTGTATACTAGCCTATGTATACACACAACTTATAAATATTTGTGTGTCAACATTTGTATCTATATTATGGTAAGCATGAATCCACACTGATGTCTACAATGCTAATCCATCACTTCATGGATTGTTCTGACTTCCACCTCTTGAATATCTGTAAACTCCCACTCTTAGGTTGAGAAATCTGGCTCCCACCATCCACTGACTTGATTGTTGGATTTCAATAAACATGCACAGAGGTTTCAGAATGGACACCCCAGGGGAAATGACTTTATCCAGTGGAGTGCTGTGTACAATTTCTTTTGCCTACTGTCTTACAGACTCATTCTGCAGGTTACTTAGGTCGTCACCTCTCCCCACATCTCCTTCAGTGGGGTTGTTGCACACATTTTTATTAGATTCTTTTGTCACCTTTTGCATTGCATTCCATCCTGAGATCTTCCCATTTCCTAAGTCTGTCTGTCTGTCTTGCTTGCTTTCTTTTTCCTTTCCTTTGTGTACATTAATAGTCACTCTTTGCATTGTCCCTTTAATTTTGATATGTGTGGAGTGTCATATGTTCATCATTAGAGTATTATATAGAACTACTCACTGCCTCTAAAAATTCCTTTGTGTTTCCCCTATTCAATTCTCCTTCACCTCCACAATTCCCTGGTGGTCACAGATCTTGGTTTACTGTCTCTAGTTTGCCTTTCTGAGAATGTCATGTATAGATGCTTCTCAATTTACAATGGGGTTACAATAAGCCCATTGTAAATGGAAAATGTTCAAAATTGAAGATGCATTTTGTATACCCAACCATCACAGTTTATTCTAACCTAGCTCAAATGTACTCAGAACATTTCCTTTAGCCCACAGTTGGGCAAAATTATCCACCTCTCGGTGGAGAGAGCTAAGAAATACATGGGTATATACTAATCCATGTACACAGACATATTTATAATCATTTCTGGATCTTTCCATTCATATATTAAATGAAACAAGCTTGTACTGGCTGGCCTTAATATCACAGCATTAGTTCTACCCTTACCGCCTTGCTTATTTGTAACTTTCTCTGACTAGGAGAAACCCTGCCTCCATGATCTTGCCTTTTATTAACTTAATTGTTAATCCTAGGTGCATGTAATGCAGACTCAGCATTGTTAATTTGTGTCCCTGTGAGAAACAAATTTACCAACTATAGTGCAATCCTTAGGGACTCTTCTTTCTGTCTTCAGCCTTATAGCTTTCAATGAGAACAGTTTTCTGACATTTCTCAGGTCAGCCCACACCACTCAAACCCTTTGGTTTGTTAATGCCCTACATTTGCAACCCAGATTCATTTGTTACAGACCACACTCTATTCTGAGATACCCTGGATACCCTGGTGAAAATTTAAAACAAACCTTTCGTATATATTGAAGTTCATTTTGTGTGATATAAAGTTCTAAGGGTTTTGACAAATGCAGTTATAGATCCATCACCCAGTTTCAAACAGAAGTTGTTTTTACCCATTTTTGAACTTATGTAAGGAGATTCAGATTGCATGTGCTCCTTTGTGTCTTGTTTCATTTAACATTGTTTGCAAACTTCTTCCAACCCATTGTATGTAATTATAGTTTTTTTCTTATAATTGTCTACAATAGCTCATTATTTGAATATATCCCTATTTATTTGTTCTACTTAAGGTGGATATTTGGGCTGTTTCCAGTTTGGAGCTATTAAGGAAAATATGACTATGAACATTCTTGTATATTTGGGGTGAACATAAATGATCTGTTTTTGTTTCTGGGGATTTTCTTTCTTGTGAATTATTTATTTAAAAAATCTAGCATTTCTCAGTATTTATGATGGGGGATTCTGCATCAATTCAGTCCATCCTATTCCAGAGCTGAAAGTATCTCATCGATCTTTTTACCTTGTATTTTACCAATTAAGACATTAAGGTCAGGAAGGGAAATCACCTTGCCCAGGTCCTTCCTAACGAGTGATACAGCTGAGAATCTGTCCAGTTGGGTGTCTCCCAAACCCAGGATTTCCCCTCTCTTTCCAAGCTGCAGACTTCTCATCACCTCTGACCTGTGACCTAAATTTTAAAATGTCTTCTCCTTTCCTCTTATACTGATCACCTTATAATTCTCCATGGCTTGGGTTTACAGACTTCCGCGTGACTCCATTTCACCTATGGCAAGGGAATTGGAAAAGAGGAAAAAAGAGAAGAAAGAGAAAGAGCAAGGGAAATAGGAAGAAGAAGAAGATACTGGGCTGTTATTTCATGCTTTCTCCACCCCAGGGGATGAAGTCCAGCCAGGATTCCAGCACCAACGGCTCTTCCACAAGGAGTAGTGAGTGCCACTCTTTTCCCAACCCAAGAGACCCAAGAGTCTAAATCCTCTTAATCTCCTCATCAATGGTGTCCTTTAATATGCCAGTATACATTATGCTGGAAAGTCTGTTGGTAAAGAGGACAGCTCCAAAAATGTCTCCAGGGTCATGTGACTTTGAAATATAATGCAGACCTTACTCAGGTGGGGACATCTTTATTCTCTGTGGCCATTACAAAGGGTGGAGCATTTCTGTCAGTCTTTGCCTTTCCAAAATTAGAAAGCCATGTCCTCTTCCTGATGCAAGACTTTATGAGGGCAGGGCTTTGGTGATTATAGGTAATTGTGGGATGATAGGTGTAAATATCCTGTTCTCCAAAAGGTTTTTACCACCCACCAATAAGTCTTGTATTATTTTTATACCTATTATTATATTGTCGGCTGCAAAATGGTGATTTTGCTATCAGATTTTAAGAGATTCAAGATGAGGAAGCTAAGGTTCAAGGAGCTTGAGTGAGGACCCATGCTTGCAGTCTTCTGACTTAGCATCCATACTGTTTCCATTTCTCCCTGTTCCAAATACTTCTGCTCCTCAAGTCCTTTACCAGTGAACCAGGGTGCAGGGCAGGATCCCTGCAGGGTCAGATGCCAGGACACTTAGATCCTCAGCATCCTGCTTGTCTAGAAGAGGGCTATGAAGATCTCAACCTTCTCAGGGACTCAGGTTCCTGCAAAGAAACAGTAAGAGAAGGAAGGATGAAGGAGGATGTGATGTCCTTGACTCACTACAGCTCTTGGCCATGGATACAATCATGAAATGTCTGGAGACTGTGGTTTCTGAATCTCCAATGGGTTGGTGAATCAGAATTTGTTGTCACAGCAGTACCTTTGGTCACTTCAAATACCTCAGTCATTACTTTTCTACACATGGGTGTCCTCTTTCCCCAAGGGACTTGTTTCCCAACTAGACATCCTTCAAGGAAGGATCTCATGACACTGGTGTGCACATGTGCCATGCTGCTAGTAATCTGTTACTAACGATAAATCATTGGTATTTGCAAATGCTTTCATCTGTTAAAAAAGAAAAAATTAGAGAAGATCCAAGGTTATTCCTAGAATAGTTTCATTTGCTTTCAAGAAAGATGTGCTTTTTCATGTGGAAAGTGGTGAAGTTGGGGCTGGGAGATGGAAATTACGCATGAGAATTTGTGTCTTGAGTTTCATGGGGGAAGATGACTAAGAACTGCCATCTCAGTGGATGGCACCTGAATATGTCATGTTTTTCTCCCCCCTGGATGCTGATGATCATTGTTCAGAAACCTCCAAGGTACTGACTGCTAAAAGATTCTGGGAAAACTCTGGTAAGGAAGACCCTCAAGTACACAGAGGAGACAGCTAAAGCAACAGGAGGGCACGTTGATGGATGAGAAGCAGGCTTCAAGTTCTGAAAAATTGAAAGACCGTGGCTGAACAAAAAAGCTGTGCAATGTTCACAGTCTTCACAATCAATCTTCACAAGCATGTGGGGTCAGGCATTGCTCTCATTATGGTCTCTGGAGTTTTTGAATGACCAGTCTGCTCAGCTTCATGAGGCCAAGTTAGAGGTTAGAGTGACCAATCATCCTGGTTGGTCTGGGACTAAGCACTGAAAGTCTTGATTCTCACGAAATTCCTTAGTCCCAAGTCACCCAGGATGGTTGGTCACTGGGGCTGCTATGGAATCCTGTTCAGATCTTAGAACACCACTTCTCCTTGTCTGGGAAATATGTTATATTTGGTCAACCAGGCCAACGACCAACATTGGTCTCTTGGGGAAGTATGTTCCAGTGGGACAAAAGATTGCTTGAGTGCAATTCAGTCCACATTTCACATAAATGATATATGGAAGGTTTTCAGAAAGTACAGAACCTTTAGCAAAATGCCTTACAGTCTAACCTGGGGCTCCCTTTTATCCCGTAAAAGAGCTCTTATTAAGTTTACAGGTAAACTATTGATTTCTAAACCTAGTGGCTCTTTTCTGTCATCATTCTGTGTCATTCAGCTCTCACATAGGAAACCCAAAGGAATGAGTCTGTAATATGATTATTAGAATTCATAAGGGCATTTTGTAAGGCAGTATATTACAAATCAATATAAATCAACTGTATTTCTATATGCTAGCAATAAACAGCTAGAAAAATAAGTTTTAAAATAACTTTAATCAATAACTCAAAAATGCCCAGAAATAAGTCTAATTAAAGACGTGTAAGATAGGCAGGTACAGTGTCATGTGCCTATAATTGTGGCTACGAAGGAGGCTGAGTCAGGAGGATTGAATTTTGAGGTCATCCTTGTTTTAAAATAAAAAATGAAAAGGGTTGAGAGTATAGCTCAGTGGTATAGAGCTAGAGTGCCCTTGGGCTCAATTCCAAAATAAATAAAAGAAAATAAAAGATGTGTAAGACAGCAATCTCTAATTAAGATTCTTTTTTCTTTTTTAATTTGTTAGAGGTCCTTTTCTTGACTTCTTTCTACATTTTTATTAGTGCATTATAGTTGCACATTATGATGGGATTTGTTTTTACTGTATTGTACTACATGCACACAGTATAACAATATAATTTGGCCAATATTACTCTCTAGCACTTAACCCCTTAACATCAGAAATTTTTAAACTTTAATACGCATGAATTACCTGGAGAGTTTATTAAAACACAGATTGCTAGGCCTCAAGCCCAGACTTTCTGATTCAGTGGGTTTGGCGTGAGGCCAGAGAAACTGCACATCTAATAAGTTGTCAGGTGATACTAATTCAGTTGGCTTATGGACTATACTTTGAAAACTACGAAACATGCACCTGTCACTTCTAAGTGCTCAGTCCTTGAAAGTCTTTCTGCCCTTTGTTCTCAAGATATCACATGCTCCTGTATCCAGCTCATCTCACTCTCAGTTTCTTTCTTCCTCATCTTGCTGTTTTTCTCATCTCCATCCATCACTCAAATTTGGAGCCCCTGAGGTCCCCGTCCTTGGTTCTCATCTCCCTTTTCACATTCTTCACAGGATTATACCCAGGCCCCTGTGCCCTGATGGCCCCTAAATCTCTAGCCCAGTTCTTTTCCAGGAGCTCCAGGTGGTCATATCTCCACCTACCCACTGGACACCTCCACCCTGGATGCTCTGCATGGCCAAAGCTGAATCACTGCCTTCTCTCTAAACCTACTTCCCCTACTTCAAAAAGAGCAACCTCCCCATCCACCTGACAACCCAAATAAGAAACCGGGGACACCATTGCTGATTCCTGCTTTCCCCCCATTTCCTCCTTCATTTTTAGGGGATTTGCCTGGGTAGCCTGCAGAGGGCCTGGCTACCCTCCACCCACTGCACTGATACTTTTCTCCATGTTGAAGGGGAGGATTATAATTAATCACAACTCCGAGAAGACATAAAAGAAACCTTATACAGATCAAGATACAGTCTCAACTTTGCTTCCAACCCAGGTACATTGATTAACTCACCTTGAAATTAGCCCCAAATATGGTGTAAAAGTCCTTTTCTCCTGCATTTTATTTGCCCATCCAGTGAGGGATGAAGTACCTGGATAATCTGGACCTCCCAGGTCAAATTGTTGGTTGGTGTAGAAATCCTGCCCCTGAGCCTTCTGCATGGGAGACTGTGGTCTGAAAAGCTGGGCAAAGCTTGCACAGTAGTTTTCTGTATACTAATCTCTCCAATCAGATAAGGTTTTCCTCTTTCCAGGGGAAGGGGTTGGAAAGAAGGATGGGAAATATTCTGATTCTGTCTCATCCTGGGAGTGGAATTGAAGCTCCCTCTTTCCATGGAAACAGGAGGAAAGAGCAATAAGCATCCCACCCTACAAAAGCCCTGGGTATTCTTGAATGAGTCATGGTCCTGAAGATTTGAGCCTCAGTTTCTCCAACTGCAAAGGTCTTTAGAACAAAGGCTGTGAAGGTCCTTCAAGCTTTCAGATTTGATTAAATCCTATGAATATGGAAAGGCTGTGCTTCTACAGGTTTTCCAGCTGAGAGCCTGCAGGTAATTTGTCATTTAATTACTCCATGAGAAGTTGGCAGCCCAGCCCTCTCTGGGGGCCCAGAGGATGCTCCTGCAAAGATCAGTGTGGCTTGCATCCTACATGGAAGAAAAATGAAAGGAGCCAGAGTACAATGCAATGCAGCATATAGCAGACACAAAAAGATTTGGGAGCTGGGGATGTAACTCAGTGGCAGAGCACTTACCTAGCATGCTAAAGGTTCTGGGTTCCATCCTCAGAAACACACACACACACACACACACACACACACACCCTGAAGGAGTTGTTTCACTCATTTCTTTATTCCTCACATGAGCCCCTTGGACACCTCCACCCTGGATGTTCTGCAGCCTCTTCAGACTGCATGGTCAAAGCTCAGCTCACTGCCTTCCCTCTAAACCTACATCTCCTCTCTACTATTTTTTCAATAAAAGCAACCTCCCCATCCACCTGGTGACCCAAACAAGAAACTAGGGCACCATCCCTGACACCTACTCTTCCCCATTTCCTCCTTCATCTTTAGGGAATTTATTAAGGGTTTTTAACTATTATAAAAATACTATTAATAATCTTGTATGAGGCTTTGTGTGACCTACATTTTTATTTCTCTCATATAAATACCTACAAGTGACACAAGTCCATGGGACAGGTTGATGTTCATTTAACTATTCAAAGAAAGTATCAGTTTTCCACTACAGCTCCTGTCCCTTTGTAGTTAGGACTTTCTCTGTGCTTCAGAAATCACTGGACAGACACACACTTTAGAAAGCAGCATTCTCTACATAAGGGCTCCTTTTATCCCAGGCACCAGTGACTAAACTATGGAAAATGTCAAAACAAATCTAAAATTAGGTCTCTTTGCAACCTGCACATCCAGCTGTTATGCTTAGCACCAAACCTCCCTTCCTCAAGCAAACTTAACTCCATGAATATAAAAAATATTTGGTGTTGCATCCTTAAAGATTGCCTTGACTCAAACTCCAGTCCCTCCGAAGAGACCCGCCATGCAGGACCATATCCAAGGTCAAGTTCAGCCAGTTAGGTCTGAGCAGACCCTTTCTGTTAAAGCCTGAACTCTGAGGCTCTGGTGAATGGACCAGTGAGTAGAGAGAAAAGCCTCTCTTGCTAGTCTGAGTTTTCTGTACACCTATTTTTATATATCATGTTTATTGGGTTCTTATCCAGAATCTCCTTAGAAGTCATCTCCATTTTATAAATAGAGGTTTGTAAGTGGAAGTCTGGAGAGAGAAATGGCTCTGTTCCTGGTTGCCTAGAGGGTTCTGACCTTCATCCCTACTCCAACCCATCTCTCTCAGGTTGTTCTGCTCATGTAGACCCCAACTTCTTAGGGTCCAGTAACTGCTAGAATGGAAACCCAGATGCTGCCCTTAACCAAAGCTCATCCTTTGCACATCAGTGCTTCTGTCCTTACCTAAGAGCAAGATCAAGTGGTTGAGGGAATTTCTTTGCAACAGCAACTTGGTAAGAGGACCCTTCAGGAAACTCTGGTGGGAGACAGGGTGCTGAATGTAGCTCTGGTGACCAATGGTTCCTCTGGCTGTGATCCTTCAGTGAGGAACAACTCTGGTATCACCTAGAATCTCCTTACTCCCAGCCAGGAGGAAGTTCTAGAAATCTAGGTTCTCCTAAGCCCCAGATAGAAATGGAGGCAAGTTCTGACACCTAGGACACATAGTCTCCCTGTGTCCCTCTGGAAATAACAAAAGCCTTTTGGCTATTACCTGGAGCACAGATGGACTCTTCAAGAGTCCACCTTAAAGAGCCAGCCCTAAGCCTGGTCCAGAATGATGGAGCAGGAGCCTGAACTCATTCACCCTTGATGGAATAGTTCTGTATGTGGGTGACTGAGGCAGGGTCTGCAGAATGTCTTCTGAGTCTTGAACTGGAGAATATCCAACACCTGTTGGCGTGTTCTCAGATATCCAGGTATGGGCTTTGCCACCTCGGCAATGAAGGGCAGGAGAGAGGAAATTAGGATGCCCCTGTGACTTCCTGAGGGTAAGTTCTATCAAATTTCTGCATGTCCAGAGAATGTTCTGCCCTGAGATTATGCCTCCCAGGAGTCCTTGTGCCTACATGAGACCCCTCAGGGGTCTCCCCCACTCCTTTCATCCTTGTCCTTTCTCTTCTTCTACACACAAGGAGGTGTCACTGGGCTAGAAGATGGGATCCTTTCTTTGTTAGTGGTGTCATGCCCTTGTCTCCTACTTCAAGAAGTCTGTTCTAGGTCAGGGATTGACCTGATAACCTTGAGCAAACCCCAGCCCCACACCACCCCAACTCCACATGGTCCTGTGGAACTTGGTGGATTGTGACAAGGCTTCAGTTAGGCCACATGCATGATTGGTGAAGCTTCTAACCTTTATGAGCAATTTTTGTTGGAGGGAAAACAGCCTTGAGGGGTCAACTATTAGAGCATAGGGTGAATGTATCCAAGGTCATGGATTTCAGTCAGAAAAGAACCAATTAGGTTTAGGATAGTTAACTCTGTGGCCGCAAAGAGAGTCCTCACTCCAGGCAGACTGAGTACTGACACTGGCCCTTCTGAGCCTTAATCTTGGCCATAGAACTAGGAATGAAAGTCATATGCAACCTGGTTGATATCAAATGGGGACTCGTACATGCTCTTTGCAACCTTCCTGGCTCTGAGTATCGCTGTGGACCAAGTTGTATCTATGACTTCCCAGTGTCTGCCTCCCAAGGGAATTTTATTTTATCCTTTAAGTGAAATCTTGTCATGCATTACAGTCAGGAAATTACAACCTTCACTGAGCAGCTTCTGTGCTGAAAGGAAGCCAGGTAATGTGATGAACTGAGGCCAAGAGCAGCATTAATGCAGCTGGTCATGAAAGTCATATGAACACTGCCAGCTGTCACCTACACCAATGCCTGAGGCTGTGCAAAGGGTGTTCTATGTTAGTCCAGGGACTGGCTCACAAAAGGTGTGCTTTTCACACTCTGCCTTCTCTGTCTCCTGAAAGGGGAAGCTATAAGAAGCCACCAACAGTAGCAAAGGTGGCTGCTTGAGCTAAATGACCATGAGTGCTGGACACTTCAATGACCTCAGGGGTTGGGCAGCCCCTGATGATCCAAAGGACACTCATAGTTGGGGCTGCTCTTCAGGCAGGCTATGTGATCCCCAGCCAGTGACATTACCAAAGAAATTACAAATGCCAATACTCAACAATTATACATCTATGTGCTAAGGTGGGGACTTACATCTGCTGAAGTTAGGGGAGCTTTTCAAGCTCCGGATTTGACTGTGTGATGTGAAATCTATGAATAATAATAATAATAATAATAATAATAATAATAATAATAAATAAGTAAGTAGGCATTCTATAGGCAGGAAGATCACTACCCTGGGAACTATATGGCAGCCAAAGAAGTGGAGGTGGAGATGAGAAAGAGCAGATGTTTCTGGTCCATCCAGCATCCCCTTCTATAGACAAGAGAAACTCCCAACTGCACACAGTAGAAGCTAAAACCATGTGGCCAGATCAGGGCCCAGACTGGTTCTTCTAGACCCAGGGCTTTCAGCTTTGCCTGTCTTTGTTCTTTGCCTATGTTTTTGCTTCCCAAAGAAGCAGGAAGAATCAGACCCCATTGGTTGGGACCTGAAAAAGATAGAGTCAGAAAGATGGAATCTTATCTAGCCCCTTCTTTGTGCAGGTGGGGAAACTGAGGTGGAGAGCATGGCAGGGATTTTCCCTTCCAATGATGCTCAAAGAGGAAGTAGGAAATAATAGTGAGACTTGTCGACTGAATCAGAAAGCCTGTGAGTGTGTGTGTGTGTGTGTGTGTGTGTGTGTGTATGGGCACACACACACACACACACACGTGCACATGCGTGTTTTGGCACAATGCTGAGAAATAGCCAGCATTTAGAATTACAGAGAGGGGTCAAAGGTGAAGCAGAGATATTACAAAATCTATATGTACTTACCAGTTTGCTTCACTTTCTGGAATCCAATTCTAGAAATTATTTCATGATAGAAAGTCATAAGATCAGACCCAATAAACTCAAGTCTTCTATTGATTTTCCCCCTCTTCAGCAGTTGCTGTGTTTTGACTACAGTGTGGTGAAACATTTAGCTAAGGAAGCAGGAAACAAGAAACAACCCTCTCAACTCCCAAAGCAATAAAATCATCATCAATTCACCCAGACGAATATTTTTTTCTTCCCAAAGAACAGTTATTAAGGATCTGCCATGGGTATCAGCCAGCTAATAGTCTGGCTGACAATTTCATCTCCTAGAACTTAGAGGAATAGAGAGAAAAACTAAACCCTCTTCCCCATCTTTCCCTTTCCAGCCCACCCTTAAGTAACCCTCCTCCTGATGGGTGTTTTGCACTAACTTCACAAAGCATGGAGACCTTATTTTTTCTACTCCTCTCTTGTTGGTCTTACCTCTAGATAAAAGATAATTATATTCTCTGTTTTTAAAGATTATTTTACTGAAGTAGAACATATGTTCAGAAAACTAAACAAATTACAGTTTGATGATCTGCTAAAATTTCTCACAATGACCATATCCATATAAGGTCTTTAGGGATCAGGAAGTGGAACACTGTCAGTCCCCTGGACACCCACTTGTCTCCTCTCCCTGTCAGTCTTCCCCACTGGTAATCATTACCCTGAATCCCAACACCAGAGGTCAGTTTTGTCTAAATTTCAGTTTTATATAGTCAGGATCTTGGAATATGTGCTTTTGTGTGTCTGGCTTTTTGTTTGATGTTGTTGGTGAGAGTCCTTTGTGAATTTTCAGTTGCTTGTTTACTTTCATGGTTGTTTATATTTCACTCGATAAATAGGCCACAATTTGTTTACCCATCCTATTTTTAAGGTCATCTGTTTTTTTTTTTTTTTCCTGTTTTTGTCTTATCACAAATGATATTGCTAAGGGCATTCTTATGCGTGTCTTTTACAGACATAACTGAGCTTTTCTGTTTATGAAGTATCCACGACTAGAATTGCTGGGTGCAGTACATGAAGCTTTTCAACTTCGGATAGAAACTCTTTTCTCCCAGAAAAGAAAGTGAAATGAATCTGACATAGTTTTCTGACATGTATATATATGAATGTGAATCCCACCACCTTGTTTCACCACACTGTACATCCACAAAAATGGGATCCTAACTAGAATAAAATATATTCCATGCTTGTATAATCTATCAAAATGTATTCTGCTATCATGTATAACTAAAAAGAGCCAATAAATTAAAACAATAAAAATAAAGAACCTCTTTTCCAAAGTTGTTGTAAGAACTTACATTTCTACAGCTAAGTAAGAGAGTTCCACTTTCCACATCTTTGTCAGCACTGAAAATGTTCAGTATTTTAGGCTGTCTAGAGGATCTCATTGTGGTTTTAATGTGTTTCCCTGATTACCTATGATTTTGAGCATGTTGTCCTAGTTTATTGGCCATTTAAACATCCTTTTATGTGAAGTGCTGTTCAAATATTTTGCCTAGTTTTCTGTGATGGTATTAATTTGGAGGTGTTCTAAGTATATTCTATTAGTCTTTTGTTACTAACCTGTGTTGAAAATACCTTTTCCCACATTGTCTTGCCATTATCTTTTACTCTCTTAATGGTTTCAGTTGATAAACACCATTATTATTAATTTTATTAACTTTAATATAGTTCAATTGATCATTTTCTATTACGTTTACTGCTTTCATGGACTGTTTTATATCCCAAGGTCATAAAAATAGTTTCCTTTATTATTTCCCAAGTGCTTTATTGTTATACTTTTCATATCTAAATATATAACCCAGATAGAATTAATTTGGGGTGGTGTGGGATAATCAAAGACCAGCATTCATTTTCCTCATGTGTATATCCATTGTTGACCTGTTGTTGGTTAATAAGAAGAATATCCTCCCCCCACTGCTGGGCATTGCTGTCCTTGTCACAAATCACTGGTTTGTGGACACACACACACAGGCACACACATGTGCACAGGTATATGTGGGTCATTTTATGGATTTTCTGTTTTCTTATTCTCGTACCAGTACTATACTATCTTAATTATTGTTCTTATGTGAATAATCTTGGCATCCAGTAAGGATTGTCCTAGATGCTCTCCGTCCTTTTTATTTTACATAAATTTTAGAGTTGTACATACTCATAGTACCTTCTGGGATTTTATTGGTATTACATTCAATTTATAGATCATTTGGGGGAGAATTAACATCTTTACAATATTGTATCTTCTAGTCCATAAGTATGCCCCCACATTTACTTAGGTCTTCTTTAATTGACCTCTGTAGTGTTTTATAGTTTTCCAAGTAGAGATTTTGTACATATTCTCTTAGATTTATTTGTAAATGGTATATGTACATTTTTTTCCTGTTTACTGTTGCCATATAGAAACATAATTGATTTTACATATTCACTCCATTAATTTACCTGTGATTCTTTTAGATTTTCTGAGTTTGCAATCATGTAATTGGTGAAAAACAACAATTTAGGCCAGGCGTGGTGGCCTACTCCCTTAAATCCAGCGACTCGGGAGGTTGAGGCAGGAGAATTGAAAGTTCAAAGCCAGTCTCAGCAACTTAGCAAAGCCCTAAGCAACTTAGTGAGACCCTGCCTCAAGATTAAAAGAATTTAAAAATGACTGGGGATATGGATTAGTGTTTAAGCACCCCTGGGTTCAATCCCTGGAACCAATAAAAAAGGGACAATTTAGAATTTTTCTTTCTAACCTTAACCTTCAAAAACATTATTTCCTTATTGCACTGGCTAGGACCTCTATTGCAATGCAGAATAGAATTGTTCATAGCAAACTATGCATGAACTCTTGGAAAAACTTCTAACCTTTTTTTATTAAGTATAATATTTGTTGTAGGTTTATCAGATTAAGCAAGTTTTTTTCAATACTTCATTTTCTATAGGTTTCTAATCATAAATGGTTAGTGAACTTTATCATTTGCATTTTTACATTTATTTGAATAATTATTTAACTTTTATTCTATGTTCTTTTAATGTGGTAATTGGAACATGGGCTTTAAGCATTTAAAGGCTGGTTTATTCTGATTAGTCATTACTTCTTCAATCTGGGACTTTTGAAGGACCCAAACAGAAGTTTGTGATATTCCTGAGGCTCTACTTCTTTGGTCTAACCTGAATTCCAATTTTTGTCCTCCAAGCTGGATGAAATCACTGAAAGTTCTCAACCAAACATCTGCCATTTTAGACAATGCTTTGATGAGTTTTCTTTTGCCTTTATTATTTTGCACATGTGATTTGTCTCTTGAGGATGAACTCCCAAATACGTGATTTGCTGATTCAAAGTTATAACTCTCAAAAGTCCCAATTTTCTCTCACCAGTAGTTTATGGAAGTACTCTTTGGTGGGTCACATGTAAGATTCCATCACATTCCACCAAGAAGACTCCAGAGAACCCCATACCCATGGCTAAAGGGCAAGATTTCAGTCCTTGGGGAGATACTAGAGCATGAGACTAAGCCACAGGGACAAGCAGGGCAAGGGCTTGGGTCAACATAGCACAAGACAACAACCCAAGAATGCACCCTCCTTCTTTCCATTACAAACTCATGAAACTCTAACTGAAATACTAAAAACAGAATAAATTAGAATAAATCCAGCTATCAAATTTGGTTTTGTTTCTAACGGTGTCATTCTACCTAACTTCATCAGCTTATTTAGTTTGTAGATGGCTACCTGGACATAAACACTTATGCTTGTGTTTATGAATAATTTAAAGGAAAATCCAGCATGGTTAGCAGCAATCAGCTCCTCATCAGCTTCCCTGATGATGCTTCCTCCTCCCTCATGCCCTTCCCAGACTCAACAGAGGTCACCTGCATTTAGACTGTGGCCTCAGTAAATGATGAGAATCTGAAACTCTTGGTGATTTATGAAGGTAAAATGGAACAGCTGCAGCTGGTATTTTATCAAAATGACCTTTCATTAGAATCCTTAAGATTGCAGGGTTGACTCAGTGAGACCCCCTGGTGTCAAATGGGGATCTCCTATTCTCATGCTAACCTAGTCTTTATTCATGGAAAGATCCTGGCCAGAAGATTAATGTGCAGGACTTCCATATGCACAGCTCCAATGAACACCATTCCGATATACAATCCAATGGAAGAAGTCTGCATACGAGTCCTTGACTAAGTGGCTGGGAATAACCTGTGATCTGCTGGGCATGGAAATAGTAATTGCATCAGTGGAATGAAGATGATTAGAAAGGGGGGCCAGGATCTGAACCTAAACTAGGCATAGTTTCAGGACTAGAGTGAGGGCTAGAGAAATGCTGAACTGTCAGTGAAGGGGGATTCAAGTCTGGACAGTTTGATATTGACTCTGAATAACATGGTGATCCCTCTGGTTATCAAATGATGTCACAGTAGTCCAAAATATTTTCATAGTGCTCAGGGAGTAGCTATCAGATTGGGTGACTTATGAGAACATGAGGTCAGTCATGGACTCCAGCCCCAGGGGAAACAGAAGACAGAGCCAAGACCTGAAGCCCTGCATGGATTCTTCAAGCAGCATGTAGGCAGAGGGGACAAGGTAGTCACTGAAATATGGGGTAAGATGGTCCTGACTCTCAGAAGAATCCAAGTCATCAGCTCCAGGGCTTAAATCAGAGCAAGACCAACATCCCCTGAGCTCCTGACTCAGGACCCATCCCTGCTGAACATCTGGATGGGATGGGAGTAGACTTGGCCATGTGGGAGCAGGCTGGTAACTCTTGGGTAGGGATTTCAATCTTGATAGGGCTCCTAAAATTAGACTCTAGAAGCCATGTTTGAATATCCAGATACTTATATGGAACACATTCTCAGGTGGGGTTCTTGATTTCCACCTGAAAAGAGGGAAATGTGGTTCCTTGGTACATCATTGATCTTGGAATCACACTGACAATGTTTAAATTTTGAACTCAGACCTATTCAGCAAAAGTGTACTGAGTGCTTACCACGAACCAGTGGGGAAAAGACAAAATATGTAAAGACAAGAGGTAATCACTGCTCAGATTTGATGTAGCTACTTCTCAATGACATGCTCTGAAAATCCACTGCTGAGCCTCCAACTGGAGCTGGGGGAAGTCAGGCCCGAGATGGGACACACAGAGTCATTCTTCTGTGTCTCCTATGGGGATAAAGGCTACCAAAGCACCTGTTCCAATAAGGGATCTAAATCACTGTGAGTAAGTAGGTGGGTATTAGGGCCCTGACAAAGGCAGCTCAAAATAACTAGAGCAGAGTGAAGGGGTTGTAAATGGTTGGAGAGTTGGCTGGGGTGTGGAGAAGCGTGGACTCATGGGGTCTTTGTGTGTTAGCCTCTGCCTTCTCCAGTTCTGTGACTTCAGGCAGGGGCACCTCCAACTCACAGACTCACTGCCCTCTGCTGTTTGCACATTCTAGTCAGTGAATCAGCATCCTTACAGTTCCATATAGCACACATTCCTCAAGCATAGTTCCATGCCAGGAGATGCTGTGCTGGAGACAGAGCAACCCCATAATCCTGCCCTCAGGGAGCCCACAGCCTGGTGGACTAGGAGCAGTCATCTCGCCAGACTCAGACCTCCACCAGGAGCTTCTGCAGAGCCAGGGCTTCTTAACCTCTCTTGGAGGTGAGCCCTGGGCCAACACTTGTCCAGCAGTCACTGCCTCCTCCCAGGTGTCACCATGTGCATCTGGTTTCCTGATTTGATCTCTAGGCCATTCTCTGGGACAGGCTCTTGCTCTGAACTCTATCCACTTGGCTGGAACTGCCAAACCTTCTTAGCGCCATTGGCCTCTGTGTGGGGGAACTGAAGAGAACCTCATAAGCAGCCAACGAGCCTTCATGAGGGACTTTAGCCAGGAATAAGATGCAGAGGAGACAGGGTCCCCTTCTTCCATCCATCTTCCCACATTTGTAGCACCAGAAACACAGAGAATTCCTTAGATATTATCCTTAAAGTCATTGTCCTTACAGGCTCATGGCAGGGAAGTTAGGTAAAGCAAGTCTGTATAATGTGGCAAGGGTTAAAAGAAAATGCTGGGTTCAGGGAGTCACCTTAACTTCAGGAAGACAGAGATAGGCTTTACAGATCAAGTTAACCTTTAAGCTGAGTTTTGAAAGAAGAGTAGGAGTTTTCCAAATGAAAAAAGAGTCCAAGAAGATTCCCCATGGCAGTTGGCATGAAGGATGGACTGGAAGCTGGGATCTGGGTAGGGAGGGAGATAACAAAGTAGCTAATGTGATGGTGACGGTCCAGGTTGGAGATATGCTGAGTCCTGACCGAGAATAGTGTATTAAGGAGAGGGTGGAAACCAGCCAAGGGCCTGTGTGATTCCTGGAGTTTGGCAAAGGTTGGGCAAATGCCAACCTGAAGGCTGCATGGGCTGCCCCAATTTGGTGCAGAGCCAGGAGGTCTGTGGTCCCCTGTGAAACCCCAGTGTGGGTGGGTGGGGTGTTTAGGCATTTAGAAGAGTCTCAGCTGGTGGGAGGGCACTTTGTAAGTGATCTTAAGAGACTAAGTGCATCTTTTATTAAGAAGAATGGTGACACCTCTGTCTACTGGCTGTGAGTTTGTTTGTCTGAATCCCCTCTCCTCCCTCAAATAGGACATAACACAGAACTGCAATTATTTTTAAAATCCTAAATTGGCTTCTTTTCTCTAGGAAAATGGCCCCTGATTCAGTTAATTCCTATCCTGGAGAAGCAGTTAGACATCTGATTGGAAAAGCAGTTGAGGGAGAGATGGCTGCTCCCCTCCAGTCTTCACTGTAATCCAATTAAACCAACATCTATCAAGTGCCCATCATGTGCATGATGTGGGGCAGGCAGCTTCAGACCCCCAGGTGTGAGAAACCCCTCTGTGCCCTGTGGGAGCTCACAATCTAGCAGGGAGACAGGAGTGAATTAATAAGCTCCATGGCTCCAGTACTGGGGAGATTGAAGAGAGCACTGAAGACTTGGAGGAAAAGTTGTGGAAGTGATGGAAACTGTAGAAGAGCTGGGCCTTGAGGGAAGGCCAGGTCTGGGTGGGGTGATCTGGGAAGGAAAGCTTACAGGCAGGGAGAATGGCTTGATCGAAGGCCTAGGAGTGTGAAGGGAGAAGGTAGATTGGTGTTCCACAGTGTCACTCACCTTGTCCAAGGTTTGTTATCCATCAGCTGTGCCCATTTAATCCTCACAACAAGTCCATGTGTTGGTATCACCAGGCCCATTTTACAGATGAGGCAACTGAGACTCAGAGAGGCCAATGGTGAAAACAACTACTGCCATTTGTGGAGACAAATTACAATCATATATTCTGCTGAGCACTTTGTGTGTTGCATCTCACGTAATTTGATTCCTATAGGAAACATGAATTGGGCATTTTTATCTGCATTTTCTGGTGAGGGAACTGAGGCTCAGACAGGTGAATTGGTAGCAGAACCAGGGCACTAACTCAGACCATCTGGCTCCAAGGTCTGCGCTCCCTCTAAAATTCCACATTAGAAGGACTGAGGCTGGTAGGTGGACAAGGCCAAATGATGAGGGACTGCTGAGGCCACTGAAGGGGTAAGGCTTTGTCCTGGAGTGACAAAGAGCATCTGTGATCTTGTGAAAGGCAGGAATCATAGTCAGAGCTGATCTGACCACAGTGTGGCGTGTAGACCACAGGTCTGCTCTGAGGACATGTTGTTTGTTATCAGAACACCTACGTCCCTCTCCTACCTGCCCACTGCTTTCCCAGGTGTCCCTGAGCCCTGAACCCCACTGCTCTATATCTCCTTGACTTCTGCCTGCATCCCAAGTGATTTCCATGGCTGACGGGGTGGGGATGAGTGTCTGACAGTGGCAGCCTGGATTCCTGGATCCACCCCAGCTCTCCTTACCTCTCTACCCTCATCAGGCTCTAGAATGTCTCTCCCTTAGGAATATCAAATATCAGAGTCTTAAAACTCCAGACCACAAACCCGCTCTTCCCACCCTTCCACCAAATCCTCCCTCTTCTTCCCTATTAGCCCCAGGTGACAAGTGAAAGAAAATATCCCCTTTTTCATGCCTCTTAGTGTTTAAAAACAGACAATTTGCAATATTAAATATCTAGAATGGTAAGTAGTGGTACTTCATAGTGCCAAAAAGGAAAAGTCAGGGAAGGAGGACGGGAAACGTCCTGGGAGAGGAGGACTGCAATTTTAGAGAGGAGAGAGAGAGAAGGCTCAGTGAGAAGAAGACTTGAGAAGACACTGCGTGAAGTGAGCTGAGTCATGTGGACATCAGGCAGGGGGAGCAGTGAATGCCGGGACTCAAGGGGGAACATGCTGGAGTTCCAGGAAGAGCTGGGGGCCAGGCTGGCAGAGGGGAGAGAAGAGGGGTGGGAGGGAGAGGTCAGAGGCACAAGGCAGGCCGGTGCTACCAATGAGGCTCGTCCTCTACTTTGACTTACTCTGATGAGATTCATTGGAGGGATTCGAGCAGAAGAGTATCATGTTCTGACTTACTTTTAAAGAGTCACTCTGGCCACCATGGAGAGTAGCCTGCAGGTGAGAAACAGTTCAGTGGCTATTTCAGTAATCCAGGCAAAGTCTTGGTGGCTTAGTTTGGACCAAGTAGGGAAGCAGAGGGCAGGGGTGTGAGAAGTGATCTTACCCCAGACATACTTTGAGAGTAGAATTGAATGGACTTGCCGATAGCTTGGATGTGAGATGTAAGAGGAAGGGAAGAGTCAAGGATGGCACTAAGATATTTGAATGGAGCATATGGGATATGGAGTTGTCATTAACTGGGACCGGAGTGGTTGCAGCAGGAGCTGGCTTGGAGGTGGAATGTTCTGGACCCATAGAAGGTGGAAGACACTCATCAGTCAGGCTGGATGCTCCCAGACTCTCTCTTACTTCTTTTGCTTGCACAGTCTACCAAAATGCCCCACATGCTGTTCCCTCTGCAAGCAGTGCTCTTCCTAGTCTTTTCCTCCTCTAGCAGCCTGCTCAGTCCTTGCTGAGGCAGTGGAGCCTCCTCCAAGTACCCCAGCCAGGTAAGTGGGTTATCTCTGACAGCCCCCTATTCATTTTTAACATCCCCTATCTCATTGATTTATAAGTTCTCTCTGTTCCTATTTGTCTCTCAAGACACAGAGCTCCTTGAGGAGGCATGCCTAATCTATCTCTGGCAAGAGGGTGCTTAGTATGGTGTAGAAGTTAAGAATAAGGGCCACAGAGTCGAATGAATCTGTGTTGGAACCCTAGATTTGACACTTAGTGGCTGTGATCATTGGGAGCAATTTCTCAACCACAGTGAGACTCAGTTTTCCCATCTGTAAAACAGGGATTGTCTTCATCTGTTTCATGCTGCTATGACAGGATTCCTGAAACTGGGTAATGTATAAAGAATAAATTTTTATTGTCTCACAGTTCTGGAAATGAGAAATCTAAGATCCAGTCCCTGGCAACTGGTGTGGACCATCTGACTACATACGCACATGGCAGAAGGTGGAAGGGCCAAGGAGAGCGATTCCACTACCATAAGCCCTTTGAATAGTGACACTAATCCTAGCATGAAGGCAGAGTCCCATAACTTGAACACTTCCTAAAGACCCTACTTCCCAACACTGCTGCTGCCAAGATATGGATCTGAAATGTCCTCAAAGGCCCCTGTGGTTTGGTCACCAGTCATGGTGCTATCGGGAGATGGTGGAACCTTTGAGGTGAGGCCTAGTGAAAAGAAGCTAGGTCACTGGCAGCATGCCATTAAAGGGGATATCGGGACCCTGGCTCCTTCCTCTCTCTGTTGGCTTATCAGTTGCCATAGATGAGCAGCTCTACTCTACCCTGTGCTCCCCACCATGATGTTCTGTCTTGCTTCAGTCCCCCAGATAACAGAGCCAACCAGCTATGGACTAAAACCTCTGAAACCATGAGGCAAAACAAACCTTTCCTTCTTTTAAGTTGATGGTCTCAAGTATTTTGTCACAGTGCTAGAGAGCTAAGTAAAATAGTTTCATTGAGAATTATTTTTCCAGCATACAAACTTGAGGGGGAATATTCAGACCATAATAATAGCTTTGTCCTAGGTTGTCTTGAGGAATAAGTGAATTAATACATACAAAGTGCTCAGTGCTGGGCTTGACATATATTAATACCTCCGTCAATGCTAACATAACTTAATAATGAGTGTTCTTTAGGCAGATTCTCCAGAGGCCAGTTTAGAGGGTTGGTTGGAGGCCAGGGAGACCAGTGAGAGAAGAGCTGAGTAATCATCCAGGTGAAAAGGTGAAGCTGGAATTGAGCAGGGGCAGGAGAGGCTGACAGATGGCAGGAGGGGCTGTTCTTGGGGTAGAATAAGCAGGGCTTGGTGACACTGATCATAAATGGTTAAGAAAGATAGGAATCTTAAATGATCTGTCTCGGAGTGCTTCCCATCTGTGCCAGCTCTAAGATTTTAAATAGCTGCGTTTTTTCCCTTGGCCAAAGTCACTCCATACTGAGATTCCCCTGCTGCAAAACTCCAGGAGACGTGACATTTGCTGTATTGACAGCATCGACCAGCTAAGTTAGACCCTCAGAGCAGGAGGATAACAGGGAAAAAGGCCACCACGGCAGGTCTGGTCCAGCGAGTTGCTCCCCAAGAGAGTGTTACTACTGGATGAAGCAGCTCAATGGGTGCCGATTCTGGGCCTGTGTAGACACCTATGGTGTGTGGACCGATAGCATTTCCTTAACAGCACAGTAGGGGGAGATGCACTTTAAGGCATGGTGACCCTCAGGTTTCTGGCCAAGGCCTTCTGACTGGACATTGACTCTCCAGGTGACCTCACCCACTCTCCTTCCTTCCCCAGATGGAAGGAGCAGCACCCACTGTACCCCAAGGTACGCCAACCTTGGTCTCAACAGCCCTTTCTCCAAAGCTTTTCTGAGACTGGGCTCAAAGCTTGGCTATCCAGAGCAAGCAGGAAAGAGCCAGAGGAGGGCTGAACAGCATCCTGGAGTCACTGAGCAAGGTCAAGGTGGAATGACTGTGGGAACTGCTGGTGTGAGGGGCAGGAGCTGACTCCTTCCTTCTCTGAGCTGTGTGGAGCACTGTGACACTTTACTCTCCCCTGGCATTGACCGATTCGATGCTTCTGCCTCCTCAGTATGCTGGAAGCCATGAGCAGCCTGTGGAGGTGCATGACATGGCTTCCCCCAGTCTGGTTTTCCCCATTTTATGTCCCTAAAACACACTGGAGCCTTTGTCTGAGCTTGGACACCTTCCTTCTTCTCCTCAATTATCCAAGGACTCATTCACCTTAAAAAAGTTAAGAAACAAATGTCCTCCATGCAGGTTTTAAGCTTAGTGGGATGAAAGGCTGACCTGACCATTTTGGGCGGACAGGTTAATTCATGGAGGAACCCCTAGGGTTTTTCTTTCTCCCTGGACAAGATGAAGCCAGACAGACCCCAGTTCCAACATTCTTGGCTTTGACATTTACTTCCCCTCCTTCACCCTCTGCTGTCTTTGAGTCTGAACTCTGACAGGCCAGAGGATGAAATGACACCAGAGGGAAAGCAGGAGGGACAGATCATGGGTGCTGACTGTAAAGGCCAGGACCATGGGTTTTCCTATATTAGGAGTGAAGATTAGGAGTGAAGCAGGGCCTGAAGAAGTCAACCTGAGCTGGGCAGTGTTGGCAGAAAGTAATTCTGCTGACAGGCTAGGAGAGCTACTTGTGGGTGGTCTTCTCATTATTAACTACCACAACCCTAACAACACACTCATATATTTATGAGCACTTGGTAGCTCATAATGAACTTCCATAATCATTCCTTCATTTGATATTTGCAAGAGACACAATAAGGAATTAATTAGTTAATTCATGCATTCATTCAGTTGCAGAGTCCTTATTAGATGCAAGACAGGTACCTGGTGGTTAGCTTAGTATCATTACCCCTTCTCAGTCAGAAAACTGGTCAAAGAGGATAAGATCTCACCTATAGCCCCATTGCTAGAAAGTCATGGATACTTGAGCTATGAACTCATTCTTCCATGCTCAGTGCCCCAGGGGCTCAGCTGCAGAGCTGAATCTGGCAGGTGCTGCCCCAGGAGCTCACAATCTCCTGATTCCCCTGGGTTAGGGAGATGAATCAGATTGGAGGAGATTCAAGAGACAAAACTTGCCATCCATAGGAAGAGGACTGTGACTGCCCTGGTTATATTTGTTGCCCCAATTACATCCCCGATTAGATTCGTTATGGGGGTCTCGTGCTCCTCACCTGATGCTTCCAGCCAATAAGCCACCTCAGAAAAGAATGATCTGACCCATTGGCAGCAGAGATGATCTGAGCTCAGGGTTGTGAATTGGAGGGAAAATGTTCCCCTTGGAGCAGGTTCCAGACTTTCCTGTTGACTTTCATTTCTGATTTGAGGAACAGTTTCTGTTGCATGAATATTTGGCTCCAAGACATAATAAAACCACACTTTAAAATCCCATGAACTTTGGACCAACTGAAAGCTGGAAGAAAAGAGAACTTTCTGATCAAGTAACAATAATCCTGCTTAGAAGACAGTTGCCATGGTTACCCCCAAAATCTCTGGGGCTGTTTTTCATTTGGCAAGAAATGGTAGTTGTTTTCCAGGGTGAACCTAATGGGCCAAGATGGGCTGTGGGGGGTGGTGAATCCTGGGGCCCCATCCAATACTCCTGGGCAGCTGGAGAAAGAAAAGCTTACTCCACGGAGGGCCTGACACTCTGGAGAGGGCTTTCTCTATTCATCTCTTGAGGGAGTAGGGCATATTGAGCTCACACGCCAACAGTGATTTGGTAGCCACTATGGAGGCAGCTCTGCTTACCCAATGCTGAGCAGACACTGACAGACAGATGCTTCACATGCCTTATTCCCTTTGACCCTCGCAACAGCTTCTTGAAGGAGGTATCATTCGTCTTTTGGGGGCAGGTACTGGGGATTGAACCCAGGGTTGTTTTATCACTGAGCTACATCCCCAGTCCTTTTTATTTTTATTTTAAGACAGGGTCTTGTTAAATTGCACCAACTGATCTTGAACTTGTGATCCTCCTGCCTTAGCATCCCAAGTATCTGGGATTACAGGCATGTGCCATCATGCCCTGCTGAAGGAGGTACCATTCTTATGTTCCAGAAGAGGTCAATGAGGTTCAGGGAAGTTAAGACACTTCTTGGTGCTGAGCATTATTCTCTAACCAGTGAAATCTCTCTCCCTTACCTGACCTTCTTGGTCACCTCAAGATGAGTTGCCAAATGTCCAGCTGGTGTCCCAATGCTCCATACCTGAAGTTCCCACCCAGTGAACCTCCTGGGAAAAGTGTGATCTCTTCAATCAACAATAGAAGGGGACATGAGTTCAGGCAGCTGTTGATTCTCCTGTCGGATAGACCACCAGATGTGCTGCTGGGGTGGTGGACAAGACTGAACAGGTAGGGGCTCTGCTTGCTATATCCACCCACTCCATGCCACTGGGCCTGAGCATTCTCCACACATTCCACTGAGAGCAGGGGACCAGGTCTTTTCTAGCCTGTGTCTTCCATGGCCTTGGCCCCTTGCACATTAATGCTTTCCAGTCACCCAGCCAGGTAGCACACGTGTGTCCAGGCCCTGATGAGTGCCAGGCCCTGTGCCAGCCCTGGGAACACCAAGACAAAAGGACATCCCTGCCTTCAAGTTTCCCATAGTCTGGAGGAAGAAACACACAGAGCATTGCAAGGCCCTCATGATTTATTTGTGATACAGTGAGTCGTACCAAGCGTTGGGGACCCAGAAGCCATGAACTAATTTTACCTGAGAGGCAAGAGAGAGTGTGGCCTTTGAGTGAGGGGAAAGGATGGTGCAGGGAATACATGGCAAGGCAAACACAAAGCTGCTGCCTTTAGAAGAACTTGTTTGTAAGGTTGGCCCTTGGCTAGAACTTGGCTTTTGAAATATTCCCCAACTCGTTGTGCCTGGACTATTTTTCACAGTGTCTTGTGTGGAGCACCTGTTTTCCTTAAGGGAGCCTGAAATTTTGGTAGTTTCTAGGCAAAGAAAATGTAAATGATCACCCGCCTATAAAAACCCTAAAATTCAAGTTTCAAGCAAGCTTCTCTGGGAAGAAACACATCCTACCTAGGCCTGCATACTCACTCCAAGAGAAAGGAGGGTGTTCAGTGTGCCACGGGAGAGAGAGTACAGGAAGACTGTGCATGGATTTCTGCAGAGTCCTCTATAGATAAACTATAGCCATGAGGACATCTAGATGCCGAGAACCCATGAATCAGTGAACATGTGAGTGGGCTCAAGGACCACTGAAACATGAAAAGTGAATCAGATTTTTAATAGAAGGAGCAGGAAGAGAGGGCATTCCAGGTACAAGGAAAAACATATGCAGAAGCTTGCAGAAGCATGAAAGAGAACTGGGGCAGGGAACCCCATGGCCTGCATGGATGTGTTGATGGACCTGAAAAAGTTCAGAGGAATCAGGAGGGAAAGGGTCCTAGGGGTAGGCAACGGGTCTGGATTTTATCTTAAGAGGAATAGGGGGCACTGGGTGTAGTTCAAAAGCAGTTAAGGATATTTCTATTTCAAAGATCACTCTAGGGGCTGTTGTGCAGGGCTAACTGGAAAAGCAAACAGCAGGCTGGGAAGCCATGAAGGAGGTGCTGCAGCAAAGCAGAGGTCACCTGTGTGAGCCAGGTGTTCCTGACAGCTTCCTGGTCTTCCCGCCCTCTGCCTTTCTATGCTTCCAGCTGATGTTAACTTTAAGGCACCTGTTCAGTCCATTCCGATGGGGAGCAAGCATTTTCTTGCTCCCATCCCTAAGCACCAAAGAAAACTGGTCCAGGTCAATTGTATTTGTGTCCACCCCTGAGCAATGCCCACAGTGGTCTGTATGGTCTAGCCTGGTGATCCCCAATGGGGGGTGTTTTTTCCATTTTAAAGAGACATTTAGTCAGGTGCAGCAGTGCACGCCTGTAATCCCAGTGATTCCAGAGGCTGAGGCAGGAAGATTGCAAGTTCAAAGCCAGCCTCAGTAACCTAGAGAGGCCCTAAGCAACTCAGCAAGACCCAGTCTCTAATAAACAAAAAGGGCTGAGGATGTGGCTCAGTGTCTCAGTGGTTAAGTACCCCTGAGTTCAATCCCTGGTACCAAAGAGGTGGGGGGGCGGGGAGATTTAAATGTCTGAAGACATTTTGGAGGTCACAACCAGGGGCAGTATGCTGCCAACATCTGGAGGGTGGAGAGGTCAGGATGCTGCTAATCTGCCACAATGCGCAGGAGCATTCCCCACTACACACAGTTACGGGGCCCCAAGTGTCAGAAGTGGAGGTGATGAGAGGCCTTATTTCAGGTCAGCACTGTGTGAGAGGATAGCAATGCTGCATATCTAATGTAACCACTAACCACACGTCGCAATGGAGCCCTTGAAATGTGGCCAGTTGTGACTGAGGAACTCAAGTTTCAAGTTTATTTCATTTTAATTAATTTAATTTTAATCTTAAAGAGCCACGTGTGGTTGGCTAATGGCTACTGTGTCCAGCAGAGCAGATCTCTATTCTCAGCAGGCTGTGGGGATTGTTCCTCTGTTCCTCTGATAATCTCCTTCGTTTACATGCTCCAGCTCCAGTATTTCCTCCAGGGCACATTCTCTGGGAGGAAGGGCTACGAAAGGGGTATTCTGGCGATAGCCACCTCCAGCCAGACAAATCCATAACCCAGGCTTGGAGCTCAAGTCCACCTCACTACCTTCCCTAGGGGTGGGTTCTCCTGGGACCAGAGCCAGGACCATCTCATACTGTATCACTGAGCCTCAGATACAAGGATTTGGACCTTGACATAGTCTTTTCCCCAAGAGGCCCCTATTTTGCCCACTTGTCTCTCAGTAACCAGCTCTGGAAAATTGAGAGTCACAGTCATGGTTAAATCTCAGAAAAGTCCCTCTGTTCCTTCCTTTTAGAAGAGTGAGCTAGCTCTGTGTTGTCCCCCATTCCATTGCTGTGGGATCTCCTTTCCGTAACTCTTTCCAAGAAGGAGACAATTTGCTCCAAGAGGACTTGAGGTCCTTCTACGGGCAGAGAAGCTGTTGACAAATCCAAACAGCAGCTCCTCTGGCTTAAAAAAAAGCAAACAAACAAAACCCAAGAAATTAAGTTCTGTGTAACCAGACACAAACCTTAGAAAAGAGCAGATAAAGTTTGAATGTCAACAATGGCAGTAGCATGAAGAGATGCAAATAATGAGTGTTGAGCAGAACAATGGAGGACAAGCCTTTCTGTCAAAAGTATCATAAGGTTGAAAATGTTATTCCTATTTTAGAAATGAGGAAAGTGAAGCTCAGAGAGTAACAGTTTAATTCAAATTGTCAACTTGATTGGAGTAAGAGATGCCAAAGATTAAGAGGCTTCTGGGTGTGTCAATGGGGGTATGTCTAGTAATGATTGGCATGTGGGATAGTGAACTGAAGTGGGGACCCTCCCTAAGTGTGGGCATCACTGTCCAATAGGCTAGAGGCTTGGATGGAATAAACATGGGAAGAACAAGGAAGCTGCAGTAGATGCAAGCCCAGTTCTCTTGAATGAGTACTTAATTGCTTCTGGAATAGACTGAGGACATCAGACTCTCACTCCTTCACTCTTCCAAGGACTCTGCCAGTGATTCTTCAGGGAGTTTCCAGAAGCCTTCAGGTTTGGACTGGGGTTGCATCATTGTTCCTATTGTTCTGAGGCTTTAGCATCTTGGACTGCACAGCTCTGGGTTCCTCCAGCTCTACAGGCTGCAAATAGCCACTGTGGACTATCCAGCTTCTGCTTGTGTATGTCAATCTAATAACTCCCCTTTTATAATCAGATCTCACACTGGTTCTGTTCCTCTAGAGAATCCTAATACTGAGAGTTTAAGCCACTGACCCAAAGTAACACAGCAAGTATATGATAGAATTAAGATGTGAACCCACATCTATCAGATGCTAAATCCTACTCTTAACCCTGAGACACCTGTGGGAAAGTGTAGTTTCATTGGACAGGCAGGAGTGGCAGGGAAATCTCCTTAGGTCACTTGTCCAAGGAGGGCTCCTAGATTTTCTGGAGACCTAGACAGGCTGGGATGTGGAATCCCAGCATCCCCTCAAACACCAAGGAAGGGATGAAACAAAGCTGCTACCTCCCAGTTCTGCTTGGGAAGCCAGCTGTGCCTCTAATTGGCTTCAGGGAGGAAGATGTGGTTGGGGGAAGGCTATTTACTTCACAGTGGGAAACATACATTCTGATTTGCTTGATCAAAACCTAGTCTGGAGCTCGGGGGGCTGTGGCGGGTAGAGACTTGGAAGCTGGCAGGCACAGGCACTGGGCTGGGGTGCCTGGGGAACGGCTTATCTTTGAAGTGTTTGCAGAGCCTCCTAATTAAAGGACGGGCCCACAAAGAAGCAAGTTGAAAAACGTTGTATTAGAATCTGGATGCTGCAAATCTCCATATTGAAAATTAATCCCTTTTCTGGCTTAAAGATGATGTACTTGGGTATTTTCTTAGATGCATGTGGCTTTACCACTGTTACCTATTCAGGCTCTTTGGAGTAAAAATGCATGCCCTGGAACAAGCAAGGATGGCCAATGTGTGGCAGATGTCTGCCAGTGACTAGCCCACACCGTTGACAGACATCAGTAATCAATCAAAGCACTATTTCCTGTGGAGTCTAAACAAAGCTTCAGGACTATTTTTAGAGCAGGTCTCAAGGAAGCCACTACCAAGTGAATCAAATTGAAACATAAAATGAATTGATATGCCACTCTTGCACTTAAAGTCAGGTGTGGTCCGCAAGCCTCATAAGTGTGGCTTAAAGGACAGGTCCATCTTATTTAAAGTAAACACACTGGACCAAAGTTATTGTCTCAAAAACCTTTATGATGTTAGGGTGGACCCAGTGCAGGAGTGGGGTGAACTCACAGTCCACACAACCAAAGAGATTCCAGTTCAGTGTGTCCTTTTGGATGTATCTCTCTTAACTAAGTGATTGATCAATCCTCTCCTTGATCTGCTTCAATAATGGGGAGCTCATTACCTTATCAGGTGGCTTACACCTTTTTTGGACAGCTGTCAACAGTGTAGGTTATGGAATCAGCCGATCCTGAGATTGCAATCTGGTTTGGGCTGCTATAACTGTGACTTTGAGAAAGCCACACCATCTTGCATGTCTTAAGTGTGGGGAAATGATGCCTGCTTCAGGCAAGTGTGAACTATAACTGAGTACATGTTAAACAACTCACAGAATGCCCCAAATGTGGTCAGTGCACAAAGCATCTGGGTTTTCGTTTTTAAATTGTGCCAAAATTTGTCTTACCGAGTCTTCCTCCATAGGTTCCTTAGGGATTCCAGAATATGTCTGCTTCCTCCTCCCTATGACAACCTGGCAGATGTTTAAAGACACATTTGAAGACAGAGTGTCACATCTTTTCCACTTCTTCCAACATTTTCAGAAATCTTTTATCTAATGCTCACCTCCTCTGTACTTGCTCTTAATGGGTGGGCCCAAATCTTGGGTGTCCTTGGCCACATCTGGTCAAGACTGTCATCTTCCTCATCCTGAACCTTATACATGCATTCCTTCATTCACTTATTTTTCACACACTCAATTCACTTAAATATTTCACTGAATCCCTATTGGGTATCAGGCACTTTGCTAGGAACAAAGAATACAATGAAGAACCCAACAAGACCCCCATCCTTCATTGATTCATTCCCAAATGGTTCTCTTGATTCATTGATTGAACAAAGATGTCAATATGTCAATCACTCTGATAGAAGTTGTAAATGCAGCAGAGGATAAGGCAAAGGGTTTTCATTCATTCAACCAGTTAGTATTTATTTATTTATTTATTTATTTATTCATTCATTCTCTAAGTCAGCTAAGAAGTCAGACATAAAGAGATTATTGGCATAAGTACTATGACATTGAGGTTTTCTATTCGTCAATACTGTATATTTCTAATCCCATTTGTGACTTAAAAGATTATTAAAATGTGTCCTGGTGAAAAAACAAAGGGGAAACAAGAGAATGAACCAGTAGAGCAAAATGCATATGTAAGGGTCCTGAGGCATGAAAGACAGGATACATTGGAGGCCCAAAGGGGTGTTCACTATATTCAGAGCACAAGATAAGGGACAAGGGAGAGATGGGATTGGAGATGAAGGTAGGGCTATAGGAAAAAGAAGAATTCTAAGAAGGGAATCAATATAACCAACCAACTTTTCATTCTAGAAGGACTTCTCTGATATGGAGAAGAACAAACCAGGAAGGGAGAAGAACAGAAACAAGGAGACAAGTGAGGAAGCTATTGCTATTGTCCAGGACAGAGAGCTGGCTTGGACCGGTGTCCACAGTGGTGATGAAGAGGAGTGGACAGATCTGAAGGTTATGTGGAAGTAAATTGGAATCCAAGGACTTGGTGCTTGTTTCCTTGTGTGAGATGGAAAAATAGGAGGAGGGAAGGATGCCCCAGTTGGTGGCTTGGGTGACTGGGTCAACAGAGTTGCCAACTACTGGTTCCCAGGAGGAGGGGTTCCTCTGAGCACACGGGATCTTTCTGCCTTATCACACTCTTCAGAAGAATAACTGTGCATTCCCTGTTGGACTTTGTCCTTCATCTTGGGGTCAAGTTAATCTTCAAAGGACAAAAGTCCCCTGCTCCTCTAAGCTGTAAGGACATGACCCTCCATGTGGGAAGCCTGTTGCAGTCTCACATTGTCTGAAATATGCCTGCCAGGCTTGGGGTTTAGCACTAGTAAGCCACTTGTCTATTAGGCCTAACATCACATCTTCCTCCTGGTGACTAGCCGATATAAACCTTGTATTTTGGCCTCTATTTTTACTCTTTTTCTTTTATTTCACAACTTGTTCAACATCTGGGAGGAGGACCATTTACGAGGGATTTCCTTATAATTCCTCAAAATTTGATGTATTAAGGAATAAAAAAATTAGAAATTAGGAAGTCACGTCTGCCCGTGGAATCATCTGGGGGCAACTAGAGTCTGTCTGTGATCTTGGTGTGATAGTTTTCCATTACTATAACAAAATACCTGAAATAATCAAATTTAAAGGAGGAAAGGTTTATTTTGGCTCACGGTTTCAGAGGTTTCAGTACATGCAGTTAGCCTTATTGTTTTGGGGCCCATGGTGAGGTAGAACATCATAGTGGGGAGCACATGGTAGACCAAAGCAGTTCACCTTATATTGGCTGAGAGGTGAAGAAAGAAAGAGAAAGCACTGGAGTCCTAATACTTTCTTCAAGGATATGATCCCATAGGGCAGGAAGACTTCCACCCGGGCCCCACCTCTTAAAGGTCCTACTACCTCCCTACAGCACCATGGGCTGGGGAGAAAGCCTTCCACATGTGGACCCTTGGGGGGACACTTGTCCAAGCCTGGGTGGGGAATTTTGACTTTGGTCATTTGTATAAGCTCGATTTAGGCCTATTGGGTTTTCCACAGCTGTATGGCTATCTTTCAGCAGTTCTTGTGTGGGCAGGAAGATTGTACCCTAGTCTAAGTGGTATGTTGGCCTTGGTGGGTGACTGGAACTTCTGAAACATTCAGCAAAAATTGGGGTCTCTGAGAAGCCTCCTTCCCAATAAATAGCACCCCAAATTTGCAACCTGGGCTTTGCATTGAACAAAGAGTAAAGATCAAGGTGCAGAAATTGTCCACTACTGCATCAAGCCAGGCTGAAGGACCTGAATGAGGTCTGCTAACCTGGACCACGGCAGGCCATCCCCCTGTAGGGATGCAGCAGCACAAAGCCCATTCTCTATGGCCAGCTCTCCCTGGGGAAGATGAAGGGACAGAGAGACCAGAGGGGGCCTTGGAAAAGCCTTAGTGTGAAAACCAGGAAAGTGGAGAATGCATTTCCTTCTAACACCATTCCTCGAGATGCGAAATCAGGAAGAGGAACATTAAGCTGGGTTCCTAGAAGCCAGCCAGTCCTTAGAGCACTTCATGACAGCTTTAAATTTGATGGTCGATTGGGTTTACTTAGTCTGAGGAGACCTAGCCAGGCACACCTTTTCCTCTCTCTTGCATCCTCACCCAGCCCTGTTCTGCTCTGCAAAGGAGCTAGAGAGGAGTCAGTGTGAGTCAGTAGGTGACCATTGTTCTAAGAATCCCTTGGGTACTGAGACCCTTTGACCACTATCATATCCTGAGCTTATGAGGTTCCGGCTCAGGAGCAGCTTCTCCATTATTTTCTTTAGTATTAAGGCCCAAGTAAATAATTCAGCAGTGTTTCTGGTCCTCCAGTGCATTCAGCAGCAGCAATTAGCGAAGGTTCTGCTGGGATCACCTTGTTTCCAGTATCCCTTGACCTCTGACTCCAGTGAATTTAATTCTGCTCCTTTAATAATTTCTGAGAGTGTGAATTCTGTTGAGTGAGCAGGTTCCCTCCTACAGAAATCAACCTAAATCCTGAAGCAGCACACAGCATATTCAGGAAGAACAAGTCCTGATTTGTTTGGGGGACAAGCAGGAGTTGCTCTGGATGCAGGTTGAGGAACCCAGGAAAAGCCTTGCCTCAATATGTGGGCTTCTTGGCTCTCCAGCACCCTTCAGATGAGTTGCTGCCTCTAGGCTTTGGTTCTAGGAAAGATTCCTTCAGTGGATGTGTGTGTGTGTGTGTGTGTGTGTGTGTGTGTGTGTGTGTATGTGTGTGCACACACTAGAGATTAAACCTAGGAGCGCTTAACCACTAAGCCACATCTTCAGTCCTTTTTTTATGTTTTATTAGAGACAGGGTCTTGCTGAGTTGCTTAGGACCTAGATAAATTGCTGAGGTTGGCTTTGAACTTGCAATCCTCCTGCATTTGCCTCCAGAGCTGCTGGGATTACAAGCATGTGCCACTGTGCCCAGACTCATTTAGTGGATTATTGCAGGGAACAGACTAGCTGGGAGATGGCACAGTTCTCAAACTTGGAAATCCAAGTCCCTCTTCTATTGTTCATTCCTTCCTTTATTCAACAATTTATATTCTGGTCACCGGACTGAGTACTATAGGAAGCAAAGATGAGAACTGTGTGGTTCTTTAGGGGAAGAGAGACGTGCAGTAGGCAGGTACAGAGAAATTGAGCCAAGCTAGAGAATAAGGTTATCCTGCAGCTCAGGTGCCACTGCACCCCAGGGTACCTGAACCGGGAGAGATTGATTAGGCCTCTATCTGCAGAACTTTGGAACTGAATCGAGAAATGCTTGACTTTCCAGTATCTGGAACCATAAAGGTAAAGTTAGAAGGCTGTGGGGTGAGCTCGCCTTGTGATTTAGCTCTCCCATCTGAAAAATGGGAGGGAGAAAGAGGTAGAGATAAAGGACCAATGCTCAGAAAAAGCAAAAGTGAAAGGGAAAAGTTGGCATTGAAGCATTTCCAGAGCTTTTCCAAGTTTATACTGTAGGCCTTTTAGAGACCCAGTGGCACTCTCGCCCTGGGGTTCTGTGAGACACCCCTTCCATAGCCAGTCCCTCTTTTTTGCCTAAGTCAGCTTGAGTGCATTCCTAACACTTGCAAGCAAAGTGATTTTAAACTATTATGACAGACAGTTGTGAGATAGAGGCATAATTGTAATACTGACGGGAGAGGACACTGTGGGGGCACAGACTAGGGAGGTCCAACTTTAGGTGAAGGGTTCATGCCACCTAGGGAAGGCTTCATAAAGGGCCGACATGAGATCACAGTAAAGTAGGACCAACAGCAGTGACCAACATCATCAAATAGTCTCTCTGTGCTGGACATTCTCATAGGTGCTCTGTGCTTATCTCTCACTTAGTTTTTGCAGCAACCTAGCAAGTACAGACAGTGATGATCCCATTTGTCAGATGGGAGAACTAAGGCTCCATTGCATGGGATCAGAAGTGATGGAGCAGAAATTGGCATTCTGGCATTTTTCAAGCCCTACTCCCTTGCCCACTGTGCCCCTCACCAAGGTCCACCAAATGGATAAGAGACAGCAGGGCTGGGCTGGGGCTGGCTTTTCATGTAAAATGAACAGCATATGCCAAGAAAGGTAGAGAGGAGGAGAGTGCCAGTATCTGGGTATGATCAGCTGTGTGATCATGATGCAGCACAAAACGAGAATGTGGAGCCTCTTATTCATTAATTATTAAGAATTTTGCAATGATAATATAGGACATTAAACCAGGTGTGGATCTCTCTGGATGCCATCACATGTAAGCCTGTGAAAGTCCCATATCCATGAAGACAACCAGGAGCTTGGGGCATCATCACCATCATTTCCTGCCTTTTTTGCAAGGCTGAAGATGTGAATTTAATCCTGAGGGGTTGGGGAGCCATTGAAAGATTTTAAGAAACCTAGGTCCAGCCTGGGATTGTGCTTACATATAGAAGACGATTATAAGCACTAAGAAGAAGTGGGTGGCCATCCTTATTCCTCTAGGGAATTCCAACAGGGATTTAACACAGTATGCTTGGGACCTCTTGACCACTTGAGAGAATCTGGCCAAGGATATTCAGAGCTAGAGTGGGAAAATCCTCACTGAGGGCATGTTGACTCCATTAACACAGTATTTTTTTTTTAAATGTCTCAGCTGGAGGAAAATATTTAAATAGAAGTCATTAGCGAGCATATATTTGAAGCCAACAGTGCCTAATAAGTCAAAATTGCTTTCCCTAAAAATGAAACCTATTGAAGACTTTCAGCCCCCCACTTTCTGAAGTGCTCAATTAGGATGAGGAAAAAAAAATCCATAGCTCTCCATAGATTGAAACTGTTGAGAGGCAGGAGTGCTTTCTGGTTAGGCATTGTCCAACCACAGTGATACAAATCAGCCCTTTAGGATAATTTGTGTCTGGGAGAGGAGTTCGGAAATGGGTCCTCTTGGAGCTAAAAGCATCGTAAATAAGCTGGTTTGGGAGACTACGCTGGCTGCAGCTGGGAGCTATAGAGTGGTCGCCCAACTGCCCCCCGCCAGACACATAGAGCCTGCTGCCTCCTGGGTTGAGCGGACTGGGAGATGGCCATGTGGGTCCTAGGTGGTCCACACCCCTGATGTACGTGAGACTCGGCCATAGAGAGGGGCAGGGACCTGGCTACTGCCCCACATGGGGCAGAGACCAAGTCAGCACCAGGGACACACTTCCTGACTTTAATTTCTCACTGGGCTAGGAGGTGAGCTGAGGAGGGAAAGGACAGTTCCAGAGACCCAAAGACACTGTGGTAAGTATAGGGTCGTGTCTCACAGAATCATGAAGAAAACAAATACATAAACCAAAACATGCGTGTGTGCATGTGCACATGGATGCATTGTGTGTGTGCTCCTGTGTGTCTGTGAATGTTCAACCACTGAACAGCCTCAGCATGTATGTGTGCATTATGTGTGCATTTGTGTGCATGTGCCTACGTGTGCATACATGTGCATGTGCTCTCATGCATGTATGTGTGCATGTGTGTGTGCTAGAATGTGAATATATGTGTGCTTATATGCATCTGTGATTAGATTGGGAGCATCTAATTCCATCTGGGGGAGTCAGAGAATTTAATCCTGGGGCTGAGGGTAATGTTTTGAGCAAAGTTGACAAAACATAGATGGTGAATTTGACTGGACCTGGCAGGGCCTGGGGAGGGAGTTTGTACCTAATCTTGTGGGGTCTTGAAGAATCAAAAGGAATGGGGTGACTTGGAGAGATGCCATAAGTGCCTGCATACAAGATGAAATGGTTTTTCTCAAATTTTCCCCTCTGGAACAATTCCTTCCTAAGTCTGTCATGTAAAAAGCAGGGCACTGTTCAGATGATTTCAAAAAGCAATGCAGCAGCCTGAAACCCCCTCAATCTGTTGGTGAAAATAAAAGGAGACAAAGAAATTGAACACAGATGGAGTAATTCATTATTCCTGGGAGTCTGACCCTATAATTGTCAGATGTTATTGTAAGAAAACCTTTTAAAGGTTATCTTAAAAAAGCAATGAACAGAATTATTTATTCCGAGGAGACAATCCTCAATGTGGGTAAAGAGGTGCTTGTGGTTTGGCTGCAGAGGAGCCAACTCAGTCTTTATGGAAGATAAAGGATGGTTCTGTCGAGGAGGATGGGCCTGGGAAATACGGAGCTGTGACTGGACCCAGGGGTCTGGAGTCCAGGACCCAGGCGACAGCTGAACCTGGCTGGGGGTGGGGAAGGACTAGAAGGACAGGGGAGGGGAGGGATGACATGGCCCACAGAGGCAGAGAGGAGACTTGGGGCAAGGCCTCACTTGTCTCAGGTGAATCCTGCAGAGACAAGGGTGTTGCTGAATGCCGCATTCACTTGGAGCCAGTTCTGTCTGCCTGGAAATCGAGGTGACAGAGACTTAGTGACTCCTGGCACTTGCTGTCACTTCCCATTTTTCTGCTCCTCACAGCTTGGTTGGAACTGGGTGGAGGCTGGTCACGGAGCCTGATGCACACCTGAGCCCTGATATCTCTCAGGTCTAAGGAACAAAGAGGGTCCCTGGGCCCCACAATCCAGGGTTTTGTTGGCTAGAGGCGGGGACAGGAGGATGGGCAGGTGCTGACAGTGCTCCCCCACTAGGGGTCCCAAAGGGAAAAATAAGTAAGTACAGCTATTTGTCCCAAACTCAGCCAGAGATTCTGAGGATCAAACTCATACTTGAGTTAAAACATACTTCTCCATGCTCCCCATCACTGGTTGCCATGGCAACAAGCAGGCAGGCCCTCAAGTGATGGTCACTCTCCCTTTTGCAGATCATAGCTCCTGTCCACCGGTGAAAGACTTTCAGAGGCCCTAGGGTTTCCTAATGTGCCTCCAGCCTTCTGAAGGCACTCATGTGCCACTGAAGAGGACTACTTCCCTCCCTGAGCATTGCAGGTGTGTTTTCTCTCTAGATTTGGCTGAAGAATCCATCCCTTCCTCACCCCAGAGCAGTCTTCTCCATCCACTCCTGGCTTCTGCTTCAAGGTGTTCTCAAGCTCCATCCCATTCCTCTAAATCACATTATAGGCTCTTCTGAGCTGCCTGCCCTGAGGAAAGAATGGACTGTAGGGTCCTTCTGAATTGTATGGACACTTTCTGTGCCCCCAGGATCCCTGCCTGCCCTTCCCCTAAGCCCTCCCGCACTACCCTCCAGTTCTCCACCCTCACAGACACTCAAATATCATATCTCCCAGGCTCAGGGCATATGTCCATCTCACACATAATCCCAGACAGGAACAGAGCAGATGAATGAGGAGACAAGGGATCCTGAAGGACCATTCATGGGACACATATTCTCTGAGCCCTGCCCTTGAAAAACAGCTAAGTTGCAGGCAGTGGTAACATCATGAAGGGACATGAGGAGAGCTGTCAAAACCATCCACACTGTCAGACAGGCTAGGGTTGGCTGGTAGAGCAGGGCTGTGGGGAGTGTCTGGACCAGATTAAGAGGTGGTCAGGATGGAGAAGATGAGAGCCATCCAAACCAAATTTAGGAATGTAGACTGGACAAGGGTTTACAATGAGATGAGCTGAGATGAGAAAGAGGGAAATGCAGAGACCAACACCCATGTGTCTAGCTCAGGTCCTTCATGGATGGTAGAACCAAGGAATGTGGGATCAGAGGAAGAAGATGCTCAGGATGGGAAAGGGGATGTGTTGTTAGGTGACTGACAAATGCTCAGAAGCTGGTGGACCATCCATGGCGACATATTGAAAAGACAGCTGGGGCTGAGGGTAGAGGTCAAAGCAGAGAATATGGAAGGTCTAAAGGAGAAGTATAGAAGAAGCCTGAGGACAGGACTTCCAAGAACATCTTGTTTAAAGTGTGGGACAGGAAAAAAAGGAGCCTGTGAGTGAGATAGTGAGCTGAGGGGAGAGCGAGGCAAGGAGATTGGAGGCTCCTGGGGCTGTGTTTTAGTCAGCTATTTCACTGCTGTGACCAAATGACCTGTCCAGAACAATTTTAAAGGAAGAAAAGTGTATTTGATGGCTCACGGTTTCAGAGGTCTCAATCCATAGACAGCCAGCTCCATTCCTCAGGGCTCGAGGTGAGGTAGAACATCATGGCAGAAGAGTGTGGTAAAGGGAAGCAGCTTGCATAATCAGGAAGCAGAGAGAGAGACTCCACTCTCCAGATACAAAATATACCCCACAGCCACACCACACCCCAATTCCCACCTTCCCCAGCCACACACTATCACTTCAATTAATCCCATCAGGGATTAATTCACTGATTGGGTTAGGACTCTTACAACCCAATCTTTTCTCCTCTGAACCTTCCTACATTGCCTCACATATGACCTTTTGGGGGACACCTCTCATCCAAGCCATAGACCACAGGGGTGGGTCAAATAGGGATGGAGAGGTAACCTCTGGAATTGGCAGTCAGGTGTTGCTGACATCTGGGAGGAGCTCTTTCGAGAAAGTGGTACTGGCAAGAATAAGACTTGGAGGTGGTGGAAGGAATGAAGGCAGTTAGAGTATGACTAGATGTTGGAGATGAGGAGGAATAAGAGTGGGTGGTCAAGTGGACAGATGGACTGGGGGAAGGCCTCCATATTGAGGAGATGTGAGGAAAAGCAGGGGCTAAGAGAAAGGAGGAACACTTTGTGACACTAGTGGCTGGACAGAGGAAGGAGGGAATAAGCAGGGTCTGGAATGTCAGGGAATTATTCTTTTTAGAGGGGGAGAGGGACACAGGAGGTCTAAAGATACAGATAGTCCTGAGGTGAGGGGTGTGGAGAATTGTGGATGGGTCTGCCTTGTCTATGAAGTTGGAGACTTGGAAGTGCAATCTTCTCTAGAGGTGGGGGTTAGGAGGAACAGGGAGGAAGGCTATTGGAGAGAGAGGTAGGAGGCTCTCAGCCTGTTATTGCATTGATGTACGGATGCACTCTGGGCAGAACTCAGTATAGAGCCAGGCCTATGAGGTTGGATAAAGATTGTGGGCATCTGGAAGTCTCTGCTCAGGGCAGACTCCAAATACCCAATTGAGGAACCAGGTACATTCTGCAAAGTTCAGGTACGATATGGGGCTCAAAGACAGGTATGCTGAAGGGCAGGGCCATGACTCTTGCCACTCCTTTTGACATCCCATTATGTTCTGCCTAAACCTGTGAAGTGGGTGCTCAAGGCACACCAGAGGAACGCCACTCTCTTGGGGTGGGCTCTGGAAGAACAGGTGAGTTGGGGGCCTTTAAGGAGTTGACAGCGTCAGGATGGGTATTTCTTCAAAAGAGGACCTTAAGCCCTGTGTGGGGCACTTGATGGGGTGCCAATCAGCCCACCATTGAGAAATCTCTGTTCCCTTTGAACGCAGGCAGAACCTGTGGCTTGCTTCTTACCAGGAAGATAGGCAAAGGTGATCGGGTGCCATTCCTGTGAATGTAGCCATGTTGCAGGGAACTGTGGATGATTTCTACAGTCAATAATTAGGAAGAAACCAGAGTGTCAGTCATCCAGCTGAAAGGAAATGAGTTCTGCAAAAATTCAAATCAGCTTGGAAACTGATTCTTCCCAGTGGAGACTCCACATGTGAAGTAGCTCTGCTGACCTTCCCTGCAGCCAGCTGAGTCCTGAAAAGACCCAGTTAAGCTGTGCCAAAAATTCTGGTGTACAGGGTCTCTGAGATAATAAATATGAATCTTTTTAAGCCACAAAGATTGTGGTAATTTCTTATGCAGTAAGAGGAAATGTATACGATACCCCAATATTCACCTATCCATTCACCCAGAAGTCCACTCAGCCATGTGTCACCCATTTTCTCCTTTATCTCCTCATCCATCCATCCACACTTCCTTCTTAGCTATCAGTCATTAATTCAATCAATCAATAGTTATTGAGACTCTGCTGGCTGCAGACCCTTTTCTAGGTGCTGGGGATCAGCAGCAACTGTGAAGACAAACAATCTCCCTGCTCTCATGGGCACACAGTCTATATATTCACACCTGCTACTGCCCATCCAGCCCCTGTGTACCCACCACCCCTAATGCCCATCTGCACAAAACCTGGTCACCCACCTCCTGTCATCAATTTGCTTGCATACCCATCCTTCCAGAAGACCCAGATATGGAAGCATGACTTCTAAAGGGTTCCATTCACTTGGTCAACAGACATTTGTTAGGAATCTACTGGTCCTATGCTGAATATCGGAGGTCAATTTGTAGGGAAGAAATCACATCAAGGCATATAGGTGAGTAGGATTTTTTCCCTATACAAATAGAACTTATTTTCTGACAAGTGTTCTGAAAATGCTGTACCTCCACTGGGACAGCAACTCAGAGCTGCCTTAGAGGACCCAGGCTTCCTTTTTCTTTGTGCTCTGTCCCCTTGAGGGTTAGCTTGTCACCTTATGATCCCAAGATGACTCAAAGAATAATGCAGTTAAGTTTAGGTGCCCTGATAGAGACCCTCAGAAAAAAAGGGTGAGGAAAGGGATTAATGGACTAAAACTGTTTCACTTATTTAAAAATATTTCTAAACAAAGAAACAATTTGCGTTGAAAAAAACCGATTATGGAGTATTTATCGTGCACACTGACATCAATGTGCTGTTTTGAAGAAAAGGAGTGGGGAGTGACTGTTTAAATGATGAATCAGTCCATCTGGGGTGAAGGAGCAGAGCTGGAGGTGGAGGCTTAGGAGAAGCCAACTGTCCCTCAAGTGACCCTTTCTGTGCCCTCAGGACACCTAGGATGGGGAAAGGTATAGGTAAAAATGAGCAGCCCTGGTATATCAGGTGTGCCTCTGGCAATTTTCAGCAGCACGTCTGACCTTGACACTGCATTTTCTCCAGAATTTTCTTTCAACCACTAGCCATCTGCCAGCACATTCTGCTAGAATTTCTTCCATGGCAGCTTCTCCTCTTGCCTGCCTTTCCTTAGGATGTTGACCAACTCTCCCTCCCTGGAGGTCAGCCTATGGGCCTCACTCCCTGAGAGACAGCATCTGTAGTCACACGATGCCACCAGCTTTAAGAACTCCTCTAGTTTGGGATGTTTGGTTGATTCTTGAGACTGTCAAAGTCATGAAAAGCAAGGGAAAAATTAGAAACCAACACAGCCCAGAAGAGACTTAAGAAGACAAGACAATTCAATGCAGTGTGCAGCCCTGCATGGGATTCTGGGACAGAAGGAGGATGTTAGTAGGAAAACTGATGAAATCCAAATACAGTGTAGAGTGTAGTTAACAGCAGTGTACCGATGTCAGTCAATGTTTTGATTTTGACAAGAGTACCATAAAATGTTGGCCATGAGGAAAACTAATGAGAGGTATATGAGAATTTGTTCTTTTTGCAACTTGTCTACAACTTAAGTTTATTCCAAGGTGAAAAGTTTATTGAAGTGAACCCATGTCCTCTTGTATCAATGCTAGATGTATACTTGAGGTGCTTCAGTAGTTTGATTTAAATGACTCTCAAGTTCAAGGCCATGGATGAGTGACTTACAGAGAAATTCATAAAAATGGGGCAAAGATAAAATGCTTCCTGCACTAGGCATCAGTGTCTGCCAGCTGGTGCACACGAGGTAGCAGGAGGAACAGAGCAGGGCCACTTCTGCCGTCCCCCTGCATCATGGCTTGCTTGCTACTCTTACCCCTTCCAGCTGATGACTGATTCCATGGGCTCCACATCCATCCCATTTTGCACACTTGGCAGTCCTTCAGGGCTTTCTGTTTCTCAGTCTCAGCCAGTTGCCAGGTTGGTGCCAATGGCAGTGGTTGGGGGATTGGGCAGTTACAATTCCCAATACAACAACCCTTATTCCAGCCGCCTGCCATGTCAGACCCTATGCCAGGGTTAGAAGTTAGAGCTAGAGGAATGATCATAGCTGTCATTTATTAAATATATAGTCAGTGCTAGAAACAATGCCCTGGAAATGAAGCACTTTCCCTATTTTGCAGGGATATAAAAAACTAAATCTTAGTATTTTATCCACAGTAGAACTTCTTTTGAAACCAGTCAATCCTCTCAAACTCCGCTTTATCGGCTGAGCTTATGTAACATCCTAAATCCTTCGTTGTCATTTCAATAACGTTCACAGCCTCTTCACCAGAGTAGGTTCCGTCTTAAGAAACCACTTTCTTTGCTCATCCCTAAGAAGCAGCTCCTCATCTGTTCAAATTTTATCATGAGATTGCAGCAATTCAGTCACACCTTCTAACTCTAGTTCTCTTGCTATTTCCACCACATCTGCAGTTACTTCCTCCACTGAAGTCTTGAACCACTCTCAAAGTCAGCCAGGAGGGTTGGAATCAACTTCTTCCAAAGTCTCGTTAATGTTAATATTTTGACCTTCTCCTTGAATCACAGAATGTTCTTTGTAACACCTTAGAAGAGCAAATTCATTCCAGAAGGTTTTCAATTCACTTTGCCCAGATCCATCAGAGGAATCACTATCTATGGTGGCTGTAGTCTTAGAAAAAGTGTTTCCTAAATAATAAAACTTGAAAGTTGAACCTTGATTCACAGATTGCAGAATGGACCTTATATTAGCAGGTGTGAAAACAAAACAAAACACCCCAAACCCAAACAAACAAACACAAAACCACCTCTGGGAGAAATGGCATAATCTGCCCAAATAGAGAATTGGGTCCCCAAAGCATTCTCCTCTTATTCTCCTGCCTCCCTTAAAGAAGCTCTTCAATAGTGATCAAACTGACCATTTTACAGAGAGGTAAACCAGGACTCAGACGAGTAAGTTTTGCATAAGGCCCACAGTCTAGCCAGGTCTGGTCAAAAAAGGAACTCAGATTTCAGATTTTCTCTCTCTCTCTCTCTCTCTCTCTCTCTCTCCCCTCTGAATTCCTAAAACTTTCTGAGCACCTCTAGTCCCTGCTTCTGGAGTCCAGCTACTCCCAGATCAGTCCAGGGCTTAGGGAAGTCCCTCTACCCCAGGTAGGTACAGGTTCTCTGCTCTGCCTCACACCCCCACCACCCCTCCTGTCTGCAGGCCCAGCTCAGCAGGGGGTACAATTACCATCTGTGTCACTGGCATCTTTACAGAGGCATATTTAAGTCACTGCGGCACTCACAGTAGAGAGCAAGTAAATACACAGCCCGGCAAAGTGCTGAACCCAGCCTCAGGTCTGACTGCATGGCGCAGACATCAAAGAGCTCATAACGCCATGGAAAAAGTGCAAAGGAAGAAAGAGGAAACTGCATCTCCCCTTCTGAGATGCTGCCAAAGGTTCTCTTGGTCTCTGAAAGATGGATGTTCAGAATACACACAGAGTGAAAAGTAACCTCCCAGAATATTCTGGAATGGTCAAGTCTGCGCTACCCTGCAGGCCAGGGTAGTGGAGGAACAATAGCCAAGAGCTGTGCAGGTAAAGACAAATACCCAGATGTAGACCCCGCCCCCCACATGCTGATGTGATGGGCCACCTGCTTCTTCATCTCACCACAAGTCCTGGGCAGGGAGGTGTAGTGGAGTGAGCCCCACACTCTCCCTTGGGGTCCCTGGTGGCTGATAGAATCCTATGGACAATAAGATGGCTCCACACAAACAGGGATCTTTTTGTGACCAGAGCAAGAGCAAGCAGACTTTGGTTCTTGAAAAGAAACATGGTGTCCATTGGGAACCGGCCTGGGTTCATTAAAAATATTTCATGCTAGACACACTGCATCTTAAAAATCAATTATTTATTTAATAAATGTTTAGTGAGCATGCCTATGTGCCAAGAATTAAGCTTAGCACTAAGGATATCGCTCTAAATGAGATGGAAAGTTCCCTGGCTATGTGGAGCTCAGATTTTAGTTGTGGAGGCTGTGAGGGCAGAGGAGGAGAAAACAGACAATAAACCAGTATATGCACAAGGTGATGGTGGGTGACAAGAGCTGTGAGGACTGAGAACTGGACAGCAGGGTAGAATGTCAGGGCAGGCCCCTTGTGGGGGTGGCAATTAGAGGAAGAGAAGGTACCATGAGCCTGGTAGATTAGAATGTGGTGTATGCAACGTCTGGATTTCAGAAAAGCCTTTAGAAAAATCCCCACATGTAATATTTACTAAAATAGGTGCTTGTTCTGCGGCAGATGCTGTTTTATTAATGTACTCATCAGTTCAGACTTTGGGTCTGTTTTCTTGACCAGTTCTCCACACTGGGAACTCCTTAAGGGTTCTGGTTCTTCTCATCAGGAGTCTCCAGTGTTCACTGCGACATCTGACACACAGTGAGTGCTTGTTCAGTGAACAGATGGAAGGATGGCTGGAAGAAAGGAAGGAGGGAAGGAAGCAAAAAGAGAAGAAAGGAAGGAAGGAACTAGGGAGGGCAGGAAGACAGGCAGGCCAGCAGCTGACCTGAAGTTAGGAGGCAGTGTAAATTCTTGTGATCCAACAATCAAGGTCCACAAAGAGAGATTATGAAGTTCAGAGCCAAACATAGAGAAGGAAGTGAGGTAAGATCAGACCTGTCTGATTCTTAGACCCAGACTTACAGGGGAGGCAGTGAGGGGCGCATTACCCATCTGTAACTGGACATAAGTCAGCACCATGGTGGGACCACTGTAGAAGCCCCTGTGACATTAGAATCTCTTCCCACAACTGCTTGTGGGATATGGACAGGGATAATATGCAAATGACTCCAGTGGTCCTGGCTATGTAGAGAAGAGATGGGGTCAGGGAGTTGGTGTGGCTTGGGAGCAACTCTATTATCAGGCCTGGCCCAGGTGGCCTCCTCACACCCTCTTACCTGTCACCATTGCTAGGGAGGAGGGCTTCATCCCAATGCTGAAATGCTCCTGACCATTTTTGATACTTAAGCTGCCTTTCCCAAGCCCTTCTCAACTACCCCACGTGTCTTCTCTCTCCACATCCCTCCTTACAGTCAGCAGGTACACCTACCTGTCTCCCACACAGAGGTCTATACAGGTGCTTCCCTGGAGGACTTTGTAATGCAGGTGCAGTGGGACATCATGTTCTATCCTTAATGCTCCTCTCCTTCCCTGGTGGCAACCCCATGGACTCCCCAGCTTGAGTCCTCTGTCCCAGGTAGCCGCTCAAGGTGGCCTCCTCTCCCAAGTAGTAGTTGTGGGACTGTATCTGGCTGAGCTGGTCTTGAGTTCCCCTGGGCTGTTTTTGATGCAAGCCTTGGGCCATCATCTACCTTTGAGTATCAGGAGTTTCGTCTGCTTAGTGGGTACATCCAGGCAGCTTATTGTGAGTTTTAAGTGGGGCATTAGGTATACAATGGCCAGAGTTGGCTTCATAGGCATGGGACTATGCAAGGTATAGGAGTCTGTACTTGGAAGGACCCTGCACTTGGTTTCATGTTCTGCCCTCATATCTTGAAATTCTTGATAATTTTTGAACATGGAGCCCACATTTTTATTTGCACTGGACCCTGTAAATTATGTAACTGGTCCTAGAGAGAGGTTTGAATACCTAAAAAGCATTGTAAAAAGCACAGTTAGTATTGTTGATAAAAATGATACAGATATTTCGGTAAAGGATATGTATACTTATGGCAGGGAGAGGGTGTGCATTTCTGCAAGCCTGGAATGTTGGGATAGCATAGAATTTGTCTCTTGCTCACTCTGTTCTCACCCAGGTCCTCCAGGACTCCAAAAAGCTCAACATTCATTCCTAGGCCATGTTCTAATTATGGATTTGGCTTGCTTAGCCATGTAAACTTAAGCAGTCTCTTCCGCCTCTGAATGTCACTGACCTGCACCAAGCCAGCTCCCACTGGTGCCCATCTAATCCTCTCCCTGCTGCCCTGCACCTGTTGAAAGCCAGCTCTGAACCTGGCTGAGCAGCTCTGCCCCTAGTGGAAGTCCGAGGCATGAAACTCCCTTTCAGGAGGCTGGAGTTAGAGCCACCACCACCTGCTTCTGCACCTCTATTGTCAGTCCTCCGACTCTGGGAGCGTCTTAGCAGCCTGCCCTGGGTGCAATCTGGGCCCAGTGACGCTGTGACTTGAGGGCTTTGGGGCGCAGGGGTGGGGCTCCTCAGTGGGGGTAATTCCTTAGGGTTGGATCTAGTTTTTATTTGAAGAGAAGGTTGTCTAAAGAACTGTGTGAGTGTTCCACATCTGTTAGTGTTGTGTGTGTGTGTGTGTGTGGGGGGGTGAGGGCAGTGACCAGTATGTCCCTCTATACAAGTAGGTCTATTAATGGACTCCATCCAGTGTGTGGCATTACTTCTATGGGTGACAATATCAAGGAGTTGGCCTGTCACTGTGTGTCAGTGTGGGGCAGTGTAATAATAAGCTGATGGCAGAGCCCTGAATGTGTAGGGAGATGGTGTCAGTGATTTGTCTGTGGGGCTATGATTCTGTGTGGGACTGTTTCAGATAGTGTGGGTGGGTGTGTTGTAACATGTGCTTGTTTCTAAGTGGGTGTGTGGCAGAGTGTTCGTGTGTGTCTGTGCCAGTGTCTATGTCTGAAAATGTGGTTATCAGTGTCCAGCTCTGCATGGGACAGTGATCCAGCTTGTGTCTGACTCTGTGTATTTGTATGCGATCGCTACAAACTGCATGATTCTATGTGTGTGTGCATGCCTGTTACAGTGTCCTAGCTTTTTCTGTGTGAGTGGAGCAGAGCCCAGAGTGTGTGTGTATGTGTGAATGTGGGTGTCAGAGTGTCTGTCTGTGAAGCCGTGATTCAGTGTGTATTTGTATCAGACGGTGTGTGTCTGTCACCGTGTCTGCATCTGAGTGAGTTGTGGGGGAGTGCTCCTCTGTGCGACGGTGCGCAGCGTGTTTGTGTGTGTGTCCTGTGAGTACCATGGTGTGTATATTAGAGCCAACAGAGGCTCCGACGCAAGGCTGTGGCTGAGTGTGTGTGCATCAATGAGTGTCAGTGTCTCTGCATGGCAGCGGTGTGTGTGGCTTGCCGCGTGTGCATGTCTCCGGGCCAGGGCAGGTGTGGGCCCCCGCCCGCAAAGCCCAGACCCCTCCCGCGAAGCCCAGACCCCTCCCGCGAGTTGAGCGTAGGGCATACGCGCGGGCGCCTCTAGGACCCGGCGGCGGCCGGCCGCTGTCCCCGGGCCGCGCGAGTGAGCATGTGCAGAACCGGGCGCCCGCTCGCCCGCTCGCCGCCCGCCGCCCGCTCCGCGCCCGCCACGGGCTCCGCGCCCGCACGCGCGCTCCGCCGCGGCTTAGCCGGGACGTCTACCGCCCCAGGTTTCTGGGCGGCGGCGCCGTGTCGGGGCGAGTTGGTCAGCTTGCGGCGGGAGCCCGGGGCGTGCGGGCTCCAAGGGCGCCTCTGCTCCGGGCACTGCGGGGCTGCGGGCTCTGCGCCCCGGGAGGCGGGCGCGTGGCCGCCAGTGCGGACGCCCCAGCCGGCCGCGATCGCGGGGTGAGTCCTGTCTCTCGGGTGCCTCAGCCGGGACCCCCGCGCGGGCTGCAAGCCGGATTTTCCCCCGCCGTGGGCAAACAAGTTTGTGTAGCTGGGACGGGGAGCGCGCCGGTGCTGCACCTGCTCCGGCTTCGGGGCGGGTTTGTGCGGGGCGCCTTCCCGGGGGGCTGGGGCCGCTCGGCCGGGGAAGGAGAGCGGGAGCGTGTGCGTGTGTGGGGAGCGCTCCGCAACAGTCTGGCTGGGGCGGTGGTGCGTTAGCCAGTTGCACAAACCGTGTTCCCAGCCAGGGTCTAGAGAGACCGTCCGTTTTTCAGGAGGGCGCCACGGGCCAGGGCCCAGGGAGAGGGGCAAGGGCAGGATTTGGGGTGCGCACTGTCTCCTTCCTAGTCGGAGACGTTCACCAGAAGCAGCTCCCTCTCGTTCCGCTACCAAGCCAGGCTTCCGGTCAGCGGAGGGTTTTTTTACCCCCTGGTTTCTTGGTGAACTTGAATGGATACCCAGGCAACATCAATCGAAACGTAAGTATGTTGTCCGAAAAATTACCTGGTTTAGAGCGTTGCATCTTCCTAGGTGTGGACGGAGACTCACGACTGGACGCATTTTTCTTTGATACTCAGAAGCATCCCTCGCTGGGTCCCTTGTCTCAGGGTAGCCCCAATGACTGCTTTACTTGAGCATATGTGCCCCACAGAGTCGTCGCTGACTCACCCATGGGGAGGTGGGGGTAGGGAGTGGGACCTCTGTCCCTTCTGACTCAGATGGGTGTAGGGATTTCAGCCCCACAATCCTGCCCTGTGACCAGTCCCTGGCCTCTCTTGCTGTTTCAGATGCTCCAACATAGACAGACTCAAAACTCCACGGTACTTTTGTAACCCTAGATGCTATCAGCCCTCCTGTTGCCAGAAGAGGAAGGCATTTGGGCTATCTCATGTTGGGACCCATGGTTGGGATCAGAAGTGGGGGCCTTTTCTCCAGTGAATTACTAAGTTATCAGACACAGAAGTGAGGGCTAGTGGGCAGTTAAAGAATTAGAGGAGACCTCAAGCTGGTGGTCCCTGCTCCGTCTGCAGCATCCTCCTACTTGGCAGCTGCAGGTGCTGGACAGAAGGCAAGGGGGATGTTTCCTTGGGGTAGGGAGAGGTGTTTTTTCTCCTAAGCATGCGCCCCCCCCCCCACAAGTTAGCTTGGCCCTTGGTGGTCACATGGAGAAGATGCCTTGGGGGCTGCTAGAGTCCAGGGTTTCTGTAAAGAAGAGCAGGACCTTTCCAGAGCACAGTGGCTGAAGGTAGCTTGGCATGCCACAGGGCTGGTGGGCTGAGCCTGACTGCCTCATCTTCCTCATCTGACCTTCATCTGTATGCACCCTTCAGGTCTCAACAGGATGGTTCCCACAGCTCTTCTGGAAGACATTATTTTGGGGTGAGGCAGGGTTCTTTTCAGTGGGCAATGGAGAGCCCAGTGCTATCATGCTGCTCATCTGATCAGAGGTAAAGAGAAGCCTGGATTGAGCAGAAGGCTGGAATCACCAGGCAGAGGGATTATTATGGGTCACTAGTTGGCCTCCTGTTATGCCTGAGCCTCTAGTCCAGCTGGTTCAGCCCAAGCACTGTAGAGCAAGTCAGAGATTAGCAAAGCTGGGTACCTTGTAGAGTCAGCTTGAACATGTGCCTCAGAGCCTCCGAATCCAGAGCCTCCAGGCCCTCTCAGGAGGGTATGTTTCTCTTTGTAGACACTCCTTTCTGGCTTAGACCCTGGTCAGTCTTATTGAGACCAGATACTCCCCCTGCAGCTACAAAGCGTTCAAGACCAAGGACTTGGGGCAGCTCAGTGTTTATACCTTCTGAGGTTTCACCCATCAGATGAGAGTGATAATCATAAGAAACAGGGGCAGAGCTGGGTCCTAACATCTGGGACCAGGCTGGGCTGGAGGCTGTCCCTGCTCATTTGGGGAATGAACAGGTGAATATGACCTTCTACTACCTCCTCCCTGGGCCTCATAGTCATGCCCTCTCACTGCTTCCTCTAATCTCTCCTCATCTCAGCTTTAATAGTCACCATGTTGATCCATGACCTGTAAAATTATCATAAATGTGCCACTTTGGGGGAAATGTGGTCAGGGAGGAGCTCTACTTGTGCTCCATCTCCCTGTGCAAATGTGAGAAGTGGGTGAAGAATGGGCTGGATTTATTTTGTAAGTCAAACAATGTCGTGCACTTCTTTGCAGGTGTTAAGACCCCTCCATTTTGCTTCCTTTCCCTTAGAAAGTATGGGGGATGTGAACCCCCTTGCATGAGAGGATAGGGGGTTTCTGGGGAAAAGAATGCCCAGGGTTTCTGAGCCCCCCTCCCATAGCACAAGCGCTTATCCCAGGGGTGGGAATGGAGCTAGAGAAGGGGAAGGCTGACTCTGACTCAGTGCTCCACTCCCTGTGGATTGATCCAAGTCACTCAAACACCTATTTACCTACTATACTCAGAGCTAGACCCAAGACAGTCTTCAAGGATTCACCACCAGGTGGAAGAAGCACAAATGAATAAATTAGAATACTATGAAAGGAATAGTCCAGCAATAGTTCAGAAGAGATCATGATTGGCAGTTTTAAGAATGGACTGGATTCCAAATCAATCAACCGAAAAGGGAAATGCCAGTCCCCAGCCCCCACAACCATTGTCTTTCTTTGTAGCCCCAGCCCCTAGCGTGGTGCTTGGAAGAATCCCCATCTGGTATTGAGCAAATGAAGGCCCTGTGATCTGACAGATCACACCACATACTTGGAATCAGAAAACTTGAGTTCAGTCTAGCAATAGCTATTTCTTTGTTCAAGTTAATTGATTTGTTTTCTGTCTCAAGTTCTGCATCTATAAAATGGGGATACTAATTCATCATATAATAACTTCATAAGTTCATGAGATTACTCATTTGTTCTGCTCATTCATTCAATGCATTTGCTAGTATATGAAAGTACCTTGCACCCTTTAGTGTGGTATAAAAAATTATTATTTATATGAATTTCAGCAATAGGTTTACTGAAAGGGTTTTCCAATTTTGCATTAAATGTTTTGACCTTTCTATAATTTATTTTTATGTTTTTATTATTTATGATTAACAAAAACAATTGTTTGCACTAAGGGGGTTCAATCTGATGTTTAATACATGAGGAGGGATTATAATTGACTATTATGTTTTGCACCTTATTTAGCAACATTTAAAAAAAATTTGAACCCTTTCTTATAAGTTTTAAAGTTCAAAAGATCAAAGATTTGCCTCTTCAAAGACAGACCCCACACCATTTCTGTTTCCTAGAACTTGTCCATCTGCAGGCCCAGCAGGTTCATGTTTAATAGGTTCCTTGCTCCTTTTCTCAGCCTCTAAGACCCAGGGGTGTGGACCCTGGAGTGAGGGCTGCATATGTAGAGGAGGACAGAGGCACCGCTGTGCCTGCAAGGGGCTGGCAGGCTGGGGAGGAAGTTGGGATGACAGCAGGTAGCCTAACTCAAGGGAGAACACAAAACCCAGGCACAGGACAGTATCCATCCTTGCCGACAGCACTGGGGAATGGCTCTGCTCTGGGGACCAGTGGAGTTTCATGGAAGAGGTGGCATTGGGGCTGAGCCTTAGTGGCTAGAAAGCATTTCAGAGCTCTGAGATGAGGCATAGTCAGAGCTGGCTATGGGAAGAGCATACTTAAGAGGGCTTGAAGCATCTCAGGGAGGGAACTGGAACCTATAGCAGGTGGGACTCAGAAAACCTGGGTCCCTGGGAGGAGGGGGTTGGGGGAGGCAGTTGGCACCTGGCTGGGGACACAACACTGGTTGGGACATAGGATTCTAGAAGGAATAGTCAGGGAAGGCTAGTGAATACTGGGCTAAGAAGCTTGGATTTATTTATTCAAGCCCTGGGGATCCAGTGTAGGCAGTAGCATTATGATCTTTGTATTAGAAAAATCATTCTTAGGAGACGAGGTCTGATGACAGGCAGTGAGCTTGAGCAGACACTGAGAAGAGGTTGGAGAGGGGAAAAGTAACCAAGGATCCCTGAGCCCAGCTGGAGGCTCCCATACATGACTTTACTGAGGTCTCAAGGCTGAATCTGGGGCTCCGAGCTGTTGGAACATGGGTGCCCATTTTCTTGTGTGGAGAGCAATGGGCTGGGCCACCTTCTTTGTCTTCGGAGTTCCTGTCCTGCTTAGAGCTCAGAACTCTTGAGTCTTACGAGGTTTGGAGCTTTTGCTGCAGTGGCCACAATGGCTGAGGTCCTTCTGCAGGGGCATTAGGAATGTCATCTCTGGTCAGGCAGTGTGTGTGGGGGAGGGATAGTCACATGCCTGAACTCCAGTGGCCACTGGTCATCCAGCTGCAGAGACTGACTCTTATGCTGTCCTCTCTTCTCTTCCTGCTGCCACCGCTCAGTCTCAGTCCCCTAAGCTTGGCTGGGAGGTAGGTATCACCTACTGCTCCTCCCCACCTTCTCCTTCCTGGGGCTCAGGTTTTCTGAGACCCACTTGCTCTAGGCTCCAGCTTACTCCTTGAGACTTGTAGAAACTCTTTCATTTGATTATTCTCTCATTCCTGAGAGGGAACTCAGGGTCTCCCTCCTTAGGCCCTTCTCTGCTCTAGAGTAGCCTGAGGCCTCTAGAAGGCACTAAGTGGGGTGGCAGGTGTGCATTTTTGTCCATCCTGGATGTCCCTTCCCCACAGGGCCAAGCCTCAGGCAGTAGGCTAGGGAGAGCCCACCAACCTCCCACTGAATCACTTTGCATGTTCCAAGATGGGATTGCACCTGGAGAAGAATGATGGAGACTTCCAGAAGAGGGGAGGGACTCTGAGGCTGTCTCCTAGCCTGCCCAGAAGGCTGGAACACTTATCCACATGGCAGTGTCTGGAAGGTTTGGCTTGGGAGACGCCGTGTGTAGCATCATCTCCAAGAGCTTTGGCCTGGCATGATTTCAAAGAGGTGCTGATGGAGGCACACTAAACTCCTTTCAAGAATAAATCTTGCCTGTGCAAAGCCAGAACCGAGGGAGAAGACAGGCAGGAAGCTTAGTGGGAACCAGGTACGTTCTGGGAGCAGGTAGGCTGGGCCTGAATGCTGACCCTGAATGTCTGACCTTAGGCATTGAGCTTCACCTGGATGACATTCAGGGAGAGCTCTCAGCTCTCAAATGTGGAGAAGCAGAGCCTCTGCCTTGGCAAGCTGCTGGGAGGAAAGGAGATGGTGCCAGTGAAGTATACAACCCATGTAACCTATTTATTAATGCTGCAAGGGCTTAATAAGTGATGGCATTGAGAAATAAAGTAGTTGCTAACAGCAGTCTTAGCATGAGATCATCCTCAAGCAAGAGTGGGATATTGGACCCATCTCAGGGAGTAGGGGGGTAGAGAAGGAGACTGAGACTGCTGCTTGAGACTGATTCTGCCAGTGACAGAGCTGCTGTAGGCCTGTCCTCTAGCTGCTCCTTGTTTGCCTCTTTTGCATTCATAACCAGAGCATAATGTAGTCTGTAGGTAACAGAAGTGTCACATCCACTCCCTGGTTCAGTCCCATAGTAATGCCATTTACCCCATTTAAGAGATGAGAAGCCTGAGGCCCTGCCCTGGGCAATGATTTGCCCATGATGGATTTGCTCTACTGGAGGGCCTGCTGGCTCTGGGGTGCATTGGGCAGAGCTGATAGCCTCCCAGGCCCAATGCAGACAGGCAGTGGCTAGATACCTGCCCAGATATCAGCTGGTTCTGCTGTGGCTGGACATCCTGTGCAGATGCTCTGAGTCTTCCAGGCCACCTGCAGCCTCTTTGGGATTCAGTCACCAACAAATATTTCCCATCACTTCCCTGCTAGCCGTGTGCTGGGGTATGGGTGTGATCCATGCCCTGAAGGGGCTGTTATCCTTGTGGAGAGGTGAATATACAGAAAGTGGGGGACCATTGGCAAATATTGTTGGTCAAGGAAGGCTGAAGTCCAGAGCAAGGGGACAAGTTTTTGACGATTTGGGTGGAACGCCTTCCCAGCCCACCCTCAGCAAGTGTTCTGGCCTCAGACTCAGATTTGCAGTTTTAGAAGTTGAGAAAGGCAATCCCAAATGCTTGAACCGTGGAACTCTGGCCTACAAGTGGCTGTCTACCTCAGTGCCCAGAAACCCCTTCCCCAAGCCAGGGAAAGACCCTGTGGTATGGGGGAGTTCTGGGGAGAACTCTGTAGGGTCTTGGGGAACTGGGTGAGAGTGACTTCTGATTGGTTCACCCTGACAACCCCTGCCCCACAGAACCCCAGTCCTACTTAGTGTCATGTATCCAAATCCTGTCTCTAAAATACATGTGCAGGGCTGGGGTTGTAGCTCAGTGGTAGAGCACTTGCTTAGCACATGTGAAGCACTGGGTTCGATTCTCAGCACTGCATATAAAAAAATAAAGGTCTATTGGCGACAACAAAAAATGAAAATAAACAAAATGCATGTGCAATGCATACCATACCTGGCCTTCAAAATTTTGACCTGTGGAGCCATTGCCCACCTTTCTGCTCCATCTCCCCAGAAACTTTCTCTCCACTGCAAAGGTGCTACCTCCCACCTTTTGTTTTAGTTGTGTGGGATTTTTCACTAATAGGATCTCAACCTCCTTTCACCAGCACCCTTTTGCAAACACATCTGGAAACACCTCTCTGTGGAATTCTAGCACACAAAGAATTGGGTACTCTTGTTAATATGCATGTGACCTCAACTCTGCAAAGCTGCATCCTTCGATGGCCCACACAACATTCCATCTGTCCCACCATGCAGCCTTCGCCCCTGGCTCTGGATAGGTGGAATGTGAGATTCAACTTCTCTGGGATCCTACAGGAACAAGTTTCTGGTAGTCTATCCATTCATCCAGTCTGTAGTTTATTTTAAAAAGTATATGCATAAACAAGATCACTGAACTGTGCCAGGCTTCAGGCTGGTGACCCGAGTTACAAAAATAAGTAGGAGATGGCTTCTAACCTTGCCATCACAGAGGCTGATGGAAAGACAGATGAACATTGCTAATTGTCACAGGATGGTGAGTGCTGGGATAGGGGTCAGCAGAGGCAGTGGGAAGACCAAAAAATTTATACAGTGGCTGGGTGATGGGCAGGGAAAGCTGCTTGGAGCAGGTAACACCTGGGCTGCTCCCTGGGGGATATACAGAGATTCTCCAGACAAAGAGGAAGGAAAATACAAGCAGCATGTGCAAAGGCACCGGGGCTTAGTGTGCTGTGGCTACCGTGGCTCTGCTGGAAGGTGATTGTGTGATTGTGTGTGTGTGTGTGTGTATGTGTGTGAGTGATGTGATGGGGAAGCAGAAGGAAAAGGCTTGGCAGAAGATGAGGCCGGACAGGCTGGATCACGAAGGGGGCCTTGTATGTCATGCTAAGGAGCTTGGAGTTTATCCCCAAAGCCTCAGGGAGCTTTTGAAAGGGGTTTTAAGCAGGGGAGTGCCATGATGAGATTTGCGAGTTAGGAGGATCACCCTGGTGGCCTTGTGGAAGATGGATTGGAGGGGCCAAAGCTGGAGGCAGAGAGATCAGTCAGGATTTGGGGGGATTTTCTCTCTGGTTTTACAAATCAGGAGACTGGGTGGGGTGGGCCTGGCAGACACTCCAGCTTACAGGGAAAAGAAAGGCTCTGGGGCCATCAGAATGGCTTCCTGACTCAGGGCTGATTCCACCTCCATTTACTGATTACCCTGACCTGGCGGCCCTCAGCACTCCATCAGGAAAGGCCATGCTGGTCTGGGCCCCTTTGAAGTTTCCCTGAGCCTCTAGCCTCTCAGGGCCTGGAATGCTGCCTCAGAGCCCAGACATTGTCTCTCTGCTCACACGGGCCGACTGTCCCAGGCACACAGATAGGCCATTGAGGGGCTGCGCAGACCTGGCAGGAGTCCCAGGCCATGTTAGTTATGGGCAGTGGCTTAGTCACGCTTCTAGGGGCCTTTCTTCTGGGACAAGCCTGTCCTTGTGCTGAGGGCCTTCCCCACACTGCAGCCCGGCTTGGCAGCTGCAGAACCCGCTGCCAACCCTAACAGTGTACTTCAGAGGCGCCGCAGAGGGGAATCAAAGCCCATCGGGAGCGCTGTGTCCCTGGGAGTGGAAGGCACCATGGAGGGCTGCTCAAAGGCCCCTCCACCTTCTCCACACCCAGTGCCCAGGCCTCTGGCTCTGTCCCTGCCCTTTGGCCCTGGCAGGAAGCTGACAAACCCACTCCCTCCCCTGGGCCCCCTTCTTTGAGAGCCAATGACCAGCCTCTGTAGGATCTCCTTCCAGAACACAGTTCCCAGTCCCAACACACCCCTAGAAGTCAACTGAGTGCATGCATGTATTGAGTACCTGCTGTATACACTTACCCAGGTTAGGTGTACTTATATATGATGGTGTCTCACCACAGGCTGGACCATGTAGTAGTTGAGAGGATAGGATCTGAATAGAGAGAGATCAAAAGCTTGGCTCTTGTGTTTGCTAACTGTGTGACTTTATGAAGATTGCTTTGCCTCCTATTGTCCATTTCCTCACCTGTAAAGTGGAGATGTTACAGTATCTTCTCTATTGGGTTGATGTGAGGTTAAATGAGATAATGCACAGTGCACTTTGCTGAGTGTTTGGCACATAAGGACTCAGTGAAAAGCTGCTGTTGCATTTCCTCCTGCTGTTTATTGCTACTGCTATGATCATGGGATCTTCACTGCTCCTCAAGAGCAGAGTGTATCCACATTTTATAGAGGAGGAAACTGAGACCCAGAGAGGTTAAGCAACATGCCCAGCATCACGCAGCTGGCCAGTGGGAGTTGAGATCAGAACCCAGCCCTCTGTCCAGGGTTTCTGCAATACCAAGGTCCTTTTGAAAAATCATTCCCAGGGTTGGGGATATCCTGGACCCCAGGGAGGGTGGTGGCACACCCTCCTATTGCATCTAAGTGCCCTTTCTCTACTTTTCCAGGTTTCCGAGCCAGGAGATGAGCGTTGGTAGAGCTCAAGGATGGGGAAGATGGTGACACCCAGGCAGAAGCTGCAGCCTCAGGGCCTGGTGACTGCCAGAGATAAGTGATGGCGCCGTTTGAACACCTGCTGGAAATGGTGCAGAAACAGTAGCCCAGGGGAGCCCCGGCAGGTGCTGGGAGCCAGGATGCGAGGATGACGCAGCCTCCGGAGGCCCCAGCCTCCCTCCTGCCCGGGCGCTAGGTGCCATTCCCAGGCCCCAGCCTGGAGCCCAGCTGCCCAAGGGCATGGCCAAACCTTTCTTCCGACTCCAGAAGTTTCTCCGCAGAACGCAGTTCCTGCTCTTCTTCCTCACGGCCGCCTACTTGATGACCGGCAGCCTGCTGCTCCTGCAGAGGGCCCGAGTGGCCCTCCCACAGGGCCCCCGGGCGCCCGGCACCCTGCAGGCCTTGCCCGTGGCTACCGTGGCGCTGGGTGTGGGCCTGCTAGACAGCAGAGACTTGCGTGACCCGGGTGTCAGCCCTGACCCGCTGCTCGACGTGGATGCCCAGCGAAGCCCTCTAGCTCGGTTGCCGGCGGGACCCCTGCGCTGGCCCCGGAGGAACGGCAACTCAGAGCTGCGTCAGCTGCGGCGCCGCTGGTTCCACCACCAGGGGTCGCCCACCCTGGGCCCTGAGGCCCCTAGGCCAGCTGCCCTCAACCGAGGTCAGTGCTCAGCTGCATGTCAGGGAGCTGCTCCCAGGAGCCCTGCTCAGGGTCACAAGTTTGATGTTCCCTTTATCTGGCCCCGTGGCAGCTGGAGAAATGGGTCCTATGGGCTCAAGGCCTTCACAGATTCTTCCTTCTCTCCTGCTCTGTGGGAGACAGAAAGGGGCTATGATGTTCAGTCCTTTAGCGTTTTACTCAGTCACCAGCTGTGATTTCATGTGGTTCAGGGTCGAGATGTGTGAACCTATAGCTCCAACTTTGGGTTTGCACAAATCTTGTCTTAAATATTGGCTCAGCAGCAATCTTGCGGGGGACCTTGGGTATAGCACTTAACTTCTCTGGTACCTCTGAAATGGAGGAGAGACACCCACTCCAGGTTTACTGTGAAGGTTAAGTGTGTTAGTATGGAACAGTGTGTCCCACACCAGCACCTCAAGCACCTGGAAGCTTGTTCCCAGTGCAGACTCTCAGGATCTCCCATTCTCAGTGAGGCCAGAACTCTGGCGTAGCAGCAGCCAATGATCCATGTATCTGCACTCTCTCTGGGGTCATTCTGATGCACGCTTAAGCCAAGAGTCACTAAGAGAGGAGGCCTAGTATGTCATTTGGCATTCTAACTCGCAGTTATTATTATTTAGTAAAACTAATTCCTATAGCATTTTCTGTGCATCTGTAAATCTGCTATGTACAAGTACTGGAATTATTATTTCCAAATGTGCTGGTGGAGAAATTGAGGCACAGGGAAGTTAATTAAGTCACCACTGTCATTCTCTTTGGGTTCCCTGGAAGCAAACCCTGAGACTAGGATTCAGATGCACACAGTAGATTTGGGGTGCCATCCCAGCAAACACTGGTAGGGGCGTGGGAAAAAGACCAAGAAGAGAAGCAGCCACAAAGGGTGCATTTTTGAGCAGGTTATTATTGGGCAACCAGAGCTTGACCAGAATGGAAAGGTCTGGAGTTAGAATAGAATGCACAGCTTGTGATGACCTAGAAGCAGCAGGCCTGGGAGACAGGGGAGGCACAGTAGGATTGGCCATGGTTACAAGGCTGGGTTTCCACATGGGGACACTGAGTTATGCAGATTCTCTGTGCAAGGCTCAGTCAATTATTTGGTGCTTGGTGAGTACCCAGTAAGTGCTGAAGTTGCTTTTGAACAGTGACAGGGCTCAGTCAGCTTCTCAGCATCCCTGACCTCTTAATTTGGTGCTGCACCCTAAGTCACAAGAGGAACTTCTTTCTTGACTGTAAAAGGTATAGTTGGAACAGAGGATCCTATGTGGAAGTGTATAGAAGGAGATCAGTCAAGATGGGCACCAAGTCTGAGTTAGGAGAGCTATGAGTGCCAGGCCTTGGAGTTAGGCCATATTCTTGTGTGTGTGGGGGGGTGGTGGTGCTGGGGTCTGAGGATGGTGAGAAGGGTCCAGGGAAGAGAAAGGAGCTCAAGCTTCTCTTGCCTTAGAATGATGACTCCGATAGCCCAACAGAGTGAAATCTAGAGGACTGTGGATTCTTGTCTCCATGGAAAGAAATTTTCTGAGAAATCATCTAGTTATGATGAGGAGTCCCTAGCAAGGCTTGCATGTTAGAAGAGAGAAATGCAGAGCTGGTAGTTTCTCATTAACTTATTTTATACAGGTGTACTTTCTGTAAACTCACCCAACACACCAAGAAACTGTCTCTATGCAGTTTTCACTAGTGTGACTTGTTTAGACTAAAGTGTAAATGACTGGTAGAAAGCAACATAGACTTCTTGAGAGGAAATCATGATAAGAGCACAAGCTTTGAATACAGATCTGGGTTCCTTTCTTGGTATTGCCATCTATTGACACTGCAACCTAGGACAAATTAGCCTCAGTTCCTCTTTTCATTTCTCTCTGCCGTCACTTACTGAGGATCTGCTGCATGTGTGTGCCCTCGAGAGGCCAGTCTGGTGGTGGAATCAGACTTGTGCCCAAGTGATTATTGTACATCATGACCCAGGTATGATAGAGGCATGGCAAAGGACTTGCAGACTCATTAGACAAAAGTGACTTCTGGATGGGCATGGTGACACACACCTGTAATTCTAGCATCTAGGGAGGCTGAGGCAGGAGGATCACAAGTTCAAAGCCAGCTTCAGAAACTTAGTGAGGCCCTAAACAACTTAGTGAGCGAGACCCTGTCTCAAAAAAAGGGGGTGCTGAGGATGTGGTTCAGTGGTTAAGCACCCCTGGGTTCAATCTCCAGTGCAAAAAAAACGAAAGAAAGAAAAAGAAAAAAAAAAAGAAAAGTTATTGACCAACAGAGAAGAGGGCCTCAGGGTGACAAGCTATGGCCCTGAGTATAGAATATGTATGTCCAAGAGAACCAATAAGCATCCTTTAACTTACCTCCAGTAATAAAAGCTGAAGAAATTGTGGTTAGATATAAGCAAGACTGATATATTCAACTGTTGTCCATTTGAGGGTTAAAAAAATTGAAATACTTCCACACCTGTTGATGGTTACTCCCCTGAGCCTTTGGGGTGCCCTCTGTACTGACTGCCTCTCCAGTGACCATCAAACCTCCCCATTATTCAGCAAGGAAAGGATTAACTCCCGAGACAGCAGGGGGTATTCAGGATCCAGTTCCAGCTGGATGGTGACAATTCTGAGTGGTCTGCCCCCCCCCCAATAGGTTGTTAAATATTTTGAATATGCCCCATGATTTCAGGAAGAATTTCCTCTCCCTGCAGAATAACAAAATCACATTGGGTCGGGGGGTTGTTGTCACTTGGCAGAAGGCCTTCAGAGAAAGCAGGGGAAGCCAGGGCACTGGCCTGAAAGGCCTCTGGGAGCCCCTTGCCCCCTTCCCTTTGTGGGGCTGTGGGGGCCTGCACAGTTGGGCGGGCCTCACTGATGGAGAGTGGCCACAGTGCAGCCCTCTGGACAGCTGCTGGGGCCACAGACAAAGCAAGCGTCTCTTTGCGGCCTGGGCATCCCGCCATCCTCCTGAAAGGGGATCCTGCAAGCCGCGGAAGCTGCAGGAGGCTCCATCAATCACTGAGCATTTCATTATACCTTGGACAACATCCATAATGGAATAAAATGTCAGTAAGTTTACTAGGGGAAAAATAGTAACTTCTCCATAGCCAGTTTGTTTTTTATTGATAGTAATTTCCAAAGACATTCCAATATCTCCAAAGCCATCGTTAATAGCCTCACGGCTTGTCCATTTTGATGTGCAAATGAACAGATGCGGAGTCACAGACAATAATGCATCGCCTCCATTTCAGCCAAAAGTAATAAATCCGCTGCAGGATTTGTCCCGGTGCATCCCTCGAAAGTTCTTCTCTTTTCTGCACATTCTCGCCTCTGTCCATGAGTTAGAGAAGCCATTTGTTATGTTTTGGGATGAAAGAGCTCACCTGCTCCTCACAAACCAGAGTGGCCATCTGCATCTGACGCCGGGGCTTCCTCTCCACATTGAGCAGGTCCAGAAATAGCCAGCTGGTAACTGCTGGCCACTCCCTTGTTTTCAGAAGAACTGGAGCCTGACTGCTGGAAACCCATTTTTTCCCCTTCTCTTTTAGTAGCATGCTAATTATTCAGCTAATATTTACTGATCCATCATCACACTAGGTCCCAGGTAAGAGTTTAGGATCAGAATAATAATGGCTATTACTTACTTGAACATCTGTCAAGTACCAGGCACAGTTCTGTATAGGCATACATCTGTTTCCTCATTTAATCTAATCTTCACATAGCCTCCTGATGTAAGTGGCACTCTCACTGTTTTAATGGCGAAGAATTAGGGTTTCAGGGAAAAAAAGTCATTGAGAAATATTCATTATTAATAATGATCTAGAAACCATAAAAACAATCACTCCTTAGTAATTCCTGTGCTGGGCCCCGCATTGGATGCTTCACACCTGTTATTGTGGGCAGTCCTCACAACCAGCCCGTGGAATTGGCACCTTGTCCCCATTTTACAGATGGAGAAGCTGAGATGCAGAGAGAGGAAGCTGCACATCCCAAGTCACATAGCCAGGTAGTGGTGGAGTTAGGATTTGAACCTAAGTCAACTCATTGCTAAAGGCTGATTCCATCCAGTTGCCCAGAAATGTGTACATGCCCATCTCAACCTTGGAAAGTCTTGAGACTGGCCACCTTTAGAACCTCGTGGCTAATTTCCCAGCTACAGTGATAAATGTTTAAACATTACTTCCTGGGCTCACATTTTGGATTTTTAATTGAAAGTTGAACTTTTTTCTTTGCTGAGTAACACATCAGAAATTTCTCAAATACTAGTTTTTTCTCACTAAGTAGGTGGGCAGAGGAGGAAAATTCATTCCTGCCTCCCTGGGTGAAAGTTCTCTTACATGGTGCACAGTGGTTGCAGTTGTTCTGAGGCTGACAAGGCCGAAAAGGGCCCCGGTACCAGAGAAGCAGGAAGCACCAGGCGCCAGTGGATGGCCTGCTGGGTGTGGCCGCATGTGCTGATGTGCATCCCTCTATGCAGGTGACCTTGGAGGCTCCTGGCTTGGAAGAGGGCCAGACCCTTTGGCAGATGTTGAAGAAGGTGACTGTCAGCTTCTTCTCAGCCCTATGTCCTCTGACCTGAGGCTCTTTGGGTCCTCTGGGTCCTGGAGTGGTGAGGAGTGCAGCCTCCTATTGTTTTGGTTATTCTGTGCTTCATCTTTCTTAAACCAGAGCCCTGAGAATTGCACCTTGGTGCAGGCAGCAGGACCATCTCTCCCTGCCTCTGAGCTCTCTGCTCCTATTCTCACACCCTTATGGAACATCAGTGGGTTTTTAGGAGCTGTAACCCACTGTTCATAGCTCAGTGTTGACACTGACACTGCCTAACCCTGATGAGTCAGGGTGGGTCACCAGCCAGGGTAAAGGTCTGGTCCCAGCCCTCCAGGAAGCTTCAGTCCTGTAGACAAGACCCACAGACACAGCTCATGACAAGACTGTGGCTAATAGATGAGTATTCCAGGTATAACTTGTAAGAATCCAGAGAAAAGCAATGCCACAGCGGGCTAGAGTGAGCAGGGAGGGCTCTTGGTCTTCAGGACAGGCAGGGAGAAGAGGATGGTGTGTCAGGGGAGCAGGATGGGTTGGGGCAGGAGAAATAAACTTGAACAGGGGAGGTGGGGAGAGTGGGCGTTTATGCAGTTGACACTCGGGGAAACGGAGGCCCATTTGAAATGATTCAGCAAGGTTAGGATGAAATTAAGTGTGGCAACACTCGTGGACAGAAAAACCACTCTGTACTTTACATGCCAGAAATGAGGTGGGTGGACCCCTTCTCCAGACCACTCAGCACGTTGTCCCTGAGTCCCTGCTTTGGATCAGCTTCTTGACAGGAATAAAAAAGAGTCTCCCCTGCTCTCAGGGAGCTCATGAGGCAGTGGACCATCAGGACCTTCGTCCTCACTGAAATGCCATCTGGGAGCCGGCAAGTTGCTGGGAGGCCATGGGTGTGCAGCTTCCGGAGAGCCTGATTTCTCTGGAGACTGTGGCAGGTACTGCAAGTGGCATTTCAGAGGACTGGAGGAGCTGGATGCAGGTGTTTGCAGGGAGATGTGCAGCATCTTTATCACAGGTGCCCCATCCAGATCTCAGCACAGCTATTGTGGGTGTGCATTCACAGCTTGGGGACCGTGCAATGGTGTGTTTGCAAATTCCCAGTGTTCTGTTCCTTCAAAATGCTGGTGTGTGTGGCATTTACCTGCCCAGAGCTGCGTCTGCATTGTGCTTGTCATCTCTGGGTTGCTCTGTGCATCTCTGGGAGGCTTCTCCTTCCTTTAGGGGAACAGGGAAGGCTGCTACAGACTCCCACTGTTGTGTGCAGGAGCTGTTCCCCAGTGTCGCCATCCAGGAATGTGCTGGAGTGACCAGAGTGACCAGAGGAGACTCTGTGATCACTTGGTCCCATGGATTACCACACGGGCCACCTATCTTACACTCTAAGAGATACTGCTTATACCAGCTGTGGACTGCGGATTTTATATTTTCTAAATTTCTTAGCCTTTTTGAAAGCTCTTTTTTATGTAACTTAATGTTAGACTTTCCCTGACTACTGTCTCCTTTCTGGCTCACATGGAAGCAGCAAAACTTTTTCTTGGGACCTTTTGGAGGCAGAAGGGCCTCTCTAACCCTAGACAGACTAAGGATGGGGAGCAGGGGGTAGGGGTCATGGAAGGTCATTAAACTATCCACTTGTTGTATGCAAATTTATATGTTATATATGCATATTTAATTATCATGCTATAAGGTACAATTAAAATCATAATGATAATAAAATACAAATCCACACATGGGCATTTAAGGGTGGTGGAGGGGTGATGCTAGGCTTCTCAGAAGGCTATTCTGGTGGACAATGGGCCATTAACTAACAAGGGGCAGGAAATGAATGCGATGAAGATGTCTAGATGCCCACTCAGCTCCTGCACTGAGGGGAGGTTGGGCTACAGCCCTCATCCCCTGCTTTTCCCTGGAGAGGTGCCTGGACCAGGCAGGGCTAGAGACCCTTGGCTTTTCCTAAGCATGGTCCTGTGGTTACGACCCTCTCTCCCTGATCGCATCCTCCTTCCTGCAGGAACCTACCTCGGCTGCTTTCATGACGAAGGCCAGGAGAGAACTCTGAAGGGGGTAGTGTTTTATGACTTGAGGAAGATGACGGTCACCCACTGCCAAGACGCATGTGCTGAGCGGTAAGTGCTGGGATGCTGTGCTGTTGACTCCCATGGAAATAAGGTCAGACGAGATCCCAGAATGGGTGATGCTGTGGCTGCCAGTGGCTGTCATAGTGTAATTAAACCTCAATTTATCAGGTCCCCATTGTCCAGAAGAAAGGTCACTGGCAGATGGCATGGGTTCTGGGTCAGTGTTCAGAGACCTGGCTTCTAATCCAGCTGCACCAAAGACTTTCTGTGTGACTTTGGTGAGATTATTTTCCTTCCCTGGGTCTCAGTTTGCCCATCTTTTAAAAATAAAATGAAAGGCTCTAATCTTGATCTCTCCAAGGACCTTTCCAGCTCTATAAGCATAAGTGTTTCTATCTTGTATTTATAACAAGTTTAGCTTTTTCAGATACTGCCAGCTCTCTTAGTAGTTGCCAGACATTTGTCATGTGCCAGGGAGGATCCCGACCATCAAGGCAGTCCCAGTCCACTTGCATGTGTGTAGAGACAGGTAGGACAGCATTAGAGGACACCTTCATCTATTTCTATCACCTTAGATCCTCTTGCAATTTTTGTGTCATATAAAGCCCCACAATGCTCTGCTAAGTAGCAAACAATTGTCCCCTTTTACATGTGGAGAAGCTGAGGCTGGAGAAAGACAGGACAAGGCCCTCCCCTATGCCATGCACTTTGCAGCCTAGATAAAGCTGAAACTGAAGATGGCACAATCTCAGTTTAGTCTCCTAACAGTGAAAGAAACTGAGACTTGGAGATAGGAAGTGATGTTCAACATCTCACAGTTACTAAGTGGCCAAATGGGGACTAGATGCTTCTGTCTGGGATGTTTTCCATCTGGGATCCACTGAGAAGGGAGTTTGAAAACACTGACCCCTTTCTGCAGTTGCAGTCCTGTGCAAACGTTTCATTTTGCAGTCTTTTTTGTCTTTAGCTGCAATTACAACTGCAGAAAAGTAGGTAAAGAAATGACTGCAGTGGGCCCATTTAGCACTGTGACATTGGTAGCTTGACACTGTCTGAAATGGACAAGCACTGCATACCAGGGCTCCCTCTGTCCCCAACTAAGAACTGGATTCCCAGCACTTGGCTCATTCAGCCCCATCTTATCTTATAACATGGTGGCACTAGAGCTCAGGTTTGAGGACAGACCAATGGGGCTCATCATTTATTTAAAAGGGAAAATGGTCCCCTAGACTTAACTAGATGACTTAATTCTAGATAAAGACTGATTCCTAAGGCCAATCATAGGTGATGGCCATCACCTCAGCCTCCCCACCCAGATCTAATCTCAACTTCATGTCCAACGTTTATCCTGGCTCAAGGCCCAGCTGTCATTGCCCGACCCAGACCTTTCTGCAGTTAGGATTCTGGGCCAAGGTCCGAACTCAGCCAGGCTCTATCTCCCTGCAGGTCCTATGTCTATGCAGGCTTGGAGGCCGGTGCAGACTGCTACTGTGGGAACCGGCTGCCAGCCCTGCGTGTTGGGCTGAAGGAGTGTAACCAGGAGTGCAAGGGGGAGAAGGGCACCGTGTGTGGGGCTGTGGACCGGCTCTCTGTGTACCGCGTGGATGCGCTGCTGTCCAGCTCCAGGAAGCGTAAGTGTGCCTGCCTCTCCCTGAACTTTTCATGTGCCACATGCTCCAACTGCCCCCTACCTATAGCCCCTCAACCTCACTATATGGGGCAGATCCTGTGTCCTTCCTTCTCTTTCATCTTCATTATAAACACTCCTGCCCCAGTGGGCTTAAGCGTCTATTGAATTGCTTATGTTCATGACTGAGACATACCTTGAAAGAGAAAAGGATTAGGAGACCTAGATACACCTCATGCATGCTGTGTGTCCTCAGACAGCTCATTTACCCCCTCTGGGTTCCATTCTACTTTGTAAACTGCCTCTGAGGAGACCTAGATTTCTAGCAATATGGTGGACCAGAGAATCTGAAAGTTCCCTAAGTAGGAAACACCTAGAAATTTTGGATAAGATTAATGAACATCATTTTAAATGGATAGCTTAACTAGCAGGAAAGCAAGGCAATCTCTGGGTCCACAAATGAAGAGGAAACTAAGAACCACAGTGGTTGGAGGAGGAGATGCTGTTGTACAGACCTGGGTCTCAGGGTCTTGGGTCATCAGTCTTGGTAGCCATAAGGTAGGTTTCTCCTGTCTAAGCAGAGCAGGAAATGAGAACTTGGGCCTGTCATCCAGTAGAGACTTAAATTAAAATCTCTGCATAAAGTGGAACTCAATTCCACTGAAGTATGAACCAGTGGAAGTGTAGATGAAAAAATAATTAAAATAAATCCCCACCAGTTCAGGGAGATAGAAGAAAGCTTCCCTATTTAGCTTGAACTTCAGGTGAAAATAAACTTTTTCTGCAAACTCATAACTATAGTCCTGCATTTGTATAAGTTTTGGGGTTCAAATTTATACTGTCCATGTGTTCAAAAATTCTAATATAAAAGTTGGTATCTGGCAGAGGCAAATGCAAAATCTTGAGAGAGAGAGAGAACTAAGCCATCATGCAGAGTTCCCAAGGTAAATTCTCACTAAAGATGGGTATACAATTCAAAATTACAGAACTCAAGAGGAAATAATCAACCATGAGGGAGAATAAGCGGATACACCAAACAACAAGAATTTCAAGTAGAGTGCTGTCAAGTTGAGATGACATCTGAGGGGACCCAACTAGATGAATCTGAAACTCAAGGTTGTCCTTATTGCAAGATGATGGGTTCCAGATCTACTTAATCTAATTACAAAAGGCTCTTCTATAAAATAGCAGGGTTGTGCACATTCACACATGCTGGGGATCATCCTTCGTATCACCAGAAGGGCCAGGCTGGGAAGAAATGAGCCTTCTCCCATAGCATGGGTGGAGACTTACACTGGTCAGGGTCAGACTGCAGATCATGGTGGCACAGCCCAGGATCCAGATGTGTTGACACTGACACCATCTGCCTCTGTCTCTGGTTCCAGGAGGCTGATGGATCAGTTCAGGAATGGATGGAACTCAGGAAATGAGGTGTTAAGTCAAAATCTAAGTCTGTAGAGGGATTTCTGGGAGGATTCTCCTAGCAACAATTGAATGTTCCAAGCAGTTCAGACACCCATCCCTGAGAACCACAGTGAGCCTAAAGACCAGCCCTGGGCACCTTGCATGGGATCAGTGTGTAGGGACAGCAGCCCAGTGTTTGTGCCTGACAGCTGGGGATACTCCGATGCTTCTTGCATTCAGACAGGATGTGTCTAAGAGCCAGGAGGGCCAGACATAACAGTGGGCACAGGGCAGAGGAACTGACAACATACTCCTTAGCTTAAGGGTCCACTAATGAGGCCATTAGCTCAACAGATGCTCGCTGGCATCTACTCTGCACCAGGCCTTGGCCTGGCACAGAGGTTTGCCCCATCGCCTGGACATCCTTATGAACTTCCTGAGGATAATTCTGCCCTTGGCTGGCTTCTTGTATCTTTTATATCTTTGGGTTGAAACATTAGCATAACCCCTTACCCTTTACCTCTGACCCCCAGCAGGACCAGGCCTGTATGTGGACTCTGGGCTGTGCCACCCACCCTCCTCTCTGCTGTCACTGACTTTTCGAGACAGGTGTTTTATTTCTGTTGTCCATTGGCTAAGGGGCAGATAGCCAGTCATTTGGGCCAGACCCAGACCTTAAGTCTGCCAGACCTGCTGTCATGGTTCATGTTGAAAATGGTGTCAACACCTCCGCTTTGGCAGGCTGTGGAGAGCTATGTGGTTGACCCTTGCCTTCCCATTCCCTTCTTGAGAGGACAGGCTGACAGGATCTCTTTCACAGGTGACCAGGTGACCACTCATTGTAACTTGTGGCTTCTGACTAGCAAGACCCATGGACCAGCTTCTGGGTTGGAATTAGGATTTGGTACTGAGAGCTCATTAATGTCTTCCCCTTGGTGGCATCATTCTGTCCTGAGTGGCCCTTGGACTCTCACCTGGAGAGCAACAGAGAGGCTGTGGAACAGGCTGACTAGGTGACAACCTGCCTGCTCACAATTGCATCTGTGGTACCTGGAGGCAGCTGATGTGACCTCCTCCTGTGGTCCATGTCTTGCTCTCCTGTCCATTCAGTACCCTCACATGCCTCATCTCACTCAGCTTATTCTTTTACTCAACTCTTCCTGGGTACCTGCTCTGTCAGAGTCAGCTGGCTGCAGGGGGCTCAAGGTGACCACATGCAGTCTCCCTCCAGAGCTCCATTCTGGAGCTCTTCTGGCCTGCCCCTTGCTTCCCTCTCTGTGACCTGGGGACTCACTAGGATGCTGGTCACTCTTATCCTCCCTGTGTCTTCCTATCCTATCCTATCCCTTTGCCATGTCCCTTGAGCCTGGCTCCCTGTGCCTGTCCCACCCCAGAACCCAGTCTATCTAGTGGTTGGTTCCTTGGGGGCCAGCTATGCCACAGGATAGTCCTGGGGCCCTGGGGTTCGCCTCACCCTCAGCCTTGACATTCCCAGGGCAGGCACGTAGTTGTGGGAGAGACGGCACAGCCATGCAGCGCACTGTGCTTCTCATAGCCAGCCTCAGCTTGGTGGATGTAGGTGAGGAAACAGAGTCTTCAAGCCTGTATATAGAGTTGCAGAGCTCGTCAGGCCCTGTGGCTGGCCATGAACCCAGACCTTCAGGACTCTAAGTCCCTCTGTTTTCTTGGCACCAAATCACAAGCCACTTTCCTGCATCTGTGCCCTACTAGGTCCAAGTCCTGACTTCCTGACCACTGGTGCTGTGGTCAGCCAGGGTGGGCTTCCAGATCCAGGATTTAATCTTGCTATGGCAGTTTTGCATGGAAGGAGCTCTCTGCATGGCTAATGCTGATGAAAGGGTTTCTGCTGCTGGTCAAGAGGTGTGGCAGATAGAGTAATCTGGGAGAGCTATTGAGCCCTGGGAGACCTCGTGTTAAAAGGAGTGTGGGATGAGAGTCAGTATGTCTCCTAGGGAAGCTCTGATGAGTTTGGAAGAAATAAGAACAGTTGGTGCCGGAACATTCCAGAAGGTTTGTTCAGCACTAAGGGAGCCAACGAGAGAGCTGGGCTTTTCCACCAGAAGGTCTAGAGAACAACTTGGCAGGAAGCTTTCTTTGTGACACAGGTTTTAGGAGTATTCCTAGAATTCGGGTGGGAGTTCAAGATCAGGGGGAGGCAAAGCTTGCTAAGAAGCAAAGCAGTTGTGTGACTCCAGTGGCTGGAGGGAACAGCAGGATTTCAAACTTCCAATTCTACTTTTCTTTTAATGCATATACTCAGAGGGCTATGAGTTTTCCAGAATATGAGCTTCTCAGGTCACCTGTTGTGGATTCCAGCGTTTAGTAAATGCCCAACCCAAATGTATTGAAGGAAGGAAGGAGAGAAGGAAGAAAAGACAGATGAACACCATCTGCAGAGATGTGGTAGAAGCAAAACCTGAGCTTAGCAGTTTTAGCCAAATGGTCCATTGTCAGTGACCCTGGACAACCAAGGAGAGAGGAGGGCTGTGATAGGCAACTTTTTCATTGCTACGAACCAAAAGACCTGATAAGAACAACATAGAAGAGGGAAAGTTTATTTGGGGCTCGTGGTTTCAGAGGTGTCAGTCCTGGTTTCTTTCAGGATCTTGACTGGACTGCAGTCTACTCAGGACTGTTTCTCTGCCTGAGTTGAGGTCTGCCCCTCCTGAGTGTATCTATGCCTTTCTCAGGATCCAGAGTCAGCATTTTTCTTTGTGACAGTCACCAGCAACTGTGGACACCATTTCTCACCACAAACCTATTTCCTTCCCCACAGGGCGGACTGCCACCTACCGAGGGTGCTTCCGATTGCCAGAGAACATCACATATACCTTCCCCACCTCCCTGGTGGAGGCCAATGTGACTGTGGAGACATGCTCAGGATTTTGTTCCCAGAAAGTAAGATCCATTATAATTTCACAACCCTTTAAGGATCCAGTGTGTGTGGTGGTCAGCAGAGAAAGGGCAGTTGCCCATGCTGAGCTGCCTTTGTTGGCTCTGGCCCAGGTGGGAGCTGAGGAGCGGGGTGTGGGAGGGAGGGAGGCCATGCACCTGATGTCACAGAGGATGCCCGTTGTTTGAAGCCAGGTAGGAAATTGTCAGCAAAGGCTATAAAGCTGAAAGGAATGTGCCTTTCTGGATGGGAACTCTGCACAAGTGTCAGATGTTAAATTAACTTGGTTTGGATGCACGAAGATGCTGGCTTGGGACTTGGGAATAGCTAATGGGTTTTCTGTTGTTTGCGCTGATGGTATTAGGCAGCAAATCTGACTACAAGGGTCATGGTCATACCTGCTCCTTTGGTTGAACCCAGATTGAGTAGTAGAGGGTGATTCTGCTAGCACTGGGTCAGGCACCAAAAGCCACTGTCCCCACATTTGTGCTAGCTGAGGAGTAGGGGGAATTGAACAAGGGCAGATGGAGCTTGCAAAGACAAGACCACAGGTGTGTGACAAAAGGCTGGGAGACTCAGCAGACTGTGGAGAGAACACTGAGGTCTTGGGCTGGGGTCCAGCTGCCTCCAGATCAGGGTGGCTACTATGGCTCTATAGTGGCCCTAGGTGGCAGTGGGCTGGGGACCAGGGCTACACAAATGTGCCGGGATTCAGTAGTCTCAACAGGACTGTGGTGCTTTCTACATAGTAGAACAGGGCTAAGGAGAGAGGAGGGCTGTGGTAGGCAACTTTTTCATTGCTGGGAACCAAAAGACCTGATAAGAACAACATAGAAGAGGGAAAGTTTATTTGGGGCTTGTGGTTTCAGGGGTGTCAGTCCATAGATGACTGACTCCATAGCTCTGAGCCCGAGGTAAGGCCCCACATCACAGAGGAAGGGTGTGGTGGAGGAAAGTGGTTCAAGACATGGCATCAAGGAGGCAGAGAGAGTGCTCTGCTCACCAGGGACAAAATATAAGACCCAAGGGCATGCCCCAGTGACCTACCTCCTCCAGCTCCACCCTACCTGCCTATAGCTACCACTTGGTTAATCCATATCACTGTATTGACCCCCTGATTAGGTTATGACTCTCATAACCTAATCATTTCACCTCTGAATATTCTTGCATTGTCTCACACATAAGCTTTTGGGGGGACACCTCACATCCAAACCTAACAAGGGCCTTAACTAACATGATGATGATGTCAATGACAATCAAGAGAAGGTAGCATTTACTGATCATTTATTTCATGCCAGGTACCATCCCAAGCACTTTATGTGGCTAACTCAATTAATCCTTCTAACAATTATATGGGGTGGGTACTAAGATCATCTACATTTTGCAGGTGAGGAAACTGAGGCAGAGAGCTCCTGTAGTCTGCTCAAAGTCACACAGCCAGTAAGTGGCGGAGCCCAGGCCTGACATCAGCTAGCTCTGCAGTCTGCTGGTGGTTCAGTGGGTACCAGGAGTGGGCTTCAATGAAGCAGATGTCATTGAACCTATATGAGCACATCCTCTGCTGCTCCCCACCCCACCTGCCCTGGGAGTTGCCCTTTTCCTGCTTCCTGTGTTCCTCTGCTGTCTGGAGAGCTTCCCTCTGAGGCTGGATGGAGAACAAAGCTTCCACTGGTGCTTCCCTCTTGCCCAAGTACATCCTTTGAAGCAGCTCTACTGTATCACCAGCATTTCCAAAGACACTGCCAAGGATGTCTTGGGCATCAGAGTCCACAGGACACAATGCACCTAGCCCCAAAGGCAGTTTATTGATTTGCAGACATCTGGCCTGGGGACCTCTGGGATGCAGAACTCTGGAGGAGGCAGCAGGGATGCATGCTCAGCTGCCAGCTCCTGCCTGTACCCACAGGGGAGCAAACCACCCCCTCAAGGCAAACCTTGCACCTGCAGTTCTGAGTAGTTCCCAGGGGAAAACCCTCCATTGGAATCAAGGAACTGCACTGGTCATGCAGGCTGAGGCTGGCCTCCCTTCGTTGGCAGCCCTGAAGGGTTCCTGCTGAGGGCTGAGCACTCGGTCCACCCAGTGGCTCTGCCAGGGAGACATTCTCCTCCCAGTTTGCTATGAGAGGCAGTGCAGGCTTGCAGGGTGGGCATGTTCACAAGCAGGCACAGAACAACTGTCTTCACAGTCCTGGCTCCTGATACCAGGGCCTCACTGCCACTCTGCATAAGTGGCAGAAGATATGAGAAGAAACAGGAGAGGGAATGGGCTGTCACCATGGCTATGTGCCCTGAGCTCTTCAGATGGTTTGAGTGGATAATCTGTTCACATGTAACACAATGAAAAGATACAGAGGGCCTGGGGTTGGGGGAAGCTCCTCACTCCTGAGTCCTTCCGTTCACTTTCTTCCTCGCAGGCAGCCCACAGCTGTCCGCTTTCTGAGACTGAATATTCAAGCAGTTTCATCCTCTTCAGTTTCATTACAAACCCCCTGGATGGTATTGAGCCCCACACATGATTCTCTACCAAACCCATTGCACTGGACAATCCATCTTCAAGATTGTTCCATATCAGCAGAAAAAGTGATTTCTCAATCTTTTTTCCCATTACACAGATGGCCTATAATTTATTTAACCAGTCCCTGACTGGTAAACATTTAGGTTGTTTCTAGTCTTTTGCTATTACAAACAACACTGCATTGACTATCCTTAGGTCATTTTGTCTGAGGAATCTGTAAGGAAAAAACAAAAAATCAAAACAACCGTAGGAGGTTCTGCGTTCCAGTGTATCTGTCGTTTTAGTCAACTTTGACAAGTTGCCCTTAGCAGAGGTTGTACTAATTGTATCCCCTTTCCAGTGATGTGTGAGGGGGAAACACACCACCCTTGTAACCCCCATCTTTGGGAAGGATGGATTCAGATCCTAGGCAGATGCCCCAGGAGCACCACCTATTGGGCAGCCCTTCAAAACCTAGAGAGTTCTGCCTTGTGGTTACAGACAAGAATTTAAAGATCTAAAACTCTTCAACTTCTATTTTCAGCCTTCCTTCCTATTTACTGGCACAAATCCAGATTGCTACAATTTCACAGTGGAGCATGTGCCAAAAGGTACCTGCAGGCTCTAGGGATCTTAAGCCATTTTGTACCTTAGCAGCTTGTCCAACTCCCCTCGTGATACATTTCAAGGACGAGTTACCTGAGTTACCTGCTCAGTTCTGGCACATGTGGCCAGGAATCATTCAGGTCAGACTGTATGGGAAGGCATCCAGTGTTCTCAGAAGAGGCCTATGCCCTCAGAGCGTCCAGCATTGGATTCTGTGTGACGGCTTTTCCCTCATCCGGCCCATCTGTATTGTCGGATGGGAGGGTGGGTGTTTCCTCGAGTCCCATTGTTTAGAGCTGCAGGATTTTGCAGCTGTAGGAAGAGTCACTGTTTCCAGTTTTAGAGTTGAAAGCCAGCCTTAGTAAAAGCACATTTAGTGAAATTTGGCAAAACACATGCTGATGTTTACAGTGGGTGAAGCCAGGTGCTGGGTGCTGGCAGAGTCTAGTGATCTGTGATAACTGGCCCCACTCATTACACCCGGCTTATGTCTGAGGAGGGGCTGAGATGGGAACTCAGGGGACTCACTCATGGCAGAGTAAGACCAGTGCTTGAAGCCGGTGAAGGAAGCTTAGAGGGAGGTTTAGGAGGGAAGAGGACTGCAACTTTTGGGAAAGTTTGGAGCTGATGCACCTGGGGCAATGTCAGTGGGTTGGATGAGTGAAGGGAGGAGTGAAGGCACCTGTAGAGTAGGACCCAGTCTTGCCAGAGAGGAGGGTTGCCTGGGGTGGTGTGAAATGTAGGGTGGGGACAGGTTGCAGAGGACCTTAGATGTCTGCTGTGAAGTTCAGACTTTTTTTTTCCCCCCAGTGGGAATGAGGGAGCTACTGATGGTGTGGCAGGGAGGGAGTGGCATGACTCACATGACACCTCACAGCTATAGGAAGGTTATTTTCGAACAGAGAGAGGCATAGAGCTGATAAAGGAGCATCCTGAGAGATGCTACAGGAGCAGAATCCACGTGAGATATGGGAACCACCTGGGAGGACGAGGAGGCATGAGGTTGTGTGGGGAAACATCTGGCCAGTAGAGAAGGGGAATTTCCCTTGGATCCCTCTGGAAGGCAGCATTCCTTAGAGATGCCTTGACAAAGCTGCCATAGATGTCAACCAATGACCTGGCTGTAAAGTGAGGGATTCCAGGTAGGGCATGAATCTAGGTAGGTACCTGATATCACGCTTCCCAGTACAATCACCATCGACCCACAGAAGCAGCCTTTGGTTTCCAGACCAGTTGTCCCTGCACCCTTGTCTAGACCTTGGGTGTTGGTATAACTTGGACTCAAGCTTTCTGGGCTGTCAGCCCCTCAGCCCTGCAGATTCCTGGTGGGGCTTTGCTTTACCCTAGACAGGGTGGGGGCAGGACTGACATTTCAGGTTGGAGAATTCTTTGTTTCAGGATCTCCCTGTGCATTGGAGGATACTCAACAGCATCCCTAGCACCTACCACCAGATACCAACAGCAAATATCCCCTCATTGATGACAATTTAGACTCCAGACATTGGCAAAGGGCCCTGGAGGTCAGATCACCCCTGGTTGAGACCCATGGACTGTTTGAATGTGTTGGTTAGCAATGCCGAGGCCTGGCCCACTTTCCCACAAGTCTGAATTCTGCCTCCAGCATTGAGGTCTGGGGATGTGAAATCAGTTGGAAGTTCATCTGACCTTGGTCTCTGCAAGGAATTGTTTCTTCTCTTCTCTCCTGAACATTTAGGATGGCTAACGAGGTGCATTCTGGGGTATCTGGCTGTACTTTACTGTTCAGAAGGCCAACCACTTTTCTCCAGAAAGGCCGGTGGTCTGGAGGCTGCAGGCAGCCCCAGTGGAAGCATTATCTCATGCTCATCTGGCCAAAAAGCAGACTCAGATGCCGTATGAGGTGGGAATGGCTAAATTATGCCAGGCTCATACCGTGGTCTATAATAGAGCCTTTGAAAATGTTTCCAAAGACTTTTCTGAAGGAAAATGTTAACAGCAGAATGTTCAATGGGGGTGGGGCGGGGACCAGGGGCTTATAATTGGGGTTGGCTGGGCAGTAGGGCTGCTGGGAGTGACAGATGTAGAGGTGGCACTTGGAAGCAGGAAAAGAGGGGGAGCCCTCCTTGCACCACCCCCACTTTTGAGCTACTCTCTGAGGCTTATTTGTGGCCTCTGATAAAAATCTCTACTGTTTTTTGCTCATTGGTGAAAATTGATTTGAGGTGTTCCAGGAGTGCAGTTGAACAACAAAAAAAGAACATTTGGGGGCAATATCAGCATCTTAATGATCAGATTCTCTGCCAACAACAGGGACTTGACCAGCATAACGTGTTTTTAAAGCCTCATGAAATGATCCTGTCCAGTTTCCAGTGATCATATTGGAGATGGGAGGAACCTTGCTCACCCTCATTCACCTGCAAGATCCTGTCATCTCCTTCGTTGAGATGCAAAGTGCGAATGAGCAGAGGGTAGCAGGTAGATATTTGCATTACTACCAGTTCGGATCTGGGGTAATTGATTTTGAAGCCTGATATTTATCCACAAGCAGATAGACCAATTGCGGGAGTGAGTGCTCTGAAATGGGGCTGATGGATGAAATCTCACACCCTTGCAAACAGGTCACCAAAAAGGGAGGCTTTACTAGCTATTAGGCCTTAGGGGCTGAGTTTTGTTCTCCCGCAGCTGCTGGTGGCTATGCTGAGGTGGAAAGGGGTCACATTTTTCTTTTACTCTCTTTTAGCTTCTTTTGGTGTCTAGGTTCTGCTTTCAGAATATTAATCACCTGGATGTTTTCCCATTGACATTTCTTCTGAGGGTTTTTTCTTTGGCCATTTAACGGTGGTGCTAACAGGGCCACCTGTTTGAACTGGAAAGGCACGTGCTCATATGGAGCCTTCTGCTTCTCCTCTAGGTAGTTGCTCTCGCTAAATCTATGTGGACCTAGACAGATAAGTCCATCCTGGGTAGATGCATGGCTCTGAGGGGCACCCTATCTCATGTCTTTGCCACAGATGGGATGTTGAGAACAGATATCTTAATGTGAAGAATCTTCCCTTATCGAAAGGCTGTCTTGCCAATAGGTAGCTGAAGTAGTGCTTTGGAGAAGTCTACAGAGAAGCTGTCAATATTGAACCTTGGGGTTGCTTTTAAGAACACTGATTTGTTTTTTGGAATATCTATTTTAAGAAAATTTGGGAGTATAAAAATAAAAATAAAATTCACCCATAACTTTACCATATCAGAGAGAACAGCTACCATTTTACAGCCTTTTGGTCTTTTATTCTAGGTGTATGTATAGGGAATTTGTTTTATGAGCATTGACTCTTCCCTCCTTACATCTGTTCCCTTTTCTTATTTTATATGTCCTGGACATTTTTTATTTTTCCATGCTTTGCCTTCCATGACTGCACACATTCTACTCTCTCCTGGTGGACATTTAGACATTTAGTTCATTTGCTCTTTTCTTTTCCTTTCCTTTTTTTTTTTTAATGTTAATTATTTCTTATTTCCTTGCCTTTGCTAGCAGATATGGAATCAAAGGGACTCGGGATATGTATGTTTTATATGTATGCTTCTCAGACTTCTGATACATTTTTTGGGGTAGGTCTCTTAGCTTCACCCTTCTTGAGTTGGTAGAAAGAAGGATTTGGAGTTATAATATTCTGGTTTCATATCCCTGCCCTGAGCCTCAGGTTTTTCATCTGCTAGGTGGGATCGTTAGAGGTTAGACTGCCTCACCAGATTCTGATAAGGACTTGGCAGGCCTGGGGTTTGTTCTTGAGTGTTCTTGAGTAGCAAGTGTTCCCGGTGTTGATCATGATGATTGCTTCATTTAGTTTCCCCTGGTTCCTTTGCTGTTGGAGAAACAGCCTGAGGTGCAGAGCTGGTCCTTTCTCAGGCTGGTGGAAATCCACTTGCCCTGGGATCCTGATGGTGTGGTAGCTCCATCACACAGCTCTTCGTGGACTTCTGTCAGATGGATGGGGGGCTTTGATGGGAAGGTGTTGCCTGGAAGTGGGATTGGCTGGTGTGCTGCCTGGGGATTCAGGTTTTCAGAAGGCTACCCACCCATATGGCGCCTGGAGACTCTGATCTTTGCCCCAAACTGTCACACTTGGCTTTTTCCCATAACCAAAGGACAGATAGTCCAGTATCTGTTACACATAGATGGGAACCCGTGAGTCAGCTCTTTACACGGAGAAGAGCTCTGCTGGGGTTGTGGGGGTGAAGCCTCTGGCCCCATGCATTTAATCTCACCCAGACTCAGACCAACCAAGTTGCTCAGCATCTACTGTCTGAAAAGCACCCTGAGAGCACCTCAATGTTCAAATCCCCCTTAGACATGGAGAAATCAGCTCAACCCACCTAAACTTAAACTCATGCCTGCATTCTCCAGAGCCCTCATCACTAAATCCTGCCCCTTTTATGGATAATAGAGCCAAGACTCAGAGATGCCCAGTGGCCTTTCCAGAGTCCACAAATGGGATTCAGAGCCAGAAGTTCCTGATGGCAAGCCTTGGGCTGTCTCCACCTCCCAGAGCCACCTCTCTGAACCCCGCAGCCCCGTTGTCAGTCACAACATCACTGGATGTGTTTTCCTTTAACCTGTCATTTGCTGAAAGCAGAAGACTGCCCGTCATCCCTCATCCCTGCAGCCACCCTTGCAGGCATCTTCTTTCTTCCCCACATCTTAATGTTCAGAGCTGCCTCCTGAATGAAGGGAATGCCCTGGGGTAGACTGACTCACAGATTTCTTTAGGAATCCTTCGCCCTGTGTCCTTGGTTTGCCCCAAGTCCTGGTGGTTAGCCAAGGTGCTGAGCTTGGGGTCCAGAAGGCTGGCTTTGTGCCCACTCACCTGACAGGCTGGAGATCTTAGGCTGTTTGTCCCTTGCCTTTGGGCCTCAGTTTCCCTTCTGTGATCTCTCAAATCTCCATACTACTGTATAGTTCTAGAGATTCTGAGAATGGTGCTCAGAGGATGGGGTTGGAGGAGGCAAGGCCTGGAGGGTCTTGCTGGGACCCTGGCTCCACATGTGATGAAATCCCATGTCTTGATCCCTTAGCCACAGGACAGGATTTTGCATGTGGATCCCCACCATCTACAGAATCCGGCCCTTGCTGTTTCATGACTTGGCTCCAAGCTGAATGCCCACCCTCTGTCAGGCTCAGCCACAGACTCCCACATCCCCCAGCTAAGCCCCCATTCTGCCCTCTGCCCCAACTCCAGCCGCAGGCGCAGTTTCACTCATGCCTCTGCCCTGCCCAAGACAGGCGAGGCTGGTTCCATTGAACCCCGTCTTTTGTTTGATTGAAACAACCTCACATGCCTACCTTTCTCCAATCCTCTTCTCCTTTTCCTCTCTGCCCTTTCTCTCTCACTGAAGCTTGGAATGGTGGCGGGGTGGAGGGGATGTGAAGTTGGCAGAGAGATAAGATTCATCAATATTTAATTTTTATGGAAATCATGTCCTAGAAATCCCCAAGGGGCTGAAAATTGTTCTGTGTTTTCAGAATCCAGTGATGTTGCTGAAGTGGTTATGTTGTAAATAAAACCACATTACTGTCTGCAGTTCTCCCGCCGCTCTGCAAACACCCGGAAACTTGACAGTTTAATCCACTCAGGGAAGCAAAAAGGTTCGGGTCACTGGTGGGGGCAGCTCATTCTGCAGCCCTGGGATATAAGATTGTTGAGGCATCAGCGTTGGCAGTGCTGGTGCTGCTGGGGAGGGAGACAGAGCCAGCATGTGCAGAGGAGATTTGCCACGCCTGCTTCTGAACAGGAATCCCAGGACATCACAGCCCCCCTAGGGTTCCTGAGCTCAGGGAGGGTTTGCTGAGGGGTAGCAGGCTTTTTTTCCTCCCTCATGCCCAGTCATGCTGTTGGCTCAATAATCCATAGCAGGATTGTGTTCAAGTTTGTTGGTATGACTTTTGAGGGACTTGGGATCTGGAAAGGAGCTTGTTCATTCATCCATTTATTCATCCATCCATCCATCCATCCATCCATCCATCCATGCATACATCAAACATTTATTGAATATCTGCCACATGCCAGACACTATTTTAGGTACTGAAGATACAACAAAGCACACAAAGTTCATGAGAAACTCTCCCTGCTTACATCCTCCTGGTTGAGAGGCAAGCACTCAACCAGATAAATATGTAAAGAACATAGTATGTTGTGTTGATAAGTTCAGGAAAGAAAAATGAAGCAAGCTTTGTCAGTGTTTACCTATGAGAAATAAAAACATCTATCTACTAAAAGCCTTGTACGAGGATATTTAATGCAGCTTTATTCACAATAGCTAAAAACTGGAAACAGCCCAGATGTCCATCAACAAGTGGATGAATCAACACATTGGTCCATCTACATGTAGAGTACTATGTGCCAAAGAAAAGGAGCCATCTATGGACACATAAAACCACATGGATGAATTTGACAAGCATTTTTCTGAATGAAAGAAGCCAGGCACACAAAAATATGTACTGGGTGATCCTATTTATATATTTTAGAACAGGTAACATGAATCTGTGGTATAGTAATCAGAGGAATGGTTGCTTTGGATGAGAGAAGGATGATGGCAAAGGGGCAGAGGAACTTCTGGTGTGATGGAAATACTGCTGGTCTTAATATGCATTCACCAAAACTGATGGAGCAGCACTCCTGGGATCAGAGCATTTCACCCGGGGGGTTATTAAACAAAATTAGAAAGCAGAGCAAAGGAGAGCATATGTTGAGGAAGATGGGAGGGCACTGCAACTTGAAAAGGATGGCATGGCTTGAAGACAGTGAGGGGGAGCCATGAGGGAATCTGGGGAAGAACATTCCAGAAAGATAGAACAGCAAATGCAAATGTCCTGAGGTGGGAACCAGAACAGCAACAGCAAGAAAGCTGTTGTCTGGGTGTGCACAGGCTGCTCTGTCACGGGCTGGGTGGCTTAAACAACACACATTTGCCTCAAAGCTCTAAGATTGAGGTGTCAGCAGCACTGGTTTCTCCTGAGGCCTCTCTCCTTGGCTTGCAGGTGATCGTTTCCACTATATTCTCAGGTGGTTGTCCCTAGGTCTATGTGATGTCTGTCCTAACCCCTTCTTTTTATAAGGACACTAGTCATATTGGATTAGGCCCCATCCTAATGGCTTCATCTTAATTATCTCCATAAAGCTTCTGTTTTCAAATAGGGTCACATTTTGAGGAACTGGGGTTAGGGCTTCAGTGCTTGAATTTGGGGGACACAGTTCCACCCATCACAGCCAATATGGACAGAAGTATGGAAGGCATAGCCAGGCCCATGTGTGAGCTCTCAAGTTGCACCCTGGGAGTTGAGCTGCTGCTTTCTGCAGCTCCCTGGGAAGAAGGTGTAGATGTGGGACAAGGTGGGACACGGATTTTGTGTTTTGTTGTTTTGGGTATTTTGATTTATTTATTTATTTATTTATTTTTTATTTTTATTTTTTTATTTACTTATTGATTCATTGAACACAAATGGAGTACAGCTATTGTTTCACTGGTTGTACACAAAGTAGAGTCACACCATCTGTGCGTTCATACATGTACACAGGGCAATGGTATCTGTCACACTTTCTGTTATTATTTTTACCCCCCACCCCGCCTCCACCCCTCCCTTCCCTCTATGCTATCTAGCAATAAACCCCAGGGTCTTGTGCATGCCAGCCAGGCCTTCTACCACTGAGCTCCATTCCCAGCTGTCAACAAGGACTTTGTGAGAGAGGTCAGAAGTTGCAATTCTTGAGATCTCTTTTCATGAATTCACATTAGAATGCACACTTGCTTCTAGAAAAAACAGTGGTGTTCCAATTGAGGGTCAGGTCCCAGAACGTGCTTTCTGTTGGGAAGTGGCGAGGGGCCTGTGGCCCTGGAGTCTGGTGAGGGAGACAGGAGGGGCTCATCAGCCACAAGCACAGAGGCCTCCTCAGTTTAAGGAAGGATGAGGGTGGTGGGGGACCTTTCCTAGGGGCTGCTGGGCCTGGAGGAGAGCATCCAGCCTGCAGTTCAAGAACCACTGCTCAGCAGCTTTTCTTCCTGTTCAGTCGGGGATGGGGGGGCCTGCCTCGCCCTCCCTGGGCCGCAGCATTCTCTGTTGTCTTAGGGGAATGCTGAGATCCTCAGCTTTACCAAGCCATGCATAGTAAATGCTATTGATTTTCTTTTTATTTATTTATTTATGAGATTTCTTGCTGTGGGCAAAAAATAAAAAGGTTTGTGCAGCGTTTCCCTCAGCAGTGAGCAGTTCCCTCCACCCACTGCCTCTCTCCCTCACACACACTCAGAGATGACTCCCTCATCCCTCCTGCTCCAGGAGACCTGGAATCTCTAGTTGAAAGACACAGGAAGGAGTGGAGATGAAATGGGGCCAAATGTCCTACCCAGTGCCAGGTGCATAGTAGGTGCTCAAAAAAATATGTGGAAGAGATGGATAGGTGCACTTTTGAGTGAGCTATGGTAGGTGCCCAAAGGGGTGAGGCTGAGGATGGCTGATTCCTCTGTGAAGCAGCTCGTGTGGGCCAGGCCCAACGCTGGGCAGTTTGCACCTGTCTCATCTAGCCATCACTGAACACCTACAAGATGGATTTTATTACCTTTTCTCATGGTGAGATTCAGAGAGGTTAAGTTCCTTTCCCAAGTTGCAGAACAAGTGTGCCAGCAGCCTTCCCATTCCAATCTTCAGGAGGCTAGCATCTAGCCCTCTCCATTGGATGGTGCATCCACACCAAAGAGGACGAAGAACCCCTTGAGAGACTGCCAGGAGCTGGCTGGTCCCCACAGTGAGGCACTTCCTCTCTCCTAAGCTGGAAGGGCCCCTCCATTTTCAGGAAACCCCCATCACATGGATGGGGAACAAGGACCGTGCTTCCCTACCTGTTCCATATTTGAAAAGATGACTGTGTACAAATATGTTTCCACAGTGCAGGTACAAGTGTTGACTTCAGTCTCTTTCTAGGGAATTGACTGGCCAAGGTGTGACATGTTGACATGTTGAGCCCTGAGCTCATGTGACACCCCCTCCCTGATCTGTCATTTTGCTCCCTGCACTCCCAGAAAACACCTAGATATCTCAAAGCCCACTTCCAGGCCCTGCTTCCTGCCCTGTGTCCACCCCTCTGCCCAGTGCCACTTACACTGTGATAACTGTTGTCTTGTCACCAACTCAGAGCTCATGGAGGGCAGAAGTCATGTCTTGTTGAGTTTATGTCCCTGGATTTGAACACAGAACGTGTTCATGGAAGGATGACAGGCACCCCTGTTCCCCTGTTGACCCATGCATCTGACAGTCCTCCATCTGTCCTGCCTAGAGCTTGAGCTGCAGGAGGCATGTCCCTCATGTTTACCCTGGTTCCTCCTCTTCTTTGGCAGGAGTTCCCCTTGGCCATCCTCCGGGGCTGGGAATGCTACTGTGCTTACCCCACCCCACAGTTCAGTCTGCGAGACGCTGTGGACAGCTCACTGTGTGGCCAGGTCCCCAAGGTGCAGAGGCTGGCGGGTTACTGTGAGGTCTACCAAACACCTGTGCAAGGTGAGATCTGCAGCCACCACTGGGTGTGGCTTTTGGTCTGGGATTGGGGAGTGTTTGCAGGATTGGAGATGCTGATGATACACCAGGACTCGGGTGGGGAAGGTGTCTGTTTTAAGTCTCTACACCTTAGCCAGTGAGAGATAGAAGTGAGTGTTAAGCCTCCACCCTCCCTGGAGGCTGAATGCCAGGCTCGGTTTCAAGAACCCCTGACCCTTTATCTGAGTCTCACTGTGGATGATGGTGTAATAGGAGAATAGTGGAGGAAGGCAGCCCCAGAAGGATAGCAATGGCAGGTGTGGAGTTGGGAGGCTTGGAAAGAAGAGAACTCCATCTCTACGGCCTCTAGACCCTGGCATCATCTTTGGTGTGAGCATCACGTCTGCCCCAGCTGATCTTAAGAACTGAAAGGGGACAAGAAGGTGGAGAGGAAGATTTCCACCTTTCTGGAACATCAGCTCTGACCAACACAGCCCTGAGGACCTGGGGGCTTTCCCCTGGCCATTTCATGTGCTTCTTATAGTAGCCCTGGAAAGGGAAGATGAGCCCTTCAGAGAATTGCTTGCCTGAGATTAGACCAGCCTGGTTCACTGTGGTATGTGACATTGCTCAGCCTAGTTAGAACTCCTGTCTATCTCTATTCATAGAATCTGGGGTCATCTGTGCAATACTAGAAGCCAGAGTTTGACTGTGGCCATAGAAATGAAGTGGGGTAAAGGGCTTTCTTTGGTCAGCTCCAAACCTGTGCAACCAAGGTTCAGGTGGTAAATCTCTTCAGCTCTTTGGGCCTTGGTTTTCCTGTCTGCTAAATGGAAATCTTGGATCATCCTGGGGAATCTGGAAGAGCATCTGTGACTCCTAATGGAGGTGAGTAACCCTGTGATGACTTCTGGACTTTCAGATACTCGGTGCACGGACAGGAGGTTCCTGCCCAACAAATCCAAGGTGTTTGTGGCTTTGTCGAGCTTCCCAGGAGCTGGGAACACGTGGGCGAGACACCTGATCGAGCATGCCACTGGCTTCTATACAGGGAGCTACTACTTTGATGGGACCCTCTACAACAAAGGCAAGTCAAAGCTGCCAGGGAGGGTGAAGGGTTCCCTGAAGTTAGATGTCCCCTCCTGGGACATGAAAGCAGTGCCTCGCAACCTTAAGTGTGCATAAAAATCACCTGAGTGCTTTTCTAGAGTACAGATTGTTGGTCTGCACTTTGATTCAGTTTGTGAGGCCTGGGAATGTGCATTTCCAACCAGCTTCCAGGGGAGGCTCATGGAGCCAGTCCTGGGACCACTTAAAGTGGAACTTCATGAGATAAGTGCCTTATCCAGATTCAAAGGGTCAGACTAGCAGCTTGGATTCCCTCTCTATAAACATTTTTTGAATTTCCCATAATTTTTTTAGGCAAGGGGTAGCTCATCAAAATGCAATTTTCTTTAAATAGGTCCAAAAATCTTCAAGAGTTCCATAATTTCTAATCTTTCTCTTGTAGAAATAAGAGGCCTCATTATGCCAAGTAAATTAACTTAAATGGCTCAAGACTGTGCTGTTTAGGAATGAAGAGACTCAGACAAGTCAAGTGGCATCTAAATTTGGCAAAATGTATTTATATGTTGTCAAGTGTTATGGCATTTTTGCTGGGTTTCTTAACCAAAGTTTGGTTTGGGAAAAGATGATACTATCAGTAACATCCTAGAGAAACAAACATCCTGAGCTTAGCAACAATTTCTGGAATCACTTACAACAATCTTTGTCTGGTTGGGGAAAAGCCACAGTTGCCCATATAATCCAGCCCCAGGAGTGCCAGAAGCACCTACAGATGGGAGAGGAAGTGGCCAGATAAGCATGTGGTCCTTCCCATTCTGGCCTGTCACCCACACTCAGGCTGCTGTTACCCAGGTGTTCATCTAGAAGGCCTTGACTTACTCAAGCACCTGTATGTTTTGGCCCAAAGACTGGAATAGCCAGCTATAAGTGTTGGTGTAATATTGAGTCAAAGATAACTTTAGAAATACCTAGTGCAGTTTTGAGCCTTGCAGGACTGGATCTAACCACTGATCTAAGAGCTCTGACAGAGTGATGACACACATACATTCAAAATTCACAAGGCAGCTCCAATGCCAGAATGCCCACGTGTTGTGGCAGGTGAATGCGGTCTGAACTATAAGGTAGAATAGCTGCTGATGGAATGGGCTGAAGCGCTGTGAAAGGCACCCAGGGGCTCAGGATTGTCAAAGACTAGATCTCAAGTTTATTTAGCTGGTGTTTTGATTCTTCCTTTCTTGCTATTTCTGAGCTATTTGAGAAAATGGACCAAAGCAATGGCTTTTGGTGTTTGACCCATGGTAGTGATGAGTTTGAAGCATATATTGGGTTTCATGGATAAACCCAGATTTCCAAATTCAAGAGATTTACATTCCCCTGGCATCAGAGAAATCTTTGCTGATCACTGTTGATGTGAGTGCTTCCCAGCCATTCATGAAGGGGGGCAGGTGGAAGGACTCATTTAGTTTCTAAGAGCCCAAGATAAGCTCATGAACATTTATGGAGCTTGTTCCCAGAGCTGGTTGTCATGGGTTACATTAGGCTATGGCCAGGAGACCAGGTTCAGATGAGATCTTTCTAGGAATCCTTCTATGACATCCTGCTATTTGGTTTTCCTTTCTCCCCTACTCTTTTTTTCCCCATAAGCCCTGTGCTCTGTGCTTGGACCATTTTACCTACTGAAGTGTAAGCTAAAAGACGGGCTGAGTCTTATCCCTGTATCATAGCATAAAAGGCCAACACAGTGAATACACAACAGCCCTCATGGAGTCATGTGACCATCTGTGAATGGATGGGTAGAGGATTGTTTTCTCCGCCAGTTGTCATTCAGACTCTGAGCACCCAAGTGGCACAGGAGAGGTTGGCCAACAGGAGTAAGTCTCCACTTCTAGAAACTGGGCCTTGGGTTCCTCTGGGCCAGGCTCAGACACTATGGATGAGACCTGACCAGTCCTGCTTTGAGAACCAAGCTGGAGAATCTCCTTACATCCAAGGCTGGGCCTGTTACAGGATATGGCATTATGTCAGGGTGAGACTATAGTTGCTTAGAGCAATTGAGCCTAATGATATGAATCCTACCCCTACTCTGAGGAGGTGGTGGAATCTGAGGGCCTCACAGATACACACAAAGGCATGTGGAGAGAGCCCTTGCACTGGTGTCATGTGATGTGTGATCTTGGTCCATCATATACCCACTCCAAGCCTGGATCTCTTCATCCAGCTCTGCCTGAAACTGATTAACTCTTAAGGTTGTTTGCAATGCTCATGTGAAGTTATCTCCATGAAAAGCCCCATATGTATGTGTGTATCTGAGAGTCCTTAAGGAGACATGGTCAGGCCTTCTGCCTCCTGACCCCTGGGGGCTATAGGAGGTGACTTGCTTCATTTTTCAAGCAGATACCATCATTTCCTACTCTTAAACATCTCCTGTTTCCTCCTTCCCTGGGATAGGGCTGCTCCTGTGGAGTCCTTTCCCATTCCCATCCCTAGGTCCTCCCACGGACCCCTGTGGTGCCCCTATGGGCCTCTCTTGCCCCATGCTGACTTTCCCTGTATCCGACCCTGCTGTGGTGTAAGTATGGCACCACGTGTGGGATCAAAGGTGCCTTTCTCTATCTGAGCTCTTGTGTTTATCCTGGGCAGGGTTTAAGGGTGAGAAGGACCACTGGAGGAGCCGGCGCACCATCTGTGTGAAGACCCATGAAAGTGGAAAGAGGGAGATTGAGATGTTCGACTCAGCCATCCTGCTAATCCGAAATCCCTATAGGTCCCTGGTGGCTGAATTTAACAGGAAATGTGCTGGGCATCTGGGCTATGCCCCTGACCGCAACTGGAAGAGCAAAGGTAAGCAGGGGGCTGGTTGGGCAGGGGTCTCAGAGGTATGGGCAGGATGCCCATGGGGATGCAGGATCAGTACACACAGTCCTGGGGACTTGTTGCTGTTGTGCCTGGCTTGAACTGGCCCCCTTCCTGTCCCCTCTGAGCCTGCTCAGTTGATACATCCCAATGTTTTTTATGGATGCCAATTGGATGTCCATGAATCTCCTCCACCCACCCCTGGGTGGGTAGTGGGGTGATCTGTACCCCTTTTCTACCCCTACTCATATATCAAGGACTCATACAGAGCCGGGAGAAGAATATTGACTTTGGATCCACCTGGGCTTGACTTGTGCCCTCCTCTGACTCTAGGATCAGGGTCCTCCATCATCAATTGAGGCAATAACCCACAGCTCACAGGGTATTTGGGAATCAGTGAGATAATGCGCATGCCCAGTCTGTGGTCAGTGCTCAGCATGCCAGTTGCCTCATATGCTGCCCCCATGACTCTTCACAGTGTCCTAGAGGGGGATCACCACCCATCCGACTTTCCAGATGAGCCCTAAAAACATGGCTATGTGACTTGCCCAGTTAACCTGAGTGGCGGGTGGCAGAGACAGGTCACAAGCCCTGCATCTTAGTCAGCTTGGGCTGCTATCACAGTCCCACAGACTGGATGGCCGAAGCAACAGACATTTATTTCTCACAGTTCTGGAGACTGGAAGTCCTGGCTTGCAGAGAACACCATCTCCCTGTATCCTCACACAGCAGAGATGAAAGCTCTCTGGAGTGTCTTCTTATAAAAGCACCAATCTCATCATGAGGGCTTCACCCTCATGACCCCATCTAACCCAAATTACCTCCCAAAGCCCCATCTTCAACTGCCATCATATTAGGGATTAAGGCTTCAACATATGAATTTGGAGAAACTACACACATTCTGTCCATGGCACCCAGATTTTCTGATTCTGGATCAGATTGACTTGTTCCTCATGGAGTCAGTCTGTCAACCCATAGTTTACTCAAGTTGTACTATGCTACTATGCTACTGGGCCCTGGGGCCCAGACTAAAGGAATTAGGGTTCCTTCCCTGCCTTGAGGCACACACAGTCCAGCCTTTGGGCAGTGAATAAGAGAGATGCTGGTCCAATGGCAAATGATATAAATTTAATCAGAAATAAAAGTGTCAATCCTGTAGGCTGAGTTCAGATCCCTTCTCTGCCTCTCACTAGCCATTTGACCCTAGGCAAGGTGCATACCTTGTCTTCAGAACTGTTTTCTCATCTTAGAAGCTAGATTAGTCCCTCTATCATAGGGTCACTGTAAAAAATGAGAGAAAACAAGCCACAGTGTTCAAGGTGCATCATTAGCCCAATTATGGAATTTTTTTTTTATTGTGAAGATTGTTGAAATTTGTATCCTGCCCATCTCCAAGAAAATGAATTTCTTACTTTTCTGGAGAAGACATCTTGCAGAGTATATCATCTGATGAAGTCTGAGGTCCTTGCCTCCTATGGTGTCACTATGTGTTCTACTTCTCAGCAGGGTCATGGGTTCAAATTAGCAAACAAATTCACAAGACATCATATGCATCCATCAAACACCATGTTAACTTAGCTTTACAGGAGGACCCGGCACAGGACCCTGAACTGCCTCTCACCAGGAGACCCAGCAGTTCCCTGATGTTGCTCAGTCACCGAGGGTCTCCATGGGGGACCTGGCAAGTTGGCCCTGGGTAATGGGCAGTGGAAAAATCTGGTTGCCTCTTTCTCCTTAATGTTGGTTGTGTATAGCAGCCAAAGACAAAGGTCAAGGTATTTGTGGTTCATCTGGACAGAGATGCCCTGCTCAGGTTCCCCATCAGTCTTTGATTTTTTTCTTTTTAGTTATACATGACAGTAGAAGGTACTTTGACATATGCATACATGGAGTATTGCTGTGTCATGATGGCCTGAGACCTGTGGGTCCACCCTCATCCCTCCCTGTCCAGATACAGTCCCAAAGGTCAAGGAGCTCATAGTACAATGGAAGAAAACCAGTTCTTGGCACACAGCAGGCCACATTTGTCTTAACTTGGTATGTTTCCAGGGAAATGCTGATAGGGGAAGGCAGACTCAAGGTCACTATCCCCAGGAAGCTGGGGCTCCTTCCTTAAAGCCCAGCCTGATAGTAACCCTTTATTCATGCAAGGTCACCAAAGGATCTTGCTCCCACTGGGACCCAGGCAGGTCAGCCCTGGGCAGTGGGCAATGGAAAATCCTAGCTACATCTCTCTCTTAAATAATCCCAGTGGGGTCAGCCTCCCCTGGCAGGGCAGCTCCTGACTGTATCCCTTCTCTCCCCACCCTAGAGTGGCCAGACTTTGTGAACAGCTATGCCTCCTGGTGGTCCTCGCACGTCCTAGACTGGCTCAAGTATGGGAAACGGCTGCTGGTGGTGCACTATGAGGAACTGCGGCGCAGCCTGGTACCCACACTGCGGGAGATGGTGGCCTTCCTCAATGTGTCCGTCAGTGAGGAGCGGCTGCTCTGCGTGGAGAACAACAAAGAGGGCAGCTTCCGGCGGCGTGGCCGACGCCCGCAGGACCCAGAGCCCTTCACCCCGGAGATGAAGGACTTGATCAATGGCTACATCCGGACAGTGGACCAGGCCCTGCGTGATCACAACTGGGCAGGGCTACCCAGGGAGTATGTGCCCAGATGATAGAACCCGGCCCCAGCTACCTGCCACTGCTGAGAGAGACCGTCACACCACGGAGCTCACCACTGCTCTGATGCCCAGGCTAGAGGACCCCTGGGACACATGGCTGCTTGTACAGTCAGCAGGGAGGCCCACTTGGGTGCTGCCCTACGTGCAGGGAGTCCTGGGCACAAAGTCTGTCCAGAAAGACACACCTCACAAGACAGACAAAAATGGATACACTGCTAGCCAGACACCTTCTCAGACACACTTAGACATTACTCCACGCTCACAGTGCCTGTTTTGATGTGACTAAACCACCCATGCAGGGTGTGCCAGACACTCCCAGCCTTGCAAATGCAACCACAGATGTGTGCATAGATGTGCCAGGGTGTGTGCTACCAGAGGCCATCTGTTTGTGTGTCTCACACCCCCACATGCACACGCATGCATCCTGGGCTATGAGAGACCTCAGCTTCCTGCGTGAAGCCCCAGCATGGACTTGCCTGCCAGGTCCCTGACTCTGGAATGCCAGGTTGGGCAGGTATTAGTGCTCGGAGCAGCATGGACCATTGGGATGGAGGTGGGCATACAGACTGTTGCTGTTGGGCCATGTAGACCTGACCACATGTCTGACATCCCATAAATGTGTGTGCTGTGACTACTAGGCCCCACAAACTGCAACTCTGCCTTTCTCTTCTCTGTGGGTGGGCTGGTGGCACTGTGGGCAGAGTAGATCTGCCCCTTTCCCTGCCAGGGCACACACTACCTCAGGACAGCTGCAATAACTCCATGCACAGCCTGCCACCCACTTCCAGCTTGGAGTGGGGGCCCCTGGCCAGACTTCCCACTGTCTCTGGAGAAGCTGGGGATTCATCCTGCCCGGGAAGCAGGGTGTGAGGGTCAGTGGGCAGGGCAGGCCTGGACCTCTAAGGGAGCCTGACACCAAGAAGGTCCTTGTGCCAATAGGAGGGGACTGGAGACAGGCATGGGGGACTTCAGGGGTGTGTCTTGGGGACCCCTGGAACTGGTTGCCCACATGTATTTACTAACTCCTGCTCTCTATGGGGATCATAAGGATGGTGTGCTGTGTGACCCTTGGGGGAGAGGCTGTGGCACAGCTTCTGCTTGAGCCCTCCCTGTCACTCATATTCACTCTGATACTTCCTGTCACTATGGCATTGTCACTTAGCTTCTTCACCACACCCTCTCTCTGTTTCTGTGAGGCTGACATTGTTCCCACTTGTTCATCCATTTCCTCCAAAAGGAAAGGAAGTCAGACACACTGACGCCTGCTGTGTGCTGTCCACAGGGCAAGACGGATGCGGGAGGCCCCTCTTGCCCCCTCCCGCCCATCTCTCATGATCTAATGGGGCAGAGGAGGGTCTGTCACAAGAGAATAGAGCAGCATGTGTGCTGTCACAGAGCAGCGTGTGTGCTGTGTAGCTCAGAGGAGATGAACCCTTGTGCCCAGGGTCTTTGGGAAGTGCCTCATAGCCACTTTGAAGTGGCCTTGAGGAATCTGTAGGAATTATCGCAACAAAGGAGAAGGGAAGGACTGACCAGGCAGAGAGAGCAGCAGGTACAAAGGCTCAGAGGCTGGCACAGTCCTGGCGTGCTGCATGCAAGATAGGTGCATGGTTGAGTGTGGGTTCCCATGTGTCTCTCCATGTTTGCAGTGGGGAAGGGGGTTGGTGAGGACAGAGGTGGTACACTCTATCCTCATAGCCACTCAATGCTGTGCCCTGCCAGCCTGAAACCAGAAGAGCTACTGATGCTAATGACCTTCATGGCTCACCCTCTGCTACATGTCCTGGACTCAGAGATCAGGAGAGACTGGTGACTGGGTGCAAGGCATGGGGTGGTCAAGGTGCAGGTGGGAGTGTGGAGTTTGGGTCACACTCTGGCCTTGGCAGGGGGAGGAAGGTGGGTGGGCCTGAACTCGTGCAGCTCCAGTGGCCTATCCTGGGAAGGCCATCAGGGAGACCACCCTCAGCCTGTGCCATGCTGTATCAGGAAGAGGTTCAGGATGAGGAGTTTGGGAGAAGTAAGTACAGGAATACCCCAAGCCTTTGTTCCCTGACCCTGATCCCTCCCAGTGAATACAGATGGGGTGCAGGGCCCAGGGGAGTTGCCCCCTCAGCTGGCAGGAAGACTTGAGCATCTGGTCCTGGTGGCCTTTAGGTCTTTCCTGATCTCAGGCTGTTCTTGGCCCCCTCTCAGCACCACTCAGTTCATTTTAAAGCTGGGAATAGCAAGGTCTTTCATTATCAGCTCAGGATGGCTCCTTCAGTCTGGTCTGTGAAGGCTCCTCCTGAGGTCATTTCCCCTGGGTCATAGGAGTACTTGAGGCTCACTGGGAGTTTCCATGCTGCCTTGGAGGGCAGCCAGCATATCTGCATTCCAGAGCAAACCTAGAGTCTCACAAAAGGGAGTAGACATAGCATGGGACTGCTGGGGAATAGGAAAGATGGCCTCTTCCCAAGGTGGGTTTCCTGACTTGGGCACTCATCTTCAGGGACATCCGGATAATTGAAGCCATGAAAGCTGGGAAGGGCAAAGGTGTGTTGAGAAAACTTAAACTGGGCCTTTAACCAGGGCATAACCCCCTGGGTGTCTCCCACCACCTCAGGAGTCTAGGAAAAGCAAAAACCCCAGAAGTTTCTCCTGGTGGTTGAGTTGGTACATTCACTGCTGCCATATGCCCCAAAGACTCATCTCCTTTCAGGTGGCATGCCACCAGCTCACATGGCCTCATGGTACAATATGCACCATAGTTAAGAGTTTAGATAAGTAGAACAATGAGGTTCTGGGTCCATCCAGTTCACATTGAATCACTTCACATAGCAAAGCACCTGATGCTTGATAGATGCTTCTGGATGTTGGATGAACAAGGAAGCACAAAGGCCCTGTGGCTGCTGCTGGTCTTCAGCAGTCTTCATCACTAACAGGATGGGGGATTTGCCCATCCTTTGGGGAAAATTCATTTGACTCTCAGTTGTCTGATCTTCAGCTCAGTAAAGAGGACACTGTCCCAACCAGCCAAGGGTAAAAGCCTGACCTGTTTACTGGGCAGAAGTGTGGCAAATGCATGAGGATCTAATTAGATCAGAACAGAAAAACCCTGACTGTCTACAGATTCCAACTTTAATAGCAAAGCTATGGAGTGACACAAACCTGTGTTAAAACATGTAATTTCCATGGATTTTATCTCCTGTTGTGGATCAATTTGGAAAAACCAAAATATATAATTTAAAAAAACTAAAACACATTCTGATAATCCCAGTGATGTGTAAATGAGGGAGAAGAATAGACAGACTCCCAAACCCTGGGAAGAAAGCTGCTTAATTATGTGAGCATCTTATAATGAAGCTTCTTGCAGCTAAAATTAGATTTTGAGTGCATGAATATGCGATAATGTTTGCACATCAGAATGCAGTTTTTCCTCTCAAAAGTAGCAAGAGCAACTTAGTTCTGAGGGGGCCCCACGAAGGGAGAAGGAAGTGCTGAGACTGATCTTTATGGTGGCAAGAATCCGGGGGGCCCAGGTTTGTTTTCTTTCGAACCGGAAACTTGGTGGAGGTGTTTGAAATTCAGTGATTCCAAAGCAGTTCATGAGGGTTAGGGGAAATCAATTGGTCTGACCTCACACTGGTCCTCACTCAATCTCAGATGTATTGGCCTGAACAAGAGGAAAGTGAGATGGGAAGAGCAGAGAGTTTGTGATGGCTAGGCTGGGTAGTGGTCTCAGCTCAGTTGCCATCTTGGACGAGGCCTTTTCCATCTGTGGTCTCAGCCTCTCACCCACAAACCAAGGGATGTGGTAGATTTTGGTTGCTTTCCCAGCATCCATTTCCCTATTTCCTCATTTATCCTGGAGCCTCATGTGATCTGGTGGAGCTGGCTCTCACCACTTTGATGGGGAGCACTTGACCTGGGATAAGCCAACAGCACATTCCATCTCCCTGGCTACAGAACAGGTCCAGATATGACCATGTGAGCTAAGTTTATGCAGCCGAAGGGAATTTTGAGATGTTTTGGGGAATGTTGGGTAGCAACTCTTTAAATGCCCCTGCTGGATGTGAAAAAGGAAGCTGGTAATCCTGGGTTGGAATGGTGCCCATCTTGGGACCATGATGAATCACTCAGCATGAAGCTGGTACCACAAGAGGGAGAGTTAAGAGGCAGAAATAAATCAGGCCCTTGGTGACACTGTTCACATACAAGGTCAAGCCTTGCCTGAGAGTGGCCCTACCTCTGGACTTTATTGATAACTGATCCAATAAAATCTCATTGTTGTTTAAGTGGGGTTGAGTTGGGTTTCTGTTGTTCACAACCCAGAGCATTGTACAAAGAGCTTGGATTGAGAAGCCCTGAGGCGCTGACTTTCTCTGCCTCTAGAGCTGATGCAGAAAACACCTGAAACTCAGACCAGTGTGAGCAGGTAGGATTGGGAGGTTACTTTAACAGGATTGGAGCTGGGTGTGAAATGCTCAATAAAAAGCTGTGTTGTCAGCCAAGTCATGTAACATTTTTTTAAGTCAGTATATGGATGTCACCCCAGATACCCTCAGGAAATAATTCCTCTTGGATGCTCAGTCCCCAACCATCACTTGTCTCATTCAGTTCTTATCAACCCATTTGTTAATGATTATCTCTTCTGGACAGAGGAGAGGACTGGAATGCCAATTTTTAATAGTTATACAAGTATGGCCCTTTTGTATTTACCAAAACTCCTTTCATGGAGGATACAACATGGTGTTGGAAGGAGTTCTTTGAAAAGCTACTTGGATTGGGGGTGAGGCCCCCTTCAGGCGATAGCAGATAACAATGACAGCAGATGGGCAACAAAACTGCCTTCTAAGAGGGCAGTTGTAGTGAGCCATACAATTCTGATTTTGCTGAATGTGACACGCAAGCTTGGGGCACAGCAGAATTGTCACTGGAGGAGAGCTGAAGTGGTGCTACCAAGGAGTCCCCTCCTGTCTTTGCCTTTTAAACCCACTATGTGCCAGAAATTGGAGGAACAAAGGGAGTTAGTTATATGTGGTCCATATCTTCAAGGTCTCCTTGGATTGACTGTCATGTCCAGGTGGAGGTCTATACAACATAGAGAGAAAGATGAGGATCCCGGGACATCGGCGTAAGTGCATTTGTCCAGTTACACCAATTGTGGCTAAAGATAGGTTTCTAAGGCTCCTCTTGAGAACTTCAGCTGTTCAGAAACATTGTAGAAGTCCAGGTCCCTGCCATGGGAAATATGATCAGACCCATTTTAAATTTTAAACAAGATTGCTTCTCTAGTGTGTGGAGTCTTGATGTCAAACAAAAGTAAGAATTATTCCAGCAAAAGCACAAGCTGAATGAATTAACTTTCCAGGGTATCTTCATTACCTGAGACATCTTGTTTTTCCCAGATTCAGGCATCAGTGGTGACAAGTCCATACCTTAAAGGTGTGGCCACCGATGATCAGTTACAGTCCACAGTGTTCCTATAGGTCATGAAGTTCCCTGAGCATCATTCCATATGTGTCTCAGTGAGGTAGATATTATTTTCATATGGGGAGAAGAGAAAATTTAGTTTTTGAGATTGAGTTGGCCAAAGTTTAGTACTTTGTTTTACAGATTACAAAAATGGAACTCAGCATGGGGAGGGTCTTGTACAAAGTCATGCTGTAAGAATGGGTGATGGAGCTAGGAGTGGAATATTGGCTCTGTTAGACCACCTGATTGCCCCCACTCTGCATTCCTATAACTCTTCATGAAGTTGCTGAAAATGAGACAAATATGAATGTTCAGCTCATTTGGAAATTACTCCATTCATTTCACTGTTAATTCTTTTCCAAAATAATTTTTGGTGGGCCCCTGAGTTCATTATTAAAGGTCATTTATGAAGCATCCTCTACTTGGAAACCTGATCAGAGGAAGCATCTCCCTTGAAGTGAAGTCAAAGAGATGGACCATAGCTTGCTGTTAGTCAGCTTTCTGTTACTATGACAAAACACATGAATAAGTTCTAAAACGGAAAGCTTTATTTATTTATTTTTTACTTTTCAAAAATCTTTAACAACATAACATTCAAATGGGCTCTGACCTCTGTGTGAATATCAGTTCCCATCTTCTTCTAATATTCCTTGTACCTAAAGCTCCCACCTTCAGTGAAAGGAGTCTACAACTCTGAAGCAAAAGACTTCACATTGAAACAATTCACCCTGTGGTCCAGTGTGGGAAGGGAATGGAAGTGGACATTCCTTTCACGAAAGATGACCAAAGGGTAGGAGGCAGAGTGGTTGAGCATGGGAGGTAGGTGGGGCAAAGCGTATCTCCTGAAAGATGGGAATCGGAAATGGGGATCTGGTGTGGTGCTGGGGCATCCAATTAGATAGGGGCTGCTGTGGGACCACAGAGCAGATTTCTGAAGAACAGGGGCCTCTGCCCTGGGGCTGCCGCCTGTGAGGGTATAATCCTTTCCTTCAGGGGTGTCTGTCTCCCACATAGAATCTGGAATCTGGACTTTAATCTCAGTTTTGGTAACAGCCTGGGGGGGGGGGGGGCTGTGTTGATAGCTGCATTTATGCCATACTTTCTCCGCTTTTGTCCAGTACAAGAGTGGACTGTAAGTGAAGGTGGCAGCTCTCATCACGTCCACCCACAGCTGGGCATGCCTCTCCTGCCGCAGGTTCTTCTTCCAATGAAGGACAGTGCAACCACCCATCATCACAGAACACAGCCCCGTGAATCCAAAGTAGAGTAAGACCCACGTGCCAAGGAAGGTCCAGGTCCTCCTTTTGGGAATCCACAAGGTTGAGTCTTGTTACCAGGCCTTTGGCTCTGGAAAGAATGAACAGACCCACTAATCTGTCCACCAATGGGAGTCTTCAGAAGGTCCAAGCCCCATTGTTCCCTAAAGAAGAAGTAACCAGGTTCTGAGCACTGGGAATTCCAGGGGTGATGCTTGTGGAGTGGTTCTGAGTTGATGGAAGGGATTCCATCTGGTGGCATCTCATGAGCATAGTTGTCTTCCATCAAATACTGGTCCACCACAGAATTGTCTGTTCCCAGCTTCTTATGGTGAAGTCACAAAACAGCCCCCAGGAAAGGGTACTCACACCCTCAGGAGCTTATATTTATGTTTTGGTTGTTAGGGAGCCATTTCTGGATACCTTTTCAAGTGGGAAGTTGGGCAGAGACACAGTAAACACTAGGCAGTTCTGCCCTCAAGAAGTTTAAGTTTCTGACCAAGTTGTCAGAGGAAAAAACTGTTCAGGGGAACCAAGCTGACAAAACCTCCTTCTTTGGCTACTACAATTTCTCTTTTCTTTCTTCAACAAGGGTTGGCAAAGTGTTTTCTGAGCATCAGCAGGCCCTGTGTGAGGTCTTCCTTGTGTTCCTGCATCTCTCTCCAGCTTCATCTCCTTCCCCATCCTTCATATACCTTTCCCTTCTGATCATGCCAAAGACCCTGTTTATTCACCTCTGGAGTTTGGCTCATGTTGGTCCTTCACTCAGGAGAGTCTCTCCCCACATTTCCACCACTGAGCACCTCGTTATCTTCCCAGGTGGCCAACCACCCCTACTCTGAGGCAAATAGTCCTTACAGTTGATTTCCCAGAACCACATCATCTCCAGTTTGAAGAGACTTGGAGAGTTGTCTAATCCAACTCCCATCAGATGTTTGAGTACTGAGGACAGAACTTCCCTACTTAGCAACCAGTCCCCAGGGTTCCTTTGACTCAGGGACTTGCTTACCATCTCCTGAGGCAGCTTGCTTCATTTATGACCAGCTCAGTTAGAAAGCCATTTCCTAATCAAAGTTAGCTCAGCCTCCAAGGAGGTTGTACCACTGGTCCTGGCTTGGATCCTTGGCATTCGATTTAGTTACTCCCATCTTTATCAGTATCCAGAATGATCCTTTTAAGAATAGATTGTGTTACTCTGCTCAAACATACTGGGACTTCCCCTCTCACACAAATAGCTTCCTGCAGGCTGCAGGTGGGCCCTGGAAATGTCTAGTCTCTCACCCTGGGGGATCGAAGACCAGGTGTTCTCTCCCTTTATAGTGATTGACAAATTTCTAATGGTCTGATTAGGACCATATCACATTGCAGCAATTCCATGGTTTCCTTGTGTTCATCCAGTTGTCCATATTGCCTCCACAGCTAGATGGACACTGTTTAAAGTATTGCCAATGGAAGCTACACTCTGTTGATGGACACTTAGGTTGTTTTCAGTATTTGACTATTACAAATAAAGCTGCCATAAACATTCTTGTATAAGTCTTTATGTGAACTTATATCTTCATTCTCTTCATTATATGCTTTCTCATAATCATAATACTTTCTAAAGTCCCTCTATAGTGGTAGGCAGGCTAATTAAGTCTCCATCTGAATTAACATTGGCTTTAAGGTGGTTTACTTCAGAAGTCAACAGAGAAATCCTGAATAATGTGAAATTTTAAAATGAGTTTCAACAAAACTCCTGCTATTTTAACTTCTGGAAAATAGGGTCATTCTCTAGTTGGCAAAGCTCTACAGACTCTCTATCATCCAGAACTGACTGAAGATAGTGGTGGTATATGCCTATCGGAACTTTTCAGGTGATATATTTTATGAGCATACTGTTCCTTTCCTCCATCCTTCTCATAAGGTTCATTCTTCAAGACTTCAATTTCTTTTCCACTGCCAGTCTCATCCCAGGAGCTTCTGCAACAGAGTCTAGCTGCCTAACCAGATAAATTCCGTAATCAGCACCATCTTCCTGGAACTCCCTCAGAAAGGTTTATTTTGGGTCACAGTTTTGGAAGTTTCAGTCTATGGTAGGTTTACCCTGTTGCTTTTGGGCCTGTGATGAGGCATCACATCATGGCAGAAGCGTGTTGCAGAACAAGCCTGTTCATCTTATATCCAGGAATGAAAGAGAGGAAGAAGGAGCTGGGGTGCTCATAGCCCCTTTGAAGTCAGGCCCACAAGGACCAGAAGAGAATGTGCCCCCTCTTAAAGGTTCCACCACCTCCCAATAGTGCTGTGGGCTGGGGACCAAGCACACAGGACTTGGAAGGACCGTTATCCAAATAATTGCACTTGCCCAAAGTCACAAACATCCCAGGTGGCATGAAGTCCTATTATTCTAAGATATTAGAAGGCAAACATCTTTGGTGGAGCTGAGTCCAGGAGCATGTAGATGTTTAAGGGTACATGGGCAGTCTGGTATGAGCTCCAGTTGCCAACCAACTGGAGCTCACACCAGTTTGAATCATGTGCCCTTTGAATCACATGCCAGTCATCCTGACCATTAAAAGTGCTTTGGAATCAAGTCACGTAGGTAACTACTCTTCCCATTGTCAGCTGTATAATATGACATAGTAATCCATTCCCACTCTGGAAGGCAGGGAACATATTTAGTGTGTTGGGAGGAAGTCAAGGAGAGCAGAAGAGTGGAACAAGGTGCAGATACTTCTTTAGTGTTCAACTATCCATTTGTACCATGGGATTGCCAAAGGTTGGAATCACCTACACTCATTTTCTCTTGCTACATAACAAATGACCACAAATTAAACAACTTAAAACAATGCCCACTGATCATTCCACAGTTTCTGTGGGTCAGGAGTGTGGACATGGCTTAGCTGTGCATTCTCTGCTTCAGGATCTCACCAGACTATGAACAATATATCAGTCAGACTGAGATTTCGTCTAGAGGTTTGACCAAGGAAGGGTTCACTTTTAAGCTCATTCAGAACCAAGTCACATAAGGTTGTAGGACTGAGGCTCTAGGGTCTGGCAGTCTACCCACCATCCCTTGAGAAGTGGTCCTCTCCATTGGCAATCAGCCACATGGCTGTATACTTCTTCAAGGCTAGCTAAGAGTGAGACAGTTTTTATATACATAACAAAATCATAGGATTTCACCTTTGCCCTATTCTGCTGGTTAGAAGCAAGTCACAGGACCCACCCACATGGAAGGGGAAAGAATGTCACCAAAGCACCAATGCCAGTAGGTAGGGATATTTAGGGATCACCCTGGATCTGTCTACCACAACACCAATAAGGAAATCAGGACATGCTTTATGGTCTATAGAGCATCACTGACCACAGGACTATTGAATGTGGGGAGTATTCTGAAGCATCTTCCAAGAGGATCAGGTTATAGCGAAGTCATAATAATGAGTCCCCAATGCACTGCATCGACATTACCAGAACCATTGATGTGTGATGCTAAAGGGACACCCCCAATTCATATCAGCCACTCTATACTGCTTTTTTATAAAATTTAACCTGTTCAGCTCAAAGTGCCCCTTTCAATGTCTGAACTTCTTTCTTCAATTTCAGGACATTATTAATTATTATTTCTTTGAATATTGCCATCTTTTCTACTCTGATCTCCCATTCTGGCAATCCTCTACACTGATATTAAAACACAAAAGTCCAGTTGCCATGTATTGGCTCTTTTCTCACACATTTCATCTCTCAATCCCATTGTTCTGGGTTCTTAGAGAATTCTTCACTTTGATAGCCAAGTATTTTAATAATATTGTTCTGGAATTGACTGGAATGTGTACATTCCAGTCTTCAACCCATCTTTTGATTTCTATACTGGTGTGAGTTTTTTATTCCTGAGACTGCTAGTTGATTTTTTTGTAACAATCAGAACTTGTTTCATAGGCAGGTAGATACGCTTCCTTACCCCTTGAGGCTACTAAATATTCTTACGTTAATGCTCTGTGCTGCTTTCTCTGCTAACTCAGTTTCCTTGAGTGTAAATTTTTCCATTTTTTGATTCTGCTGTCTCTCCTATGTTTTGGATGTTTTTACTTAAAAAATGGTGACTGTGTTGATGAAAGGTGAAGAAAATTATGCAGGTGTCAATCATCCCATCTGTCTTAAGTTGGATACCTTAATTAATGACTTTGTTAATTACCCTGGGCCAGTCCCAGTTCCAAAATTCTACCAACTCTCTGCAGAAGGCAGTAATATTTCAGAGGCAGAATTCCCACCTATGTCCATGGTGCTGACTTTCTCCTAATTTTTCTCGGTTTGGGGTTCACTCTAGTGCCCCTGCTCATTTTCAAGTATGATTATGTTATTGTGTAGATTTGACTCAGGGCACAAAGGAAATACTTGCTTTACCTACCATCATGAAAAACACACCCTTGGTGATTAACCTGTCACAAAGTCTTTGAACAAAAAAATCAGATCTTCAATGCTCTCAGTGCTGGATTAGAGCAAGAACTAGGTTCTCTTCTGGAAGTGTAACTTACTCACGAGGTAACCTTAGACAAGTATCCCTCTCTGATCTCAATTTCATCACTAGAAAAATTCAAAATTTGAAATAAGAATTGTCTGAATCCTCATCAATGATCTAGCTTGGTCATTCTAACATTTTACCGATCTCATCCACATAATGTCATGAAAAGGAATGATTATTGCACCTACTCCAAATAGGCCCTCGCCAGTGATGTCACAGCAGACAGAATTGCATGTCACAAATATTCGTTTACCATTGTTAGTTATGCTTCCCCCACCTTCTGAATGAATAGTGTCCTGAGAAAAATAAAATGCCCTGAGAATAATTTTTGTTTGTTCTCTCCATCCTTGGTCATTTTTAAAAATTCAATGAACAATTCCCCACTATTTTTCATCCACTTGAAAAACTCTATTTATATTTCTTTCATTAGAATTTTAAGTCAATGGAGGCAGAGACAGTAAAGTGTGTGTATTTTTCTGGGTAAGAAACCACTAACATAGGGCCTGGTATACAGGAGGCACAAGAAACGTCAGCAAAGTAGGAGGACTGGAGAATTCCATATCAGCTGGTTTTAAAGTTTTCCAAGGAAATAATATTATCCTGGTACATTAATACCGTGCTTTTTCTATTTAGGAAATGTTGAAGACACTTGGTTGTGTTTTTCCATTAGCTGTTTATTGAATAGCTCAGGGACTGCGTTCAGCCATAAATGTTTAGAATTGCAGGAATAGAAGATGAAGAAATATGGCAACCACCAAGTTCTGCTAGAGAGTTGTCTGAGCTACTCCAGTTCTTGGTCAACCATCTTCTTCCAACTCTTGAAAAAAGAACAGGTCACAAACTGGCAGGATATCCACAAACCCCTGTTTGTGGATGTTCAGAATAGTAGTTTAGTGGTGCAATCCATACCTTGACCCCATATCAAAGTCTCCACTGAGGAAGAGCACTCTTTTGTTTGCCTTGGGGTTAGGTTGGAAACAACAGATCCTCTGCCTCCCCTGACTCTGTAGCTGTTACCTAAAGCTATTAAGTCTAGAGTGAAACTTGTTTCTTTTAATATAAACCATCCTTCTGTGTTAGGGTCAAATGTGAAACACAGACTCCATTCCCAGGTTTGGTGCAGAAAGAGCTTTTCTTTCCATGGGACAGAGCAAGGGTGAGAACACAGAGACACTGCAAGGAAAACCTGGGGCCTTCCACCCTACGAGCATCAAAAACTCTCAAACCACGGATGTGTAACAAGTTACCCCATAACTGAAAGAAACATTTATTAACTGAGAGTTTCTGTAGGTGGAGTACAGGCACAGGGCTCTCCTTCTCAGGGACTCTCCAAGGCTGCAGTCAAGAAGTTGGGCTGGGCTGCAGTCTCATTGGAAAGCTTGACTCAGGGACACCCCATCCCAAGCTCATGTAAACTAGCTGCAGGATTCCTGGTGGGCTGTTGGACTGAGGTTATTATCTCTTGCTGGCTGTTGATGGGAAGCCACCCTCTGTGTCTTGCCATCTGGGTCTCTCCACAGGGTATGTCCCAACATGGCAGTTTGTTTCATTGAAGTGAACAAATACCAAGAGCTAGAGAGAGTGTAAGTGAGATAGAAGTCACAGGTGTTTGTAACCTAATCTTGGAAGCGATGTCACTATTGTGTTCGTTAGAAGCAAGTCACTCAGTCCATCCCACATCCAGGGGAGAGGATAACTCAAGATGAATCCTTAAAGGCAGGGGGCATCATGAACTTTCATAGCTGCCTTCCATATGCCATTGAGGGTCTCCTATGCTAAAGTAGCAGTCTACCTGCAGTTAGCTCCTTCACTCACCTGAGCCTGCACACAGCCCCACCACAGCCTTCTGCATCCCCAGCAAAGCTTCTCTAGACCTCTAGAGTGGCTGGGTTTCTGCCTGCAACATTGCCATGGGTGAGGGCTCTTTTCCTGTAGTCTCCTTCCTTACAGTTGTGGCCATCATTTCTTCACACCAAGAGCACTGTTCTGGTCCCCACATGCAGCCTGTTGAACAACCAGCAAGGCAGGAAAACTCTGGCCAGACATCCTAATGGAATGGTGCACTCCATGGCCCACCCATGAAACCTGTTCTTAACAGAATCTATTATTCCCTCTTACACCCAGGCTTTCCTTGTTCCATGGCCACATTAACCTTCATCAAATAATTAAGGGCTTGGCTTACCATGAGAGACCTTAAATGTCACCTTTCTGCCACCCAATATGTCTTTAAATGACATAGACTCTAATGAGATGTTCAAATATAGAAAACTGAACGACTCCTTGCTTTCACTGTGACATTTATTCAGCCGGAATGATCTGACTACACCACTACATTACTTATAATTTCTACCTGACCTTGGGTGGTGAAGTGTAATCTTTAAGGAAACTATCCATTTAATCTCACTCGCCTTATTAGCATTTAATTAATATGACAAATTTCCAGATGTACAAAGTATGTTAGGATTATAATTCAATTTTCCCCTCAAACGGCCAGTAGCCAAGGGCAGTGAGGCCATCTCCACACTGTTGAGTTCTGATCTGGGAAGTCGCCGGGATCTGGTGCTGCCTCCTGCCCCTCTGAGCACTGAGCAGGGATCATTCCAACCTTCACTCCACAGGGAA
>JAJEJO010053093.1:85499-113898 GCA_020662805.1 Glaucomys volans | reverse complement strand
TAGAAATAAAAGCACGAATCAATGATTGGGATAGAGTCAAACTAAAAAGCTTCTTCTCAGCAAAGGAAACAATCAGCAATGTGAAGAGAGAGCCTTCAGAGTGGGAGAAAATCTTTGCCACACACACTTCGGACAGAGCACTAATCTCCAGAATCTACCAAGTACTCAAAAATCTTTACACCACGAACATCAATAACCTAATCAATAAATGGGCCTAGAATCCATTTAACATACTTAGACATGCATAGATAATATATTATTTTAATGTGGATTCCATTATTTTGGTTTTTTTTTTGCTCTTTTATCCTTTTTTTTGCTGTTGCGTATTAAATCATATCCCAAATATTACACATTTCACTGAACACTTTTAAAAATATGCATAAATATGCCATTTATTCCCGAAAAAAGGAGCAATTGTAAGATATCATGTAACGCATATTCAATTTTGTCTATCTCAAAAAGTTCCCTTCTTTTTCTTTTCTCTTTTTTTTAGATTCAACATATTATTTTAACAGCTGCTACAAAGAGTAAGATAGCTCAATTAGATTACCAAGTACAAAATCAACATAGAAACATCAGTAGTATACATATATTCAAACAATCTTTTGGAAGATTTAATGAAAGAAAATATTTTCATATATAACAATAACAAATATATTAATATGCTTGTCAATGAAAATGTGCAACTTATTAAAATAAATTTAAAATACCACTGAAGCCAACAAAATAAACTTTCTACAAATAGAAGGATCATATTATTGTGTAAATTAATTTGCAAATTTAACAAAATCTCAATGAAAACTTAACCATTGTAAGCTATGTCACCTGATGCAAAATTTAGTGAGAAAAATGAACATAGAATTGGTACCAGCACTAAAACACATTAAGGCATTTTTTAAAGCCTATATAATTTGAGAGTATCATACTGGTCGATTAGCAAAAGAGAATGCCTACATATAAGTATACTCAGACACATGTAGAAATTGAATGTATAAAGAGGACATAATCTCAAATTACTGGGAAAAAGAAGTAGCCAATAAATGTTATAGGGATAAGTGAAGTAGTAACCCTGCCTTACCTCATGTACCATGATAAATTCCATGTGTACCAAAGGTGCATGTGGATTGCACCATATGTGTTTAACACTGGGGTAATATGTTCATTTTGGAAATAATAACTTTGCCTATCCAAGAACCTGGGAGCACTTTCCTTCATCAAAATTCTTTAATTACTTTTGTCAGTCTTCTATAGGTTTCATTACAGAGATCTTTCAACTTCTTGGTTATATTTATTCTCAAGTTTTTATTACTTATTTCTCTTTTAGAGGTCACTGTGAATGGATGCTTTCCCTGATTTCTTTCTTAGTAGATTCATTATTGGTGTATGGCAAAGTAACTCATTTATTCATGTTGAACCTGTATCATGTCTTTATAAGTAAGTATTTCAACTCTAGAATTGTTTTGACAAAGTTTTTTTTTTCTTTTAAATATAGGATAATCTCATCAGCATCTATTGAGATAATCATATCATTCTTACCCTTAAGTGTACTTACGTTGAGAATTACCATTTGTGGATTTGCACACATTGAACCAATCCTCCATCTGTGGAATGAAGCCAATGTGATCATGGTGTAGTATCTTCATGTGTGTTTCATGTGGTTTGGCCATATTTAATTAACCATTGTTGCATATATGTTCATCAGGGATATCGACCTAAGGTTTTCTCTCTCTGATGTATTTTTGTCTGATATTGGCATCAGAGTGATACCTGATTCATAAAATAAATTTGGCATTGTTCCCTCTCTTTCTATTTCAAGGACTAATTTGAGGAAAATGTGCATTAGTTCTTTAAATGTCTGGTAGAATTCAGCTGTGAATCAATCTGGTCCTGGTCTTCTCTTTGTTGAAAATCTTGCAATTCCTGCTTCACTCTTTTTGCTTGGTATTGGTTTAACTTTTCTGTACCCTCATGGTTCAATTTGTGTAGGTCTCATGTGTCTAGTGATCTGTCAACATCTTCAAGATTTTGTGGATTATTGGAGTGTAAGTTTTCTGCATGGCTTCTATTGATCCTCTGGGTTTCTGAAGTGTCTGGTTACATCTCCTCTGCTTCTCCCTCTGTCAGCATCACTTTGAGAAAAACACATTAAGCCTTATTTTCTACAGTCTTGTAAAGGCAAACCAGGTGGTGATATACCTTAGAAATACAAAAGTCAGTGATACTGTTTTCCACACTTCCTCTAATTCAGGTATAAAATGTTCTGGAACAGGATGCAAAATTAATTATTAAAGATAGAAAATTTACAAGGGAGAGAAAAACAACAAAAGCTCACTTCTTTAACTGCAGCTGGGAAGAAAACCAGAATAAGTTGAAACACGACAGGAAGAGCAAAGTCAGTGAAGGAGATGCAGCAGTTTAACCCAGGTCTGCACTGAAAGACAGGCAAGATGTGGCTGCCACTCTGTGGAGTTCACAGCTGGCCAGCCTCCCTAGAAGAAATTCAAACATCACAGCTTCTCCCTCCTTCAGATAACACCAAGTAAAACCAGAGGGAAAACTTCTATAGTGGGTTGTCTTAAAAATTGACTTAGAAGGAATTCATAGAGGAGTGACATCTAGCTGAAATTTCTGAAACAGCCCCCTCCTCACCTTGAACAAAGGGAGTGGGGAGGAATACACCAGAGGGCTCATCACTCCTGGGGAGTGCCATTCCTAAGCCAGTACTCAACACAACTTCTACAGTGAATTCAGGCAAATATGGGCCACATGAAATGCCATCCCCATCCTAGAGACAAATAAATCCCTGTGAGTTGCCCCAGCCAGAATAGACTTCTGTGCCATAGACAGTAAGCTGAGACCCTGCATCTGAAACCCTCATGTTGCACAGGGGTTGATGACTATCCAGAAGGTATCCCAGCAGAGAAGACCAGATACCTGCAATTCAGGGCTCTGGGAAGTTGGAGAAACCAACCATCTATCCCAGGGAGGATAGGGAACCAGTGCCCACAATTCACAAGCACAGGCAGCACAAGCTAGATGCATGTGGGCCACCTAACTTTCTTAGTCACAGGGAGGGTACCTAGTTATCTATATTGGTCTGAGTGGAGGCTTCTATGCCTCAGACAACACACAGAAAACATGTACCCAAGGGACCTGCAGTTGCAGGCAGCAACTAGGAGCTCAGGTATCCCCACACAAGGGGATATTCCATGGAGATGAGCAGGCCCCAGTATTGGGTGTGGAAATTCAGACACAGGAAGCCAAATGACTCTATATACCAGTCATGGGAACTGTATACTGGCAATCTACATTTGTCAGGGGGTCCCTTCTGCACCACAGACCACCCACAGGGAGCCTGAAATCTCAGGTCTCATACTTGTACACAGCTATCAGGCACTATGCCACTTTAAAAACATTTTCTGGGGGTGGGGAGCGAATGCACAGCATCCCACTGTGTCAGAGAAGCATTTCTGAGCCTTGATCACTATGCTCTATGCATCTACAAAAGACCCTCAGCACATGAAGCACAGCACCCACCCAGCATGCAGCCTCAGGTCCCTGGGCTAATGAACAAGAACTGACAGGTGAGGAATCCACAGCAACCAGGAAGTAGCTCCTATACCTAGCAGTTCTAGGAGGCTCCACAGTGGTAGGCATCTTCTAAAGACCAACCCTGATGAAATCCAAACAAGGAAGACTCAATAAGTGTTTCCTCCACCTTGGCTTGGACCACTGTAAATAGGTCTAACATCAAGTGCATAATTCAAATATCACTCTTCATTTCATTTCATTGTTGCCTCAGTATTTCATAGTGTGCCCTCAGTCCATCTGATTACATTTCTTCTAATGCATTAAAGCTTTAATTGGAGTTATTCTGTTTTCTGAGATCAGTTTACACTTTCTCCTCTTAATCCCTCTTTTCCTCATATATTACCTATTCCTGACTCAAATCCCCACTATCATCTTTTTCCTCTTTTAAACTTGATTTGTGTTATTCTTTTCTGGGTTCACTTTTCTTTATCCTTCTTTCTTTGGTTTTACTTCAACTCCCAAATTTTATTTCTTCCCTTTTCTTTCCCTATAAAATATACTAGGAATTTTTCTATTTTTAATAATGAATTTCTCATCCTGTTTCAGAAAATTTTATACCTGCATTAGAGGAACTGTGGAAAACAGTATCATCAGCTTATGTTTTTCTAAGGGTTACTACCTCCTGGTTTGCTTTTACAAGACTGTAGAAAATAAGGATTAATATTTGTTGTTGTTGTTGTTTTTAGGCTCATTGGGTTTTAATAAAACTTGTCTCTATTCAGCAGGCACCAAATTGGTACAGATCTCTACAAACACTTCTTGCCACAAAGTTGTGGAATTAAGTGTTCAACACACAGAAATAAACTTTCTAGGAAACAAAAACTCAACTCTTCAGATAATAAAATAAGTGTTTTTATATTTCTAATGATTTTTAATTAAAGCTTTCTAGAAAGTAGCATCCCTTTCCCATATTTATTTTAAGTATATAAGTTAAATGATGATAACTAAAACTTTTACTGATGGATGGAATGCTGTTAGCATCTTTATTTTATTAGTTAATTCTATAATTATGCCTCTGATTTCTAATTTATATTTTCTCTTGATATTAAATCATAGCTTCTGCCTAACATTAAACTATAACTTTTTTAAAAATGTTTTTTCTCAAAGTTACACTGCCAGAGGGAGAAGCAGAGGAGACATCATCACAGACAATTCAGAAACCCAGAGGATCAGTAGAAGCAATACAGAAAGCTTACACTCCATTAATCCATGAAATCTTGAAGATGTTGGCAGATCACAAGACACATGAGACCTACAAAAATTGAATCATGAGGATACACAAAAGTTACACCAAGACCAAGCAATGAGAGTGAAGCAGGAATTGAAAGATTTTCAGCAAATAGAAACCCAGGACCAGATTGATTCTCAGATAAGTTCTACCAGATATTTAAAGAACTAATGCCCATTTTCCTCAAATTATTCTTTGAAATAGAAAGAGAAGGAACAATGCCAAATTCGTTACATGAATCTAGTATCACTCTGAGGTCAAAACCAGACAAAGATACATCAAAGAAAGAAAACCTTAGATCAATATTCCTAATGAACATATATGCAAAAATGCTTAATTAAATATTGCCAAACCACATGAAACACACATTAAGATAGTGCACCATGATCAGGTTGGCTTCATCCCACAGGTGGAGGATTGGTTCAATGTGTGCAAATCAATAAATGTAATTCTCAACATAAATATACTTATGGATAAGAATCACATGATTATCTCTATAGATGCTGATGACATTATTCTATATTTAAAGAAAACAAAAACTCTATCAAAAGAGTTCTAGAATTGATAAGCATAATTTTAAAAGTAGCATTATACAAATTCAACATTAATAGGTGAGTTACTTTGCCATATAGCAATTATGAATCTATTGATAAAAAAATCAGGAAAAGCATCACATATAGTGATCTCAAAAAATAAATAAAGAATAAAAACTTGAGGATAAATCTAACCAAGGAGTTGAAAGTTCTCTATGAAGAAAACTATAGAAGACTGACAAAGTAATTGAAGGAGATGTTTGATAAAGGAAAGTGTTCCCAGATTCTTGGATAGGCAAAGTTATTATTGCCAAAATGAATATATTACCCCAAGGTTAAACACATGTGGTACATTCCATGTGCACCTTTGGTACAAATGGAATTTATCATGGTATATTAGGTAAGGCAGGGATATTACTTTACTTATCCCTATAATATTTATTGACTACTTCTTTTTCCCAGTGATTTGAGATAATGTCCTCTTTACACATTCAATTTGTACATGTATCTGAGTGTACTTACACATGGGCATTCTGATTTGCTAATTGAGCAGTATGACACCCTTAAATTGTTTAGACTTTAAAAAATGCCTTAATGTGTTTTAGTGCTGGTACCAATTCTATGCTTATTTTTTTCACTAAATTTTGCATCATGTAACATAGCTTACAATGGTTAAGTTTTAAATACATTTTGTTAAATTTGCAAATTAATTTACACAATAATATGGTCCTTCTATTTGTACAAAGTTTTTTTTGCTTCATGTATTTAATTTTAATTTTTATTTTTAATAGATCACACATTTTTATTGACAAACATATTAATATATTTTTGTTGCTGTTATATATGAAAATCTTTTCTTCCAATAAATTTTCCAAAAGTTTGTTCAAATATATGTAAACTATTGACATTTGTATGTTGATTTTGTGCATGGTGATTTAATTGAGCTATCTTACTGTTTGTAGTAGCTGTTAATAAAATATCTTGAATCTAAAAAAAAAGGAAAAAAGAAAAAGAAAGGAACTTTTTGAGACAGACAAAATTGAATATGGGTTACATTGTCTTAAATTTTTTTTATTTTTATTGGGAAGAAATGGCATATTTGTTCATAATTTTTAAAATGCTCATTGAAATGTGTAATATATGTGATATCTTTTAATACACAACAGCAGAAAAAAGGATGGTATTTGGGGATTGACTTATTTCACTTCACATGATCTCCATTTTTATCCATTTATCTGCAAATACCATAATTTCCTTCTTCTTTATGGATGAATAACATTTCATTGTGTATATGTACCACAGTTGCTTTATCCATTTATCTATTGAAGGGCATCTAGGTTGGTTCCCCTATGTCACTATTATAAATTGGGTTGCTATAAGCATTGATGTGACTATGTTACTGTAGTATGCTAATGTTAATTCCTTTGGGTATAAACTGAAGAGGGGGATAATTGAGTGAAAATATGGGTCAATTCCAAGTTTTCTGAGGATCCCCATACTGCTTTCCAGACTAGCTGCACCAATTTGCAACTCCAAAAACAAGGTACAGGTGTACGTTTTTCCCCATATTCATGCCAACACCTATTACTGATGTTTTATTGATAATAGCCATTCTAAATGGAGTAAGATGAAATCTTAGGGTGGCTTTAATTTGCATTTCTCTAATTATTAGAGATGTTGAACACTTTTTAATAAATTTGTTAATTGCTTATATATCTTCTTCTGTAAAGTGTCTGCCCAGTTCTTTAGCACATTTAATGATAGGGTGCTTTGTATTCTTGGTGTAAAGTTTTGTAAGTTCTTTATAAATTTTGGAGATTAGTGCTCTATCTGAAGCATGTATGGCAAAGATTTTCTCCCTCTCTGTCAGCTCTCTTTTCACATTATTGATTGTATCCTTTGTTGAGAAAAACTTTTTAGTGTGAATCCACCCCATTTATTGATTCTTGTTTTTATTTCTTGTGCTTTAGGAGTCTTGTTTAGGAAGTCTGGTGCTAGGCCAACACGATGAAGAATCCAACCTATTTTTCCTCTATTTGGTGCAGAGTCTCTGGTCTAATTCCTAGGTCCTTGATCCATTTAGGGTTGAGTTTTGTGCAGGGTGAGAGATATGGGTTTAATTTCATTTTGCTGCACATGGATTTCCAGTTTTCCAAGCCCCATTTGCTGTGGAGGCCATGTTGTCTCCATTGTATGTTTTTGACTCCTTTGTCTAGCATGAGGTGGTTTATGTGGTGTTGTTTCTGTGTCTTCTAATCTGCAGCATTAGTCTACCTGTCTATTTTGGTGCCAATACCATGCCTTTTTCGTTACTATTGCTCTGTAGTATAGTTGAAGACCTGGTATTGTGATATCTCCTGCTTCACTCTTCCTGCTCTGGATTGCTTTAGCTATCCAAGGCCTCTTATTCTTCCAGATGATTTTCATTATTTCCTTCTCTGTTTCTATGAGGAACTTCATAGGGATTTTAATTGAATTCAATGGAATCTGTATAATGCCTTTGGTAGTAGGGTCACTTTGATAATATTCATTCTGCCTTTCCAAGAACATGAGAGATATTTCCATCTTCTAAGGTTTTCATTAATTGCTTTCTTTAGTGTTCTGTAGTTTTTGTTGTAGAGGTCTTTCACCTCTTTTGTTAGATTCATTCCCAAGTATTTTTTGATGCTATTGTGAATGGAGGAGATATCCTAATTACTCTTTCAGAGGATTCATCACTTATGAATAGAAATGCATTACATTCATGAGCATTAATTTTATATCTCTCTATTTTACTGAATTCATTTCTTCTAGATCTTTTCTGGTGGAGTTTTTTAGATGCTCTAAATGTAGAATCATGTTGTCAGCAAATAGTTGTAGCTTGAGTTCTTCCTTTCCTATTTGAATCCCTTTAATTTCTTTGGACTGTCTGATGGCTCTGGCTAGATTTTCAAGGACAATATTGAAGAGAAGTGGTGAAAGTGGGCATCCCTGCCAAGTCCAATTTTCAGAGGGAATGCTTTCAGTTTTTCTATATATAGAACTATGTTGGTTGTGAGCATAGCATAGATAGCCTTTATAATGTTGAGTTATGTTCCTACTATGATTATTTTTCTAGTGTTTTGAGCATGAATGGGTGTTGTGTATTGTCAAATGCTTTCTCAGCATCTATTGAAATAATCATATGTTTCTTAACTTTAAGTCTATTCATGTGATGAATTATGTTAATTGATTTCCAGATGTGCAACCAACCTTGCTTCCCTGAGATGAGCCCCACTTGATCATGGTGCACTATCTTATAAATATGTTTTTGTATTAGATTGACCAGAACATTTTAAGGGACTTTTGTGTCTATGTACATCAGAGATATTGTTCTGAAGCTTTCTTTCCTTGATGCATCTTTGGTTTTTATATCAGAGTCATACTAGCTTAATAGAATGAGTTTGGAAGGGTTTCTTCCTTTTCTATTTCATGTAAAATTTGAGGAGTGTTGGTATTAGTTCTTCTTTAAAGATCTTGTAGAACTCAGCTTAGAATCTCTCTGTTCCCAGGGTTTTCTTTGTTGGTAGGATTTTGATGGTTTCTTTTATTTCATTGTTTGTAATTAATTTGTTTAAACTGTGTATGTCCTCCTGATTTAGTTTGGGAGGATCATATGTCTCTAAAAATTTGTCAATGTCTTTGTTTTTTTTCTGTTTTGTTGGAGTATAGATTTTCAAAGTAGCTTCTAATTATGTTATGTATTTTAATGGTATCTCTTGTAAACTTTCCTTTTTCATCATGAATTCTAGTAATTTGAATTTTATCTCTCCTTCTCTCCATCAGGGTAGCTAAGGGTTTATTGATTTTATTTAGTTTCTCAAAGAACCAACCTTTTGTTTTTTCAAGTTTTTGAACTTTTTCCTTTTTTTCAATTTCATTGATTGCAGCTCTGATATTAATTATTTCCTGTCTTCTACTACTTTTGGTGTTGATCTTTTTTTTCTAGGGCTTTGAGATGTAATGTTAAGTCTTTTAGTAGTTGAATTTTTATTCTTTTAATGTATGAGCTCAATGCAATGAGCTTTCCTCTTAATACTACTTTCAGGATGTCCCAGAGATTTTGATATGTTGTATCATTGTCCTTATTTATTTCTAAGAACTTTTTAATGCCCTGCCTGATGTCTTATTTTATCACTGTGACATTCAGTCATATATTATTTAGTCTCCCGGTGTTTGAGTACTTTCTGTTTTTTATTTTATCATTGATTTCTAATTATATTCCATTATGATCTGATAGAATACAAGGTAGTATCTCCATTTCTTATATTTACTATTGACTGCTTTGTGGCATAACTTATGGTTGATTTAAGAGAAGGATTCATGAGTTGCTGAGAAGATAGTATATTTGCTTGATGATGGAGAAAATACTCTATATACATTGCTTAAGTCTAAATCGATTATATTATTTAATTCTAGAGTTTCTCTGTTCAGTTTTTGTTTGGAGGGTCTAACCAGAGGTGAGAGCGCTGTGTTAAACTTACCCAGTATGAATGTGTAGTGGTCTAATTTTTCCCTGGAATTGAGAAGGATTTGTTTGACATTCATGGATGCGCCATTGGGGCATAAATATTTACAATTGTTATTTCTTGCTGCTTTATGGTTCCCTTAAGCACTATGAAGTGTCCTTCTTTATCCCTTATGATTAACTTAGGCTTGAAGTCCCCTTTATCTGATAATGAGGGTGGAGAACCACATTTTATGACTGAGTCAGTCTGCATGGTATGTTTTCCCTATCCTTTCACCTTCAGTCTGTAGATGTCTTTTTCTATGAGATGAGTCCCTTGAAGGCAGCATATTGTTGAGTCTTTCGTTTTAATCCAATATGCCCATCTATGTCTTTTGATTAATGAGCTTAGGCCATTAACCTTCAGAGTTATTATTGAGATATGATTTCTATTCCTGGTCATTTGGCTTATTTTGATTTTTAACTTAACTTGGTTTCTCCTTTGACTGGCTTTTCCTCTAGGATAGTTCCTCCCTTTGCTGACTTGAATTGTTGTTTTTAAATTCTCATGGAATAGTTTGCTGAGAATGTTCTGTAGTACAGGCTTTCTATTTGTAAATTTTGTTGACCTTTGTTTATCATGGAAAGATTTTATTTCATCACCAAATCTGAAGTTTAGTTTTGCTGGTTATAAGATTCTTTGTGAGCATCCATATTCTTCCAGAGCTTGAAATATATTGCTCCAGGCCCCTCTAGCTTTTAGGGTCTGGGCTGAGAAATCTGCTGATATTCATATTGGTTTCTCCTTATATACAATCTGACTCTTTTCTCTCGCAGCATGTAAAATTCTATCTTTATTTTGTATGTTAGGCATTTTCATTAAAATATGCTTTGGTGTGGATCTGATGTAATATAGGGCATTTGGTATACTATATGCCTCTTGTATTTGTTTTTCCATTTCACTTTTTGGGTTTGGTATATTTTCTGATATTATTTTGTTGAACAGGCTGTTCAATTCTTTGTTTTTTTATCTCTGAGCCTTCCCCAATCCCAATAATTCTTTAATTGGGTCTTTTCATGATGTCCCATAATTCTTGGAGGCTTTGTTCATGATTTCTTAGCATCTTGTCAATTTGGTCAACTTTATTTTCAAGATTAAATATTTTGGCTTTATTGTCTGAGATTCTGTCTTCTGCATGATCTATTCTGCTGGTGATGCTTTCTATTGAGTTTTTAATTTGGTTCATTGTTTCCTCTGTTTCAAGTATTTATGGTTTTTTTTTCTCAGAATCTCTGTTACCTTTTTGAAATGTGCTTTTGCTTCCTGTGTTTGCTTGTTTAACTGTTTTTTCGAGTGATCATACATTGCATGCATTTGCTCTCTTATCTCATCCTTTCCTTCATGGATCATTTTAATTATGTACATTCTAAGCTTCTTCTCTGGCATTCCTACTGCCATGCTGTCATTGGACTGTATGAAAATAGTATCTTGGATTGTTAGGAACCCTTTTCTCTCTTGCTTTTTCATGTTCTTCCTATATCTTTCCCTCTAGAAGTTATGATATGAGGTATTGCAGTTTCCCCCTGTAGCCATGACCTTGCAAGTTTCCAATACTTCTCCATTGAGAAGCATATCAATATTAGTAGAACCTAATACAAACAATATTCAGCCCTAAACCAGATAGCCCCTATAAAGATGTTAGCAGTATTGTAATAAACAGATGGAGTAAGTTTGATTATTATGTACAGTATAGCCAATAGGCTTGCAGTGAGGTCTACAAATTCTAATGGGGGGACAACAAAGATGGTGAAGGGTGTAGGATGTAACTGTTAACTGAACAAGAAGTGAGTATATAGAAGTAATAGATAATGGGAAGAATTATAGTGGGGTCAAACAAAGCTGGTTTTTAACAGAGGAAAGGGAGAAAGAAACTCAGAGGAAACAGGTAAATAAAAGGAAAAAAGAGTGAGAATGAATGAAGAGATTAAATTCAAAAATTAAACAAAATCTTCAGTACAACAGTCATTCACCATTCAAACCTCTCAGTCTTCAGTATCCCTATACAAGAGAGGTGCCTGAAAAAGAGCCTCCAGTCTCCAGCAGGCATGCCAGAATGGGAGTCATCCCACCTAAAATGGTGGTTTCCCTTTCTGGGATAATCCACGATGGCTGCACCAGCTTCCATGCATGTTGGGGACCTGCAACATGGGTGCCAAGGCCATAGGGATGTGAGCAGGCTGGAGTTGGGAGCAGCAGTTGGTCACAGGAGGACTGGGGTCCAGCAGTGGGAGGCTGTTGTGGGTGGGCCTATTGGCTATCCTGTAGATGATAATCAAACTCATCCTATCTGGTTATTGCAATGCTGTTACTCTCTTTATAAGGATTATCTGGTTTAGCATGGCACCAGCAGCTCTAACTACACCCAACTGAGGCCCTCGTGCAGAGGAGAGGTGGACAATAGCCCATCATCCCTCCAGGTGTCAGGTGGTAGTTTGGGCCTTTGGAATGTCCTGGGTCATGATTGTGGTTCACAATGGAAATTTTTAAATGCAAGACTTTTGGGATGATAAATTCTTGTACATAATGACATAATGATTCCCTTTTCTTATGCTTTTTGCCATCTCTTTTGGGGAAATTTATCTTCAGCACTTTTGCCAGTTTTTATCTGGGTTGTTTGTTTTCTTGTTGAGTTTTAAGAGGTATTTATAATAAGTCTTGTACCAAAGTCTGTTATCAGATATATATGTTGCAAATATTTTCTCCAAGTATGTAGCTTCCTTTTCTCTTAAAAGTGTACTTCAAAAATCATAATTAATTAAACCAAAGTTTAATCAACCATTTTTACTATGAATTGTGCTTTTGTTTTTATACTTGCAAAGTCATTGCCAAATGCAAACTCACCAATATTTTCTCCTATGTCACCTCCTAGACATTTGACTTCCCTGTGGCTGAGTTTCTACCACCCAATACTGTTAATCACTGGGACCTGCTCATCTCCACTGAATCTCCCCTTCTGTGGGGATACCTAAGTTCCTAGTTGCTGCCTGCAACTGCAGGTCCCTGGGTTACACTTTTTCTGTGCGCTGTCTGAGGCATAGAAGCCTCCACTCAGACCAATACAGATTACTTGGTACCCTTCCTGTGATTGAGAAAGAGAGTCAGGTGGCCGACCTGCATCTAGCTCTTGCTGCCTGTGCTTGTGAATTGTGGGTACTGGTTCCCTCTCCTCCCTGGGATAGATGGTTGCTTTCTCCAACTTGCCAGAGACCTGAATTGCAGGTATCTGGTCTTCTCTACTGCGATACCTTCTGGACAGTCATCAACCTCTGTGCAACATGAGGGCTTCAGATGCAGGGTCTCAGCTTGCTGTCTATGGCACAGAAGCCTATCCTGGCTGGGGTAACTCACAGGAGATTTATTTGTCTCTAGGATGGGGATGGCATTTCATGTGGCCCATATTTGCCTGAATTCACTGTAAAAGATATGTTGAGTGCTGGTTTTGGAATGGTTCTCCCCAAGAGTGATGAACCCTTGGGTATGTTCCTCCACTGTCCCTTTGTTCAAGGTGAGGAGGGGGCTGTTTCAGAAATTTCAGCTAGATGTCACCCCTCTATGAATTCCTTCTAAATCAATTATTAAGACAACCCACTATAGAAGTGTTCTCTCTGGTTTACTTGGTGTTATCTGAAGGAGGGAGAAGCTGTGATGTTTGAATTTCTTCTAGGGAGGCTGGTCAGCTGTGAACTCCACAGAGTGGCAGCCACATCTTGCCTGTCTTTCAATGCAGACCTGGGTTAAACTGCTCCATCTCCTTCACTAACTTTGTTGGGCCTGTTGTGTTTCAACTTGTTCTTGTTTTCTTCCCAGCTGCTGTTAAAGAAGTGAGCCTGTGCTGTTTTTCTCTCTTGTAAATTTTCTATCTTTAATAATTAATTTTACATCTGTTTCAGAACATTTTATACCCGAATTAGAGGAATCGTGGAAAACAGTATCACCGACTTTTGTATTTCTAAGGAGTATTACCACCTGGTTTGCCTTTACAAGACTGTAGAAAATAAGATTTAATGTGTTTTTCTCAAAGTGATGCTGACAGAGGGAGAAGCGGAGGAGATGTAACCAGACACTTCAGAAACCCAGAGGATCAATAGAAGCCATGCAGAAAACTTACACTCCAGAAATCCACGAAATCTTGAAGATGTTGGCAGATCACTAGACACATGAGAGCTACACAAATTGAACCATGAGGGTACAGAAAAGTTACACCAATGAAAGTGAAGCAGGAATTGAAAGATTTTCAACAAGCAGATGCCCAGGTCCAGATTGATTCTTAGCTGAGTTCTACCAGACATTTAAAGGAAAATTAATGCCCATTTTCCTCAAATTAGTCCTTGAAATAGAAAGAGAGGGAACAATGCCAAATTCATTTTATGAATCAAGTATCACTCTGATGCCAAAACCAGACAAAGATTCATCAAAGACAGAAAACATTAGGTCGATATCCCTGATGAGCACATATGCAAAAATGCTTAATTAAATATTGCCAAACCACATGAAACACACATGAGGAGAGTACACCAGGATCATGCTGACTTCATCCCACAGATGGAGGATTGATTCAATGTGTGCAAATCCACAAATGTAATTCTCAACGTAAGTACACTTAATGATAAGAATGATACGATTATCTCAATAGAAGTTGATGACATTATCCTATATTTAAAAGAAACGAAATACTCAGGCTGTGGATAAAGCTCAGTTGGTAGAGTGCCTGCCTCACAAGCACAAGGCCCAAGGTTTGAAGCCCAGTACCGCCAAAAAAGAAAAAAAAAAGAAAAAAAGAAGAAAAAAACTCTATCAAAAGAATTTTAGAGTTGATAAACTTACTTATAAAAGCATGATACAGGTGCAACATTAATAATGAGTTACTTTGTCATACACTAATAATGAATACTTTAAGAAAGAAATCAGGGAAAGCATCCATTCATAGTGACCTTTAAAAGAAAAATAAAAAAAAACCTTGAGAATAAATATCACCAAGAAGTTGAAAGATCTCTATAATGAAAACTACAGAAGACTGACAAAAGTAATTCAAGAAATTTGAAGAAATTTGATGAAGGAAAGTGCTCCCAGGTTCTTGTATAGGAAAAGTTATTATTTCCTAAATGAACATATTATTCCATATTAAACACATATGGTGCAATCCACATGCACCTTTGGTACATATGGAATTTATCATGGTATATTAGGTAAGGCAGGGTTCTAATTCACTTATCCCTATAATATTTATTGACTACTTCTTTTTCCCAGTGATTTGAGATAATGTCCTCTTTACACATTCAATTTCTATGTGTTTCTGAGTGTGCTTACATGTGGGCATTCTGCTTTGCTAATCGACCAGTATGATACTCTCAAATTATATAGGCTTTAAATAATGCCTTAATGTGTTTTAGTGCTGGTACCAATTCTATGTTCATTTTTTCACTAACGTTTGCACAGGTGACATAGCTTGCAATGGTTAAGTTTTCATTGAGATTTTGTTAATTTGCAAATTAATTTACACAATAATATGGTCCTTCTATTTGTTGAAAGTTTATTTTATTGGCTTCAGTGGTGTTTTAATTTTTATTTTAATAGGTTGAACATTTTCATTGACAAACATATTTTTTCTGTTATTGTTATATATGAAAATCTTTTCTTTAATTAAATCTTCCAAAAGATTGTTTGAATATATGTATACTACTGATGTTTCTATGCTGATATTGTACTTGGTAATCTAATTGAGCTATTTTACTCTCTATAGTAGCTGTTAATAAAATATCTTGAATCTAAAAAAAAGAAAAAAGAAAAAGGAACTTCTTGAGATAGGTGGATAGTGAATATATTAAGTAAGTGCACATTCTGATCAGTTTTTGAAAAGATGAAATGTAGCATTTTGAAAAGAAAAACAGAAATCACAATAAAAAATAAAGGAACAGGAATCATATTGAAAATATTTGTTGATCATTATGTTCAATTACATCCAATGTCACATGAAATGTGTAATTTTCATTAGCCAAATGCAAACAACATTTTGATACACAAACATTGATATTTCCTTCAAGAGATATAATGGAGATATAAAAGCCAACATATGGAAATTAGTTCTACATTATTTAAGAAATTAATCAAGAAGATTTGGAAGAAAATATAAAAGGAAGCAGATTTTATGCTAAAGATTTTTGTCATTGTTGAAATTGGTATTGAAATCTGACATTTATATCTATTACATAAATTTTTCTAGAATTATTGTCTGACCCATAAAAAACCTAATCCAAGAGATATGCATTCACAAACACACATATATATGTTTATATATCTATACATATACACATTTTAAATATATAAAAATATATTAGGGATTTTGATTTTCTAAATGAAATTTGACATTTCAATTTCTTTTGCATATACATCACTTTTTGCAAGCTGGGAAACCAGAACTAAGGATTGGAGACAAGCCAAGATTTGAGACATTAGCAGACTGTCATTATAATACTAAGGGCTACTAATAGGGCTATAAATGCTAAATACTAACCGTGGGTCCTCATTTCTCATTAGGGAAGATCCAAAAGTCCAATCCTTAAAGGGATAATACACAGAAACACTTGGTCTGTAAAGGATGAACTGACCCAAATTTTATGCAGGCTGCTTTAGTCAGATTTTAATTCCTCTGACCAAAACACCCAACAAGAACTACCCAGAGGAGGAAAAGATAATTTGGGCTCATTGTATCAGAGATCTCAGTCCATGGATGGCTGACTCCATGACTCTGGGCCCAAGGGAATGAATATCATCACAGGGAGATGGCATGGTGGAGGAAACATGCTCCCCTCCCAGCACCCAGAGAGCAGAGAGACTGGGAAGACAGGAAGAAGTCAAGCTGTCTCCTTCCAGTGCCCAGCCCCAGTGACCTGCCTCCTACAACCACAGCACTCTTGCCTACATGTTAGTCCATTCAAACTGCAATAGACTGATCAAGTTACACCTCTCACAATGCAATCATTTCACCTCTGAGGATTGCACCATTAGCACAGGAGATTTGGGGAACATGTCATATCCAAGCCATAAAAGAGACAAATCCATTGCACACCTACATCAGTGCTGGTCAAAGACTGGTTATGAAGGAAACTGTTCACATTTTGAAATGTGCATCTCTTTTTGACTCTGTAGCTTTAAAAATATCTAAGTGTTGTCAGTCAGAAAGCAGGTATAAAATATTACTAATGGGCCTAAGTTGATATTTGATTTACCAAGGTCTTGCACAAGAAAATGAAGGCAGATAAGGATGTGGGATTAGATCATTTGAGATCTTTAAGTGTTTTGTTTAGGAGTCATAAGTTCAGCATTCTGCATTCTGTCATTTGCTTCAAGGACAAATTGACAATGAAGATGATGATAATGATGATGATGATGATGATGATGATGATGATTGTTTTTGGTACTGGGGATTGAACCCAGGGGCACTTGATCACTGAGCCACATCCCCAGCCCTATTTTGTACTTTATTTAGAGACAGGATCTCACTGAGTTACTTAGGGCCTCACTAAGTTGCTGAGGCTGTCTTTGAACTCACAATCCTCCTGCCTTAGACTCCCAAGTGCTGGGATTATAGGCGTGAGCCACCACGCCCAGCTGGAAGATTATGTTTTTAAATGCTTCCTCTAAGAGAGTTGCAGTGGTGACACTTTCCCCACAAGAATACCTCCTGTTCTCCAGACAATTAAAGCCATAATTTCATAATAACATATGTTCACATGGAAAAATGTGGAGATTCTGCCAGGAAAGGAGATGAGAACAGAGCGTGTTTGATAAGATAACACATACTTTCAATGAACATATTTGTGATGGACACAGGAAACCTGGCCACTATTGTGTGAAACATCTGCACACTGCAGAATTCCTCATGCCTAGCCATACTTTCTGCTGCCCATCCTACAGCTGGGTGCAGTCCCACAGTGGCTCTTCTCTGGGCTGAGGGGAATGCTAGCATTGCACAGGAGCAATCCAGTGTGCATGCTCAGTAGATGTGCAGATACTGAAGTCCTGGAGGGTAACAGCACAGTGGAAGAGCAGTGCTTTGTGAGCGTCAGCAGGTCTTTTCTTAAATTGCATGTCATCATGCTTATCGTCTATGCTTGAGTTTTCTACTTCACTCCTGGGTATGCCAGCATCCAGGTTGCCAGGAGACAACATCATAGCATGAAGTTCCCTTTAATTATCCGGACACTCACATCAAACAAAAAACCATAGGATACAAGGCAGAGAAAAGAGGAATGCTTACTCTAGGCAAAGAGAATGAAATAATACCTGGTGAGCAGCTGCTTCACACAGAGGCCTCAGAAAAGACTTGCTTCAAGTAGGCATTCAGCCTATGTCCAAAATGCAGCTTGACCCAACTGCTCTCCCACATGCACCATGAGAGTCCTCGGACATTAAGCAAGCTTAAGAAGGTCTAACTGCCCAGATGACGCAGGTTACCCAGCAAGCACCAGCAACCCAGGTCAAATACATGAGTGCACGTACAAAAATCACAATTCCAATCTGATATTCCTGTATAGAGTTATGCTTCATATTTTGTGGGTTTGAATGAATAAACTAATAAGAATCAGGAAAACATTTCATTTTACATGTTTGTCATAATATCAGGGGGTTTTCTGTTCTTTATCCAGAAAAAAGAGAACCTGGATGCACTGGAGTCTTGACTCAGGAGCAGAAAGGGACTGACAACTGGGAAACACCCAGAGACCATTGCAGCTGTGCTTACCAGGAACCAGTTGGGATTATAAATAACAGTCAAACAACTTTGAAAGATGCAGGAAAGTGTGTAAAAGGAGACAAAGGTGCTCACCAGGACAAGGATCGTTTTGGTGACTCTGGACTCCAGGGAGGATCTGTGGGAGCTGGTCTTATGAACATGCTGCATCCTCTGCTTGTGCCTGTGCAGGATGAGCACCATGGAGCTGCTGGCCCAGAGCATGAGCCCCACACACACAGCATCAGGGAATGACAGCAATGCTGCCAACAGTGAGTCTGTGGTTGTGTCATGACGAACACTAGAACAGTATCCAAAATCTTTTAGGTTTGTCTTGGTTGTGTTGCTCCATTTTCCAGTCATAAACACAAGATTGCTCATATTTATAAGCATGCACAAGATCCAGCTCAGGTACATGGAGGAACCAATGTACCTGAGAGCTTTCACTTTAAGCTCTGCCCACCTGGAATCCCTGGGGCTGATGGTGATGGCCTGGAAGACACTCAGAATGCACATGGTTACAATGGACACACCCCTGCCCACCCGGTGAAGATAGAATAGTAGTTTGCATCCAAAGTCACCAAGGAAAAATTCTAAACTGAATGTTGCCACTGTCTGGGGAACTCCTTTACACAGGAGAGTTAACAAGTTGGCCACAATCAAGTGCTTAAGAAACATGTCTGTGGGCCGTACCCTTGACCCAGTGAAGTAAAGGACCAGGTAATGGAGGAGAAGAGAGGAATTACCCAGAACTCCAGCCACAGTCTGTGACAGGAAGATGATTCCTAGAGCCACATTACTGGCTGTCATCCTGCCAGTTCCCTGCTGTCCCAGCCAGAGGGTCCTGCAGGGGAGGAGGAGGCCTAGGCTGCACGTGTCCTCTCAACAAAAACCCAGCATTGTCCACTCTCCAGAGTTCCCACTATGAATGCTGCATGCTTTTCCTTTACTGGAATTCTTTCAAGGGGATTGTGTGAATTTTCAAAAGCATGCATTACGTTTACAACCCTGATATGAAGGCAGCCCATGGTAACTTCTTGAATATTCATGACATGAGGCAGGTCCTGAAATGACTTTGCTAATGACATGCAGAAGTTAGACATCTGTCTGAATTCATGCTCTGATTATGGGAATAGAGGGAACTTAAGAGTGACTGAGTGGCAAGAGTCAGTGCAGTGATCCATCAAGCCTCCTTAATATTGGTGATGGGATTCTTCAAAAAATCCAGTTCTGTGTTTAGTTTTGTGTTTCTAGATTCCGGTTATCTTCTAAACTGAAGGTATTTTAAGCTCTCATTTTAAGATATTTCCATTTGCTTGGAAAGATTTTTTCTACAAGCCAATGTAAATTATGAGAACAGTTAGGGAACTATGATCCAGCAGGCACTTATTCTATGATAAGTTATGTGCAGGGAGACAGTTCTGACTCCATGTCAGGCAGATCCCACAATTCCCACCTGTTTGTGTGTTAGAAACACAAGCGAATCAGCAAGTTTCACTGGAACTGTTATCCATGCCATCTCCTAAGCTTTGTGACATAAAGCACCAACACTGTAGAGTAGTAGTGGCTTAATTGCTGAAATGTGACTATCAATACCTGAGCACAGTTAAAACTCTTAGCAAGGCATCAAGGATTCTGATTGATATTACAATAGGTGACACATATACAAATGTACAGCTTGACATCTTGTGCATTAAAATATTGAGATGGCAGGTGTTTGGCTATCATCCTTATATGTACATTTCACCCACTTTATTTTTTAAATAAAGCAGATTTAGGCTGATAAAAAATTGAGTAGAAGGTGAAGTCTTTTACCACATATCCCTACACACTCAATCCCTACTGCAGAATGAAATTCCTAAACCAGGTGGTGTATTAGACACCACAAGGAGGATATTTTTAAACAAGGAGGTGAAAACAGTATATGTACATAATAAGTGGTGTTGGCAACCCACAATTATTATATTCAACTTTCCTTATAAATTTCTTGTCACTTAGCCTCAAAAAATCATACACATCTGGTAGTCTCAGTATTGGTACAATGATTGACTCCAGGAGCTGCACCATGCCCAGAGTTAGAGGAAAGCATCACCATTCAGATCAGTTTCCACACAGTACTAAATGATTCCTATAAATTCTTCCTCTTCTATAAAACAAATTGCAGATATTATAGTTCCAGTTCAAAAATCCCAGAAAATGCAGCATAGAATTCCTGTAAGGGAGAATAAGTAGCTTGCCCCTATCCTCCTGTACCGTGAAAAGAGGTGCAGTCTCTTTCAGTAGCCACTGAGAGGATCACTTTACCTTCAACTGGAAGCCATCAGGGATGGCTACAGGATCTGAGATCCTTTACTCTTCACTGCATGACTCCACTCAGGTTTAATTTTGCTTCCTGTGTGGCTCTATCATTCAACTACATTCAAAAGAGAATTCTGTTTTCTGATGTGATCACTTACCCAGATTTTAGAAATGAGTCTTCCCTCACAGATGCTGTTCTCAGACCGACATTCATTACTCACCAGACTCTCTCCCTCTTTGCCAGGATGCTGATCACAGTGTAGAGGCCTCTGTGACCAGGACTTGTGTTGAAGGGATATGGTCCACTCCTGAGATATGGGTCTGTGACTCTGTGACCTCATCTCCCCTGGGACTGCAATTATCATTGTGCCTACAGCAGTAATGGGCGTGCAGGCTTGGGGAGTTGAGGACACTTCTGAAAACTTGTTCCCAAGGTGATACTTTTCAATGGCAATTATAAGTTTCTTATTGCCATCTTTTAACTGGATCCCGGAATGTTTGGAGGTGCTCCTGCTTATCCATGGTCCCTGGAGGCACACAGTCACATCCAGGGGAAGAGTAAATACTGTGTTCTACCCTGTGAGGGACAGGCAGCCCCATTACATTCCTTTCTTCCCAAACCTAGGTGCTCCCTATTCCTAATTTACCAATGTAAAACCCTCATTTTACCTATTGGTAGAATAATGGAATATGAAAACACACCTGTGAAGGATTTTAAAGCAGACCAAAGTGAACAAAGAACATGAACTGACAATGCACTCTGAAGGTTCCTCGACCCCTCTGCACAAGTATAAGGCTCTATGCCAATTAATACCAAAAATTTTAGCGAAATATACTTTACTAATATTGATCCTAAATGACAGAAGATATTCCTACAAGAAAAAGAGTATGCCGTAAATGGTCCTTCACAAATGACAGACGCAGCCTCAGATGGTGTGAGAGTCTACACCGACCTCTTTTGTTATCATTAGATCCAGCCCTGCTATGAAACTAAATCCAGAGAAACAATTGGTGACCACAACAGGGAGCCCTTTCCAATACCTACAATTCCTCCAACTCTGGAAATACAGTATTTAAAATGGAGATGATTAAAAATTGCCATGAGACTTCCCATTCAGATCAAGACTTGTTCTAAGACAGTGCAGTGTTTGGGGCAGTGACTCTGCATGGGTGTGAGGAGAAGGTGTGAGAAAGAGGACACAGGGACAGGGCATGGGGACAAGATGGGGCAGCAGTTCCTGGGAGGCTGAGGAAGAGCAGGGGAAGAGAAGGTGGAGGAGATAGGAAAGGTGGTGAAATGCAGGAGTCAATGCATGGCTGGGCTTGAGCACACAGGGAGCAAAGTGTTAATGGGCATAAAGGACAGAGGACCTCTTGGGTTCTAGAGACATGGATTGATATTTTCATGGGATGCAGGAGCTCCTGGAGGTATGGCCTGAGAGAAAGGGAAAATGGCTAGTTGTTAAAATTCACAGAAGTCATAAGACCTGAATTGTTAATAAACAGGGTTGAGGGGAAGACATGAATATGAGAGGGATTTGATGTTCTGGATTTAGGTACAGGCTATAAACAGAGTGGCAGAAAAGAAGGCTGAGTATGGAGAGAAACATTGGTCTTGGAGAGAGACAAATTAGAAACAAGTAAATTAAATGAGGGACCTGGGAGGGCAGTGCAGTAAGGGAACTAAGGAGACCAAGAGAACCATGAATAGCAAGAGAAGCATCAGAAAGATCAAGATACAAGACGGCACCTTCTAGAGTTCAAGACTAAGTGTGAAGAGGCATTGCTGTTTCCATGTGGTGTACCTGGAGAACCTGTAAAGACACAAGTGAGAGAAAGATGTGCCTTGATGTACACCACACATATATTAAAGACAGAGCTGTGCACCCAGGAGGAAAATGGAGGAGAATGGGGTTGGCAGAGATGGGAGCGGGTGTGAATTGGGAATTGAGGATACCTGCCCTGGGTTCAGGATTAAAGAATTCTGTCCTTATTTCTGCTCTAGTGGACAAACTTCAACTCTCACCAAGTCTCATTGTTCAACATTGAAGCTTAGATCATTCACCTGCCAACCACATCTCTACTCCTGCCATTTTTCTGGGCTGTGGAGGTGTCGGGGACACTGCCTGGTTCTGTGCTACAATCTTTATTCTTTGTCTTTCTTTCCATCTTGTACACTAATGACTCCCAGGATATTTCTACCCCACCAGTAGACATTTGGATTTTTAAAACTCCAATTTTCAGTTTGGAGCCTGTAGCTGGAGGAAGATGAGTTCCCCTTCTTGATCAGTTACTGATGTCCTTGGGATGTTGGGGACACACTACAGCCTAGAAGGACTGAAGTAATAAAGGATGATAGAGGTTTGGTGTGTCTAAATGTCACGGGGTGAAGACATTTAGGATGTAGCAAAATACACTGATGGACAAAGAGCCTCACAGGTCTCCTGAGTTCTTTCCCAACACAAAGCATCTCTCTGTAGCAGATGCCATCCTCTGCACCAGCAGTGGACACCTTAGCAGGGCACCAGTGGCTCTAACTGTCCCCAGCTGAGGACCACGTGCAGAGGAGAAGTAGCCAATAGCACATCATCTCTCCAGGTGCCCAGTGATTGGGCATTTGGAATGCTCTGGGCCGTGATTGTGCTCCAAAGTGGATTTCTGTTTTTGAGTTCCTAAGAGCTTTTATTATGACAACTGTATTCCCATATCTACAAAAAGTTGGGATCCCCATCATATACATTAAAATTTTTTCAGTGCCTGTTTGGTTAGGGCTGAATGCTTTACAAGGCAAAACTCAGGAATAGGAAGGACTGAACTGCCAAGCAAACCAGTTTGAGGGTTTTCTTAGAAATATGACCTGCAGTCCAGTATTGAAGCAAATGTAGATGACGGTGGTAAACAATTGTTTTCTTTAAATTTACAACATTTAGTAGGAAGTCTGGCACACATTAATTGCTTAATGTGTGTGAATGAGTTAATCTGTTAAAAGAAAAAAGGAGATTCAGGAATGAACTTAGATTTTTACAACCCTAAACTTTGAAAAGTTGATGGAACTCCCTGTGTAATTAGACATAACCCAAGAGTAATTTTGAACTTTAAAGCAAGAATGAAGAAATCTAATAACTTCAAGATAATTTTTGATGGTACTTTTAAAATAATATCATAAGATAAAAGCTTTTCCAGTGTTTGTAATTTTTTTTGTGCCTCTGCTTTGTTGAGATCCTAACCATATGCTTGTTTTCCTATTAAGTTATCATCCATGACAGGCTGGATACTACTAATAAAGTAGAAAAAGTTTTAACAATATACTGTGATTATATAATTTTAGTAATATAATGTTTCTCTCTTTTGAAATATCTTAATTTTCTCCTTTCCTCTTTTTTATTTTTTCTATTTTTACACATTGCATTTTGAGTTATTGTACACAAATGGGGTACAACTTTTCATTTCTGTGGTTGTGCGTGTTGTAAATTCACACCATTCATGCAACCACACATGTACATAGGGTAGTGGTGTTTGTTCCATTCCACCATCTTTCATACACCTGCTCCTCTCCCTCTTGTTTCTCTCAACATAATCCAAAGTTCTTCCATTCCTCTCTTACCCCACACCTCACCACCCCCATTATGTATGATCATACACATATCAAGAAAAACATTCAGCCTTTGGTTTTGTGGGATTGGTGTATTTTGCTTTGCATGATATTCTCAATTCCATCCATTTACCTGCAAATGCCATGATTTTATTATTCTTTATGGCTGAATAATATTCTATTGTGTATATATACCACAGTTTCTTTATCCATTTATCTACTGAAGGACATCTAGGTTGGTTCAACTACCTAACTTTTGTACATTGAGCTTCTATAAGTATTGATGTGAATGTGTTACTGTAGTATGTTGATTTTAAGTCTTTTGGGTATAAACTCAAGAGGAGGATAACTGAGTGAAAAGGTGGGTCCATTCCAAGTTTTCTGAGGAATCTCCATACTGCTTTCCTGAGTGGGTGCACCAATTTGCAACTCCACAAGCAAGGAACAAGTGTGTCTTTCCCCCCACATCCATGCCAACACCTATTGTTGTGTTATTGATAATAGCCATTCTAAATGGAGTAAGATGACATCTGAGGGTAGTTTTACTTTGCATTTCTCTAATTATTAGAGATGTTGAACAACTTTTCATATAGCTATTAACTGCCTGTATATCCTCTTCTGTAAAGTGTCTGCCCAATTCTTTAGCACACCTATTGATTGGGTTCTTCGTATTCTTGGTGTAAAGTTTGCAAATTCTTTATAAATTTTGGAGATTTGTGCTATATCTGAAATGTGTGTGTGGCAAAGATTTTCTCACTCTCTGTAGGCTCTCTTTTCACATTACTGATTCTATCCTTTGCTGAGAAAAAGCTTTTTAGTTTGAATATACCCCAATTATTGATTCTTGCTTTTATTTCTTGTGCTTTAGGAGTCTTGTTAAGGAAGTGCGGTCCTAAACCAATATGATGAAGAATTGGGCTTATATTTCCACTATTTGGTGCAGGGTCTCTGGTCTAATTCCCACTTCCTGGATCCATTTTGACTTGATTATTGTGCAGGGCGAGAGATAGGGGTTTAGTTTCATTTTACTACATAAGAATGTCCAATTTTACCAGCCCCATTTATTTCAGAGGCTATGTTTTCTCCATTGTATGTTTTGGCTCCTTTGTCTAGTGTGAGGTAACTGTATTTGTCTGGATTTGTCTCTGTGCCTTCTTCTCTGCAGCATTAGTCTACCTGTGTATTTTGGTGCCAATACCATGACATTGTTGTTACTATTGCTCTGTAGTATAGTTGAAGGCCTGGTATTGGGATACCTCCTGCTTCACTCTTCCTGCTCAGGATTGCTTTAGCTATCCAAGGTCTCTTATACTTCCAGATGAATTTCATTATTGCTTTCTCTATTTCTATGAGGAACATCATTGGGATTTTAATTGGAATTCAATTGAATCTGTATATGCCTTTGGTAGTAGGGCCTTTTTGATATATTAATTCTGCCTTTCCAAAAACATGAGAGATATTTCCATCTTCTAAGGTTTTCACTAATTGCTTTCTTTAGTGTTCTGTAGTTGTTGTTGTAGAGGTCTTTCACCTCTTTTGTTAGATTCATTCCTAAGTATTTTTTATGCTATTGTGAATGGAGTAGATATCCTAATTACTCTTTCAGAGGATTCATCACTTGTGAATAGAAATGCATTTTATTCATGAGCAGTAATTTTATATCCTGTTATTTTGCAGAATTCAATTCTTAGCTCTAGAAGTTTTCTAGTGGAATTTTTTGGTTGCACTAAATGTAGAGTCATGTTGTCAGCAAATAGTGATAACTTGAGTTCTTACTTTCCTATTCATATCCCTTTAATTTCTTTGGTCTGTCTGATTGCTGTGGCTAGAGTTTCAAGGGATGATGTTGAAGAGAAGTGGTGAAAGAGGGCATCCCTGCCCTGTTCCAATTTTTAGAAGAATTGCTTTCAGTTTTTCTGCATTTAGAATGATGTTGGCTGAGGGCATGCATACATACCCTTTACAATGCTGTGTTATGTTCTTCCTATTCCTATTTTTTCTACTGTTTTGAGCATAAAGGGATGGTGCATTTTATTAAATGTTTTCTTAGCATCTATTGAAATAATCATATGTTTCTTAACTTTAAGTTTATTGATTTGATGAATTACATTTATTGATTTCCAGATGTTGAACCAAACTTGCTTCCCTGAGATGAACTCCACTTGATCATGCTGCACTATATTTTTAATATGTTTTTCTATTATATTGACAGGAGGTTTGTTAGAGATTTTTGTGTCTATGTACATCAGAGATATTGGTCTAAAGTTTTCTTTCCTTGATGCATCTGTGTCTGGTTTTGGTACCAGAGTCATACTAGCTTCACAGAATCAGTTTGGAAGGATTTCTTCCTTTCCTATTTCATGTAATACTTTGAGGAGTATTGGTATTAGTTCTTCTTTAAAGGTCTTGAAGAATTCGGCTGAGAATCCCTCTCTTCCTAGGGTTTTCTTTGTTAGTAGGCTTTTGATGGCTTCTTCTATTTCATTGCTTGAAATTGATCTGTTTAAATTGTGTATGTCTTCCTGGTTCATATACGTTAATGATCAGAAATTAAGTCAAAGAAAAACAGATATAACACGTCTTCAAATGACCATGTGACCCTTCTATATCAGATACAATGTATTAAAGAGAGCAGTTATTGATTATCTTATACCTATTAACATATATTTAGGTGTCAATTATATTATTAAATCTAAATAAGAGTTGTTTGTTTGACCAGTTGCAGTAATTATTTAAGACTTTAAAACAGTTACCAACCCTAATTCCTTTAAGACTTAGTTTCTCCAAGTGATAAAACCTGACAAATACAAGAAAATTGCCTTGCTAGATAAGACCAGTTCAATGTTTCAGACTTTGCCTCATATCAGTACATTAAATTTCCAAGAAATAACTGCTTGGGCTAATTATAGCCAATTTAATCACAAACAGAAACTTTGAGAATTATCACCCACAAACCTTCTGCAACTTACTTAAACATTCACAACTTTACATCTTTAGTTTTGTCTTCTTCCATCTTGGACTTTAGCACAACATATTTTACCAGACAAAATATTTTCTCCTCCAGAAACATTATTTTACCTTTGAACTTTCTGTACTAAAATATATTTCTATATCTGTAACTTTCTTTTCCCTTTTTTCATTTTGGGCTTTTTCTTAAATTCATATTCTGAAAGAGTCTTTATTAATGTTGTCTGTGCATTTAATTTACACAACAAATTTAATCCCAGGAGAGACTTGGACAGTCCAGCATATACAAATCTGTGCCTTAATCTCTTCTCTCCCACGTGGCATTCAAGGGAGCAGAGGACATTTTTGAGGCTGACCTGTCTTTTTATCATTACCACAAATCCATCAATTTTAAGTGAGTTCCCCACTGTCCATTGTACCCAGGGGCTCCTTTGGTGCCGTTTTCTTATACTACGCATATTGTTATGCATTGGAGGAGGTCATTTCCTTATTTTTCTTTAGGCTTTCTTAAAGATTCCTTTGCAGAGGCTGCCTACAAAACACAGGTTGGCCTTTGCTTCTGTCTTGTTTTATCTGGGTGCAGTTATTTGCTCTGCCAGTCTTCCCAGGCATTTAGTTTGATGAGATATTATTATAGCAAGAATTTCTTTGCCACAGTGATGAATATCCCTGTACAAAAGGGGTCTCCTGTCAGATCTTAAATGGGGAGACTATTCCTGTTCCCTGGACATACTCTGACAATGAGGGAACATACTACCACATTCTTTGTGGCCAGCAACTCCCCCCATAGGGGCAAAAAGTGCTGGAAGTCAGGGCAGAGTCCAGGTTGTCTTTGGCCATTTTTCTACAGTACAGACACTTTTCTGGGATTTTCCTTCAGTTTAGGGTTTGTGTCCTTTACCCTTAGTCACATCATCTATGGCTGCCTGGGACCAG
>JAJEJO010053093.1:32857-80499 GCA_020662805.1 Glaucomys volans | reverse complement strand
TAACAAACAGGTGAGAACCTAGAAAAATCAAAAGGGAGTATACATCCTTATGTTCTTGAATCCTGCTTTGCTGTGACTCCTACACCACTGGCACCACCAATGTCCCCAGAAAGAGGGAACAGATGTTTCTACAAAAGAACCATAAGTTGGGTGGAACCAAGGATCTCTACATGCATGTGGGGGACTTACCCTATGGCCAAGGGTGTGGCAAATTTACTGAGTTCACTTTCATTTTCCTCAGAGTGGACCATGATGGAGCAATCTGTACTGTTCAGGGAGAAAAGGTGAGAGTTCTCCAAAACAAAAAGAGCTTTGGCAGCAGTTGGGATGGTCACTAAGTCCCTCATTTACTCACAGGAACAGCTCTACTGGGTCAACCAGAAGCAAACTGACTCGATTCCTCACTCTTAGTTGACTCTTAAAAAGTTCATCAGTCACCCTGCATCCTCAGCATGAACGTGGGCTTCCTTGGAGAGCCAGGTCTACCAAAAGAGCTGGATTTGGGTCTGCTTTTGGGTCCCATCTAGGGTGCCAAGTTTGTTGCCAAAAGCTCAGTCCCTTTCCCTGATGCTAATCCAACAATGAGGACATAGTTTTGAGAAAAAGGAAAAAAATGGTTTATTACTTTGCTCTCAAAGGAGAAACACAGAGGACTACTGTCCCAAAGGCTGTGATTCTGAAATCACCTTCTTTGTGTGTTAAATGTGGCTTAAAGTCTACTAAATCTGATATAAGGGTAAGTTCCCCTGATTGTTTTCAGTTTCAGTTTTCTTGGTGTATCTTTATCATGCATCCACCTTCCCTCTTCAGATGTTTTGGTTGTGAGTCTCCTGTACACACCATATGGTTGGAGGATTTTTAATTCCAAACTGCCAGTCTATGTTTTTGATCGAGGCATTTACATCATTTGCATTTCATGTTCTTATAGGCAAATGATTCTTATTTCCTGCCATTTCGGTTTCTGATATCTTCTGTGACTCCTTACTCATTCATGAACGTATTATTTAATCTCCAGTTGCTTAAATTATTTTTATTTTCCCCTTGATATCAATTTCTAATTTCATTTCTTTCTGTGAAATATTTCATTAAGTATATACTATAGTGCTTGCTTGGTGGTTATGAATTTTTTTTTAAATTTCTGCTTATCATGGAAAATATTTGCTTCTTTAAAAATTCTGAACTACAGTTTTCTATTGACATAGAAAGTTTGATACATATTATCTTTCAGGGATCCATATGTACATTTCAAACCTTTTTGGCTTTTAAGGTTTGGGCTACTAAAACAGTAGAAATTGTAATTGTCTTATTTCTAAATGCAATATGCCATTTTTCCTTTGATGACTTCAAAACTCCACCATGTTTTCTATGTTGGGAATTTTAATCATAATGTGGAGAAGATTTTTTTGGATATTATCTATTTGGGTTTAAAAATGCCTCTTGTATGTGGATTTCCATCTCATTCCTAAGATGTAGAAACTTTCTTCATACTATTTTGTGAAAGATCTTACAAATATTTTAGCTTTTTAAAATGTGTTCCTTGTATGTATACATGAAAGTAGAGTGTATTTTTAAATATTTTACATACTTGAAATATAACTTATTCTAATTAGGATCTCATTCTTCTGGTTGCACATGAATGGAGAGTCATCTATAGTGTATTCATATATGAACATAGGAAAGTTACGGCAGATTTATTCTACAGTCTTTCTTATTCCTATCCCTCTTCCCATCCCTGCTTTTTCCTATGTCTGATCCACTGAACTTCTGTATTTCCTATACACACCCTTCTTATGAGTTAAAGTCTTCATCTTGGAGTCTTCATCTATGCCAATGTTTCTTAGACTGATATCTGGATGTTAGATTTATTGAATATTTTGTTCATGGTTTTTAGCATCTCTTCTTTATTGTCAAATTTATAGTCTAGATTCCATAGTTTATTATTGGGGCCAGAAAAACGTTCTCCTTTTTGAACTCAGGTTGGTGATACTTTCTATGAAATTTTAACTTTGATTTGTTGAGTCTTTCATTTGGTTCTTTTTCATAATTTCTCTCTCTTTATTGAACTGATCTTCCACTTTTGATATTTTATCTCTTCCTTCCTTACTTTTTTAAGTATGAACTTTCTAAATTCTTTTTATATTTCCTCCAATGTGATGTAAATAGGATTAGGTTTTGCAGTATCATGGGCTAATTGGGGAGCTTGTTCCCTTGTTTTTTCGTATTGTTTGTATTTCTACACCAATTAAAGAATGAGTGTATCTTCTACTCTGTGTAAGGCACTATTTAGTGGGCTTCTTTCTCTCTATTGCTTCAGCCTAGATGAATGTGCAAGTATTGATTCTCCCTTATATTCTTTGCTATGCCCAGTATCAGCACCATGAGTATACACTCATCTGTATATTTAAACACAGTATGCACACCCATACATAGGCACACTGAATCATATACATACAAAACAGTTATAACCGTACTCTCACTTTCACCTGACACACTCACAATGCAGAAACCAAAACAACTGTCATGTTCCACTCTGTCACATAATCACTCACACATTTATGATCATTGTGTATCTCAGCACCTTGTACATATATAGAAATTTGTGCTTACTTACAGGCCTGTGAATGCCATAAAGAGGGTGTTCTTTTTTTCTCTTTGTATTCCTTTCAGCCTACCACACCAAACCAGGACAGCATTGTACACATGCAGCACTTAAACAGGCTCTGGAGTTTGCTATTAATGCACAGATAAGATGTTTATAGTCACAGCTGGCAATTTTATGGCACCCTCAGCTCCTTCATGAACTGCACGTATGCATTTGACCCATTACCAAACCCAAAAGCCCCTGCCCTTTGCTCCTGGGTCATTATGCCCACTCATGCCCAAGGTTCCATCATCCTTCAGGCTCCCTTCACTTTCTTGTGCATTTATTTTCTCCCTCTCCATATCTATCATGTCCCCCAGTCTCCACTTCCTTTATTTACACCATGCATGTGCCTTAGTCCATTGCCCAACAAGACATGCCTCCCTCTCTTTGCATGATTCTTTCTTCACAGCATTTTTTATCATGTTTCTGCTGAACCTTAACCCCTCATACCCTTGGATCTTGCATTGTCATTATACCCTCTATTAATGTGATGCCTTGCAATGCTTATCCTCTCCTGAACCTGATATCCTTAAGTTCCTTACACACAAACTCTGTTTAATCTTAAGCCCAGCATTGACTTTATCTTTGCAGCAACATGTAATTTTCTTTTGTCTTTTAGCACTCCACTTCTGCTCTTTCATGGCACATCATATACCACCCTCCAAGTTCTTTGCTCCACAGTCATTGTCTGTCATCCCATTTCCCTGTGTCTTCTGCTCACTCTCATCTATCATACAGTCAGACACTATCACTCTTCTAACTGACTCACTACTAAATCATTGCTGCTGACTATTGTTGATATAATCCCATGATTTGGAGTACTTATACATTAAGCAAATTCTGAGCCAGGTCAAAATGAGAAAAATTATGAGAAACGAGTTCATTGCAACGTATCAGGCAAGTTAGAATAAATATATGTTGATGTGATTTTTAGTCTTCTTCAGAACCATATCTCATTTCTCCAGCCTCTACAAAAGAGTTGATTTTCAGTATGCTGTAGTTGCATAGTGGTAGCTTTTAGGGCGATCTTGGAGATGAACAGTTGGAGATAGGTTTAAGGAGATAGGATTAAGATTAGTTAAAATGATAGGAGTCTCTCACGAGGACTTAATTGGCTGATCTAGATAACATTATTTTAGTCACAGCCTCCAAACTACTCTAGGGATCATTTGCACACATGGATTCAGGAATGCATTCAGGATCTTGGACTGAACCACCCTGCATAAAGCAGGATGGCTGCATGACAATGCTCCAATATCCAGTGCACCAGATTCCAACTAGCAGGGCCATCACCATCTATCTACTCTTGTCTGGGCATCTATTTCATCTTCATTCTCTAATCACATAAATGGTAAAATTTTGGAAGGAAAATACATTGATTCCACATATGCCCAATATACATTCCAGATCTGGTTTTCCACTTCAACAAAAACACAGTGTAAGATAAGAACATTTGAGATAAATATGGAGAATTGTTATACTACAATATCTACAACTCATTTCTCCACTGTATTTTCTACTAAGCGAATGTTTTCAAGAGTACACCACTTTTTCAGTCATTGTAATTAAAATGACTTCTAAGTACCTGGAACTCATCAATTTGATTTGCCTCCCCATATATGAATTCAGATAACTATCTAGAGGATGCTATGCATTGACATGAGGATAATCAGTTGTATTCCCCTTCACCATAGCCATGTTGATCCCATATTCAACCAGCTGAGAATCTTACTGTCCTTTGGGGTTAACAATAAAAGACAAGTAACTTCATAAATTTCTTGACTGGTGTTTTGAGCCTGAAGAAGACTAAACAATTGCACATCGTCAAAAACATATACTTAATGATTACATTTAAAATTTGTACATTCCTTAGAAGTAGAGCCTGGGTATAATGGAGTCATGTCTCATGAGAAGAAAGGGGCTCATAGTGGGAGAATACATGGAGATCAGTGCATTGGTGTTCATCAATTACCAACTTGAATTAAGAAAATAAAATATTTTCACAAATATTTAATGGGGAAATATTTAATGTTTTAAAGTTTAAATTTTTAATGTTTAAAGTTTTTAAATATTTAATGTTTAAAGTTTTAATAAAATAAAACACAAATATTTAATGGGGAAAAGAGGATATAGAAACTCACAAAGTAGCACACAAGGACAAGGATTCTCTGGGTAGCTCTAAACTAAGGCAGGATCTGGGGAAAACTTCAGTTCTGTGAATGTGCTGAATCCACTGATTGTTCCTGTTCATAATGAGAACCATGGAACCACTGGACTATACTTTTAGCACAGAAAAGACAACTTCAGAAAATGCAAACAATGTTGCATATAATGAGTCTGATTTTGTAAGGATCTTCAGTACAACAGTAACCAAAATTTGTTTTCCCTGTCAGGTTTGCTACTACATGGCTCAAGATAAAGACAGAAAAAAAGGAATTTACTACCCTCTAAAGAATCCAGCAGAGGGAAATAAGGAAACCAATGTACTTTGACACATTTCTTTGAGATTATTCCAATAGGATTTCTAGATCCGATTGTGATATTCTAAAAGATGCTCAAGAGGCAGGTGATGCCAAAGGACACACTCCTGCTGACTTGCTGAATGTGCAAAAGAAGTTTGCATACATAGTCATTAAAGTACTATTTTAGCCCATGAGTTCATTGTCTGGGGAATTCCTTTAGAGAGAAAGATCAAGGTATTGGCTCTGATCAGGTGCCTGAGAATTAAATCAGTTGACCTTAATGTGCACTCATTGCAGAAAAAGAGTAAATAATAATAAAGCAGAGAAAAATTTCCCAGAATTTCAAATGAAGTCTGTAATAAGAACATGAGTCCCACTGGAACATCTAAGTAGTCCATTCAGCACATATTCCTTTTTATTACAGCAATAGTCCTTCCTTTGAATAAAATGACTCATTAAAGTTTTTGTACTGAAGCCCAGTAATACAGATCTGTAGTAACTATCACCTCAGGAGGCAGAGGCAAAACATTGGTCTGAGCCTAGTTATTAAAACTCAGCCTGGGAAACATTGCAACACCTGTCTCAAAATATAATATATACTTTTACACTAAGTATAACTGTTATTATATGCATGTGTGGGACCAAAAACTATAAAGGCATACATGTGAATGAGGTGAATTCCCAGATTTTTTCATAGAAAATCAACATTCAAAAATCAGGTGAAGACTTCCTGGAAGAAGCAATGAAAATTGAGTGCAGTGAATGGAAAGCATAATTCAACCTTTCAAGAATAAGCTGATGTTTGATAGTCCTTTTTAAGAACAAGCAGATTCTGTCACCTCTTCCACCATAAAACAAATCAGTTCTGAATGGATTTATGACCTAAGTTTTAAATAAAATGAATGGAACTTTTATAACAAAAATATTTTTGTGATCTTAGGTAAAAAAAAAAAATTGAACTGCACAAGCACCATAAGCACATATATTTAAAATGACAAATTAGATTGTATTAATTAAGAATTTGTGCACATCAAGGAACACACCTACACACACTCCCAGAATGTGTGACAATGAGAGAAGCATTCAGTGGAAGTTACTCATATGGAATGCACAAGAGAATAAATAGGCAATATTTCCAGTGAAGCATACAAGAAAAAAAAAATATTTAGTGAATAATAATGGCAGGGCTGGGGTTGTGGCTCAGTGGAAGAGCACTTGCCTAGAATGCATGAGGCACTGGGTTCAATCCTCAGCACCACATAAAAATAAATAAAATAAAGGTATCATGTCCACTTACAACTACAAAATATTAAAATAATAATAATAATAATAATAATAATAATAATAATAATAACAACATATTTAGTGTCTTTGTAAAGATCACTGCCGGTAACATCAAACAGCAACAGAAGCTAAAATTAAAAAATGCCTGGTAATACCAAGTATTGACATGGATATAGATAAACGAAGCCTCCCACTCAATGGCAGTGTCTGCAGAAATTGGCACACATATTTTGCAAAAAGTGATAGTTGCTACATAAGTAGATTGATATAAACCTACATGCCAGGAATCCCACTCCTATGAATATATCCAAATCTATATCATGAAAGATAAAGTCCAGTAATAGTAATGAGAACATCAATTTGTAGGTCACTCAGACATATCCAGTAACAGATCATGACTTGATTGAAATTCACACAATGTAATTCAATGCTTTGATGCCAATGAATGTCAGCAACACACTTACAAAAATCATATTGACTGGAAATGAGGGCAAATATAAAATACTCCTATCATAAGAATCCATTTGTTATTGTACAAAACATGTAAAAGTCACTTCAACTCAGAAATTAGAACAGATAAACAGCTAATTCACAACAATTCCACACCTACAACTAATCCATCTGTCAAGCTATTGACTAAGGAGAGGCAAAAGGGGTCTTCTGAGAAACCGACAGTATTCTGTTTCTCAGTCTGTGTGTTGCAGAGGGAAGTGTGTTTTATCTGTTATATTGCACTCCCCTGTGCACTTATGACATCTGCATTCTTCTTTAATTAAAAATGTGAATGTTTTAGAGGATACAAAAACCACAGATCAAGAATCAGAACTGAGGTAGGAATAATTAGAGGGGACCTGAGGTCCTTCTCCTGAGCATCTCATCCAGGAAAAAACAGAAGTCCCCAAAACAAAAAATGATAACTACACACCAAATGATACATGTAGAGAAGAGGAAGGACAATTCTTCTCAATATATGTGGGAGTCTGGTCCCTCCAAAAACATGAGAAAATAGGGCGACAAGTCTCCCCCCAAAATTCACAATCCCCCAGGAAAAGAACCCTCAGATATGGAAGTGGATGAAATTTCAAAAACTATAAAAAATTGATTATTACATTGTTAAATAAACTAAAATAAGGTCTAAGGAATGAAGGAAGAGAGCAAATATAGGAGACGAGAGCACATTTCAATAAAAACTAGAGAAAATGCGAAGGAACTAATCAGGGCTCCTAGAAATGAAATACATAATGAATCAAATTAAAGATTAACTTCAAAGTACGACCAAAAATTCAACTGTCGAGAGAACAGATCTTCAGTACTTGAATGCAGAACATCAGGACTTGATGATAGGTACTTGAACCTGAAGATTCAGCATTCAATAAAGAAAAACAAAACACAACAAAAAACCCAACAAAGCATGGTTGCAATATAGAAGAATAAGGGACAACATCAAAAAACCAAACCTGAGAGTCATTGGGAAGAAGGGAACATGAAGAGATGGACTAAAATACTAAGAATCTCTTCAGTGAAAAAATAGCAGAAACTTTTTCTGACCTAAGAAATGAGATGAACATCTAAAGGTAGTGGAACATAATGCCACAGATAGGCAATACCTCGAAAAACCTCTTTGAAAGTGTTCAGCACTTGCTCTCTCTCTCAGTACAAAGTTTGAGAAGAAATGAAAATAAAGGCAGGCATACACAGTGACTACCTATTCTCATTGATTCTTTTGATACATCAGTGGAAATAAGTCTTTCATTTATCATTTGGAATATATTTTTTCTTTTTATTTTCTTCGTGTGTGTGTGTGTGTGTGTGTGTGTGTGTGTGTTTGCTGTGCTGAGTGGTTCAAGGACATATACACATGCACTTATTTCTTTTTTCTCATTTTTAAAAAATGAGAAATTTTCTCAGCTTTTAAAAAATGTTTAGTATTTAAAATGTTTTTCTTTGCCTTGTCTTCTGAGGGTTAGGGTTTTTGATTCTTAGATTGGTTTGTTTTTGTATTGTTTTCATTTGTCTGTTTGTCTTGTTTCTCTTACTTTTCTTCTGCTGATAGCCAAATTCTATTGCTCTCTCACTCTCCATGTACTTTGTTACTTCTCTTTTTTCAATTCTTTATAACCATCATATGCTACTTTTTTTCTGCATTGTCGCTGTTCAATTTTTGAAATTATGAACTCTTTTCTGCCTTCTTATCACATGTTCTTTTATCTTCATTAACTGTTCTTACTACTTTTAGCACTAATTGATTATATAACTCCTGACCCCACCATTAATGTTGCAGCAATTACTTCTAATGTGGATGCTGTAGTTGACACCAGCTGTTTGCTTTAATGCCAGATAGAGTGCAAAGTTACTTATTGTTTCTACAGGCAGCAATCCCTGTCCCTGCCAATTTTTTTGATGCAGTTCATATTGCAGATGTCAGAGTAGGAACCAAGTATTTAGTTGAAAGTTGTATATTGTTTGCTTAGGTTGTGGCTTATTTTTGTTTTCCCCTATTCTAAGGGGCAATGGAAACTTTGGGACATACAAGTTCACAGGGAAGAAACTCTGCTTCTGAACTAAACTCAGCAAAAGGCAGCACACAAATCAAGGCCACCCAGTCCTCAGTTATACCTTAATGTAAAAAGTACAAGAGACAAAAACCCAAACAAAGGACCAAATCCCAAGTAGAAACAGCTAGGGGTGAGCCCCCATGCCCACCTACAGCCATCCGTGGCTGTAGCAGAAACAGAGAAATTACACAGGTTGTGAACATCACACATATGAGAGGGTCTCAATACAGATCACGCAAAGACTTTTGCTAATATCGACCATATTACAGGTCACAAAACAAGTCTTATCGATTAAAAAAATCATGTTATCCTGTGAACACTCTCAGATCAGAATGGAATAAAACTGGAAATCAATAGCATGATACATAAAGATCATACAATAACATATATACTGAAAAATACATTTTCACGTGAGGAATGGAACACAGAACAAATGAGAGATGAAATCTAGAATTTTTATAAATACATGAGAACAGAGATGTAACATATCAGAATTCCTAAATAGTGTGAAGGCAGTTTTCAAAGGAAAGCTCACAGCATCAGATACCTACACTATGAAATACCAGAAAGATCCCAATTAATACTGTAATGGCAAACATCAAGGCCCTACGTAAGGAAGAAAAAATTAATATGACATTAGTAGAAGAAGCAAAATTTTTAAGATCAGAGCTATGGGAAATGAAATTTAGAACTGAAAATAGCAATACAATGAGCAATAGAACAAAAAGATGATTCTTTGAAATGGCAAACAAGATTTATGAACCTATATCCATCTAATAAAGATATAGAAAATCCAAACTGACAAAATTAGAGATGAAAACAGAGACATCACCACACCATAGATACCTCTGGAATTAAGGAGGATTAGAAACTACTTTGAACATTTACTTCTTCTCTCTCACAGGGTAGGTATTTAACACTGAGCCACTGAGCCACTGAAGTACGGCCCCAGCCAACCCCAGCCCTCTCCATTTTCTATCTTTTGACAGTCTCACTGTCAAGCTTAGGGCCTTGCTAAGTTCCTGGGGCTGAAAGGAACTTGCTATTCTCCTGACTCAGTCTCTGCAACACTGGGATTGCAGGTATGCCCCACTGCACATGTTATTATACTCTCTTAAACTAAAAATTATTAAAAACTCTGACAAATTTCTAAACATATATGACCTGCCCAAATTGAACCAGGAAGACAGAAAACCTAAAAATTCCAATATCAAGTAAGGAAATGGGATCAACTTTTAAAGTCTTTCAGTAACAAAAAGCCCAAGACTGGATAGATTCTCAGCTAAGATTGAATATGCCTTTAAAGAAAAAAACTAATATTAAACTTCATCACATTATTCCATGAAGCATAAAGGAAGGGAACTTAACATTCTATGAAGGCTTTATCATGCTTATAGCAAAACCATACAAAGAAATACCAAGGAAAGAATTATATCAATATCCCATATGAATATAACTGTAAAAATACTTAATAAAATATTAGTAAATTGCTTTCAAAAACCCAAAAGATAATATACCATGCACAAGTAGATCTTATCACAGAGACCCAAAGTTGGTTTATCATATGCAAATCAATGAAGGTAATTCCCAACTTAAAAGGACAACAATCAGATGATCATTTCAGAGAGAATCCATCACCCATTCAAGCCAAAATTAATGGAGAAACTCTGGTTAGATAGAACTTAATGCAGAATCACAAAGGCTATATATGACAAACTGAAAGTCAATGCAATCTTGAAGGCAGGACTAATGAAATTATTTCCTGTAACATTCAGAACAAGACAAGAATGTCCATTATCACCACTCCCATTTGACAAAATTCTTGAAACTCTGGCCATTGCAATCAAGCAAGAGGGGGAAATTAAAGACCCTCAAATAGAAAAATAAGAAGTCAAATGATATCTTTGGTGATGAATGATCCTGTATTTTTTTAGAAAACACAAAACATTCCAGCAGAGTATTTCTAGAGCTGATAAATCAGTTCAGCAAACTAGTAGGATACAAAAACAATGTTTAGTAAACAATAACTTTCCTATATTCCAACAGAGAATCTCCTAAGAAATCAGAAAAATAATCAGGTTCATAATAACCTCAAGAAAAAATACTTCAGAATAAATTTAACCAAGGAGGTGAAAGATCTATGTTACTAAAACTAGAACCCTAAAGAAAGAATTTCCAAAGGACATTTAAAATTGATTGAAAGACTTCCCCTATTCTTGAATAGGGACAATTAATTCTGTTCAAATGGTTATGTTATTGAAAGCATTATAGAGATTCCTTGCAATCCCCATCAAAATATCAAATGACTTTCTCACAGAATTTGAAAAACAGTTCTAGAAATGCATTCGGAAGAAAAAAAGACCAAGAATTGCCAAAACAATCCTCAGGAAGAAGACTGATGCCAGAGGAACCATAGTACTGTACTTCAAATTATACGACAGAGCTACAGCAAAAATAGCAGGGTATGGCATCAAAAAGACATGAGGACCAATGGAATAGAAGACAGACAAACTCACAGTTATAGCTCTATGATATTTTACAAAACTGCCAAAAATATATGTTGGAGGAGATAGCCTCTTTGACACATGGCACTAGGGAAACTGGACAACCATGTTTAGAAGAATAAAATGAAATTCTTCTCTTACAACCTGCTATGGTTTAGATGTGAGGTATCCTGCCCAAAACTCACATGTGAGACAATGCAAGAAGTTTTGGAGGGAAAATGATGGGGTTATGCACTTAACATAATCAGGGAATTAGTCTCCTGATAAGGATTAACCTTCCAGTAACTGAAGTGACAGGTTGTGGCTAGAGAAGGTGGGAATTTGGGTGTGGCTTTGGGGTATATAATTTTATCTGGGGAGTGGAATCACTGTCTGCTTCCTGATGATGTGAGCCTCTTCTCTCCACCATACTCTTCAACCATGTTTTTCAGCATCATCTTAAGCCCAGAGGAATGCATCTGGCCTTCCATGGACTAATACCTCTGAAACCATGAGCCCTAAATAAAGCTTTTCCTTCTCTAAAATTCTGCTGGTTGGGTTTTTAATCACAGCAGCAAAAAATTGACAAAAACACAACCAGGACAAATAAAATTCAAAGTGGATCAAAGACTTAGTAATTTGACCAAAAATGTTGAAACTTCTAGAAGAAATAGGCTCAACAGTGTGAGATATTAGTGTTGATATCAATTCTCATGAAATCCCTCACATTCAAAAAACAAAACCTAGGAAAAGAAAGACAGATGGCATCAAATTAGAAGGCTTTTTAAGAACAACATTAAGATCCTGAAGAGAGAATGGAGGAAAACCTTAGCTAGCTGCTTTTCTGAGTTAATATTCAGAACATATAAAGAATTCAAAGTGTTTAACAACAAAAAAGCATAAGCAACTCACACAGATACAAAAAAACAAATAACCCCTGGGTGTAGTGACACAAACTTGTAATCGTGGCAGTTCAGAGACTAAATCAGGAGTCCTGCAAGTTCAAAGCCAGAATTAGCAATTTAGTGAGGCCCTAAGTAGCTTAACAGAGATGATATTCCAAACTAAAAATGAGAAGCCAGGGAGTGTGACTCAGAGATAAAGTGTCCCTGGTTTTAATTCCTAGTAAAACAGCAGGAACAACAGCAACAGCAGCAACCAACCACCCAAATAACCCAATCAATAAATAGGTTAATGAGCTGAGCAGGTATTTTCCAAAAGAAAAATACAAATGGAACCAATCTGTGAAAAAATGTTCAACAACCTGTAAATCAGGCAATGCAAGTTCAAAGTACAATAAAATTCCATCTCACTCCAGTTAGAATGTACTCATCAAGATACAAAAAATAAATGTATCAAGGAGGTGGGGAAGAAGATAAACTTATTGTTAGTGTGATGTAAAAAAGTGCAACATGTATGATTACACAAATGGTGTGACTCTACTTTGTGCACAACCAGAGAAACAACAGCTGTACTCCATTGTGTACAATGAATCAAAATGAATTAATTTAAAAAAAATTAAAAGAAGAAAACTTTTAAGAAAACATATGAAAAATAAAAAGTACAACCACTTGGGAAATGTGTTTGGAGATTTCTCAAAAGGTTAGAAGTGGAAACACCATATGCCCCAGCTATCCCAGTCTGTGGTATTTAGCCAAAAGATCAAAACTTATCATACTACAGTTATGCAGGTACATCAATATTCACTGTAGTGTCATTCATTATAGCCAATTTGTGTACCAGACCGTGAGCCCACTAAGAGATAATGAATTCAGAAAAAGTGGTATATATTCACAATGGAGTTTTACTCAGACACAAAAAGAATGGAACAATGTCATTTTCCAGGAGGTGGATGGAACTGGAGTAGGTAGAGCATCATGCTAAGTGAAATAAGCCAGACTCAGAAAATCAGGGCATGAATGGTTTCTCTCATATGTGGAAACAAGTGCAAATAAAGGGGAAAGGAGGAAGGATCTTATAGGGGAAGGTAGGTAGAGCAAGAGAAGCAGATTAAGGGGAGGGAGAAGAGACTGAAAGGGTGGAAATGTGGAATGAATTTTACAGTATTAAGCCATGTCCATGTATACGTAGACACAATGAATTTCACCAGCATGCATATCTATACAGGGCCAGTTAAAATCAATAAGTAGAAGGAAAACCAGTAAAATTGGGGAATGGGAATGGTGAGAGGGAGGAGTGGAGACAAAGAGAAAGCACAGGGGACTGATATGGAGCCAATTAAATTTCTCTTTTTTTTTCTTTTTTCTTTTCCTTTAGTTCATTGTACACAAATGGAGTCCAACGATCATTTTTATGGTTGTACACAAAGTAGAATCATACAATTTGCAATTAAATTTCATGCATGCATGATTATGTCAAAAGGAACCAACTATATTATATAACTATATTACACTAATAAAAGAAAAAAGGAAATGATTATTTTTGTAATTCTAGGAGCAAGTATATTGTGGAATATATAAATAAAAAATTGAAGAACATTAATTTGTTCCTAAATCTATGAAACATAAAATACTAACATGGGACAAAATGGTGTAGGACAGAAATTAAATCCTTACCAAATTCATGCTAAGAGCTTGTATTTACCAATACCTGTTAAATCACTGATAATAAAGCGAGATTTTTTGAAAACAATAAATGAAACACTTAAATAGATGTAGACACTAGAAGTTCCTGGACATGGTATGAATTGAGACAAAAAGAATATGTGCCATGGGCTCAGAGTAAGGTGAGAATATTAACACACCACAGGAAATAACACATGACAACTTTGGTCTGACAACCATTGTCCAATTCTCTCAAAGTACTTCCCTTACCTGCTGTATTCCCAGGGTCATCAGGGGAAGAATTCTAACTGTGAGCAACACACCATAGGTGATTCAGTGGAGATGCAATCTCTCTCTCCATTAAGTTGATCATAAAGAGATGCTGGTCTGGGTTTCTGTTCCAGGTGAGGTAATTCTCATAGTTTTTCCCTCATCTTTACTATAACCTGAAGATATTATAAGCAGGGCATGAATAATACTGATGATTTATTCTATGGTTCATGTATTGTAATGTGGAAAACAGGGTGTTTTAATTAACACAATGTTTCAGTACCTCCCAAACCAGAATTCCTTATGAGCATCTGGGATTATTATTAACAATATCCAACCACAGTGAGGACTTTATTGCATGGTACTTGGAGCCATCCTGGATTGGCGTCAGGTCAGGGACATAGCTCCTGTTGCTAACTCAGCTCACCTTCTCTACACTGACACTGCAACTGTTTCTATTACAAATCCTTTTTCACAAATGAGCACTTGTTCAAACTTCTCCAGATTCTGCCTCAGTAACAGGAATAGAAAATATTCACTGTGTATCTTTTTTGCAAGGAGCTGAGTTTGGTGTGAGGTCCTGAAGCAAGCATGGAGGGAGCCACGCAGCTGCACCCTGAGATGAAGGTCTGTGCTACTGTGACCTCACTTCCCCTCAGGGCTGCAATTATTTCACCTGTAGGAAATGACAGTGCAGGCCTGGGGAGCCCAGGACTTTGCTGAAAAACTTTCTCCACACCTGCTAATTACTAAGAAAATTATGAGTTCATTTTTAGAACTTCAGAATTAGTGGTGGGGAGTTAGGGACAGGCTGTTGCTTTTGCATGAATCCTGGGGGCTGACAGGGTCTCATATGGATGGTGCAGGGAGCTTTGAGGTGTGACCTATGAGTGACTTAGGGAGAGATTGTGTGTCTCACTGGACTCCAGAGTTCCCTGAGTTCTTTATGCCAAAACCTGCTAATTTTTAAGATTTGGGTACTAAAGCTTCATGAATCTAAGGCTTTTTTTTTACATTTTTGGTTCATTGAACGCAAAGGGAGTACAACTATCTTTTTTCTTGTTGTGTACAAAGTAAAATCATACCATTTGCATATTCATACATACACATAGTATAATGATGTTTGTCACATTCTATTATCTTTCCTTTCCCCCCCGCTCCCCTTACTTTCCTCTATACAATCTATCCTTCCTCCATTCTTCCCCTACCACTCTCCTCCCCCGTTACATGCCATTAACTACTTATCAGAGAAATCATTCGACCTTTTGTTTGTTGGGATTGGCTTATCTCACTTAGCATGATACTCTCCAACTCCATCCATTTACCTGCAAATGTCATAATTTTATTATTCTTTATGGCTGAATAATATTCCATTGTGTATATATACCATAGTTTCTTTATCCATTCATCTATTGAAGGACATCTAGGTTGGTTCCACAATCTCGCTATAGTGAATTGGGCTGCTATAAACATTGATGTCGCTGCATCACTGTAATATGCTGATTTTAAGTCCTTTGTGTATAGGCCAAAGAGTGGGATAGCTGAGTTGAATGGTGGGTCCATTCCAAGTTTACTAAGGAATCTCCATACTGCTTTCCAGAGTGACTGCACCAATTTGCAACCCCACCAGCAATGTATGATAGTACCTTTCTCCCCACATCCTCGCCAACACCTGTTGTTGCTTGTATTCTTGATAATAGACATTCTAATTGGGGTGAGATGGTATCTTAGGATAGTTTTGATTTGCATTTCTCTTATTACTAGAGATGTTGAACATTTTTTCATATATCTGTTGATTGCCTGTAGATCCTCTTCTGTGAAGTGTCTGTTTATTTCCTTAGCCCATTTATTGATTAGATTATTTGTGTTCTTGCTATAAAGTTTTTTGAGCTCATTTTAAATTTTGGATATTAGTGCTCTATCTGAAGTGTGTGTGGCAAAGATTTTCTCCCAATCTTTAGGCTCTCTCTTCACATTGCAGAATAGCTAAAGCAATACTTAGCAGGAAGAGCAAAGCAGGTGATATCACAATACCAAACCTTCAACTATACTACAAAGCAATAGTACCAAAAAGAGTATGGTATTGGCATCAAAATAGGCAGGTAGACCAATGGTACAGAATAGAGGACACAGAGACAAACCAGAATAAATACAGTTATCTCATACTTGACAAAGGAGCCAAAAATATACAATGGAGAAAATATAGCTTCTTCAACAAATGGTGCTGGGGAAATTGGAAATCCATATGCAGCAAAATGAAACTAAACCCCTATCTCTCACCCTGCACAAAACTCAACTCAAAATGGATCAAGGACCTAGGAATTAGATCAGAGACCCTGCACCTAATAGAAGAAAAAGTAGGTCCAAATCCTCATCATATTGGCCCAGGTCCAGACTTCCTCAACATGACCACCAAAGCACAAGAAATAAAATAAGGAATCAATAAATGGGATAGATTCAAACTAAAAAGCTTTTTCTAAGGTATTTTTAAAAAGCAGAATGAGAGAAAGCTCTGAGAAAGAAGTTTAATGAGGTAAAGGGAAAGAAAATATGTCACAATTTACATTGGAAAATCTTGGACTCATTTGTACAATTCTGAATTAATTTGAAAGGATGACATAAAAGGTTTCTAGGAAAATTTACTTGTGAATATTACCCCAGCAGTGAAAGGAAGTCTAAACAGAATATTATGACTAGAAGAGAGATGCTTATTACAGTATGTCACAAATAACTTCACCCGGCTTTAGAGCATCAGCCAGTAAATTCTGTATTTTTTATTAAGTACTCAATTAGTGCATGCTTTCTTCTCAATCCAACAGGATTGTTTCTCATCATTATTACAATTATTTTTTAACATAAAATTGAAAGAGTATGCATTGAATGTTTAATTAAGGAAAAAATATAATTGTACAAACTAAATATTTAGTTGTTGGAAAGTTGACCTACATCTACCATCCATCCTTCTGTGAGTATTTTAGACTAATTGGAAATTTTGGAAAACACAGATTACAAAAGACAACAATTACTTCTGAACAAGATTGCACTCTGGAGGTTCCCAAAATCACACTTCACTTCACAACAACTACTTAGAAGAACTCATGGCATTCACAGAATACTTTTATGCACATGGTTACAGTTAAAATCAGGGAAAGGATACAAAGTAAATCTTCTTCAGACATTGTCCACAGACCTTGACCAAAAGGCTCACATTCCTGAATGTCCAAGCAAACTTATTTATGTTCAGTAAACCATCCCTCAAAATAACCTATATAATAAACCCAGTCCCTTTCTTCATTCAGAGGGTCATTTTCCACCAGGAGAGTGGGTCCATGTGCATCATTTCATTCCCCTGAATAAACAGCTGAGATGAATTCTGAAGTTTCTATCCTGCCTGGTCTCTCTGAGCTAACACAGACCACACCCAGGATGAGTGCTTCTGATTGTGACATCTCATGGTGACATCATATTCATCCTTTGACAGTGGAGTTTGTCAATAGAAAGAAAGACGCAGTCAGAAATCAGCCACCTGGATGGGTTTCTTGGAGCATCTGCTGAGGGGCACTAAGTGGAGGCATCAGGGATAGAGCCATGGGAACAAGGAAACTGCCCCCAGCACTTGGAAGGACCTGGGTTTCAGCAATGAGACCTGGGGTATGATGCAATCCCTTTAAACGGACATGTTCAAAAAGACATTATTAACCATTTTTCATGGAGTCTTGAAGGAGGGAGTACACCCTGGAGATGCCCAAAGATGAGATTCCAAAGCAAACTGCATGTGACACGTGTGCTCTGTGGTAAAGCAGAAGGAGACATGTAGGACCCAGCTGGAGAAAACATCAGCCAGCATCAACAGCAGCTGGCACAGCAAAAGCGGGATATCCAGCATACACGCAGGCAATGCACACAGTCAACAACAAACTTCAAACCTGCTGGAGAGTATGCAATATAAGGAGACCCTGGAGTGGGTGGATTCCCTGCAGCCAGTGATGATCTGGACCCCTTGGCTATGCTCCAGGCTGTGATCAAGCACCCCCTGGTGGAGAGTGTCTGTTGCACCTCTATTGTCAATAAGTTGATCAAAAATTTCCAGGAACATACCTGATCCAGGGTCTGGTCACACTAGAGAAAAGACAGATGGACAAGCCCTACTATGAGAACAATGTGGCCAGGTGTCTCCATGGCAAGCAGGTTACTGTCCTGATGGACTGTGAGAAATGACCTGTGGGTGATGTGTTGTGGGAGCCAGAGCCTGTCATGATATTTTACAAGATATAGAGGAGATACAGGACAGTTTGACCAGATATCAAGTAGAGGGAAACATGGGGAAATCCCAGTCCCTCAGGCGGCTGGACCTTGAGTCCCCCCTCTTAATGCCTTAGGTAAGTTTGAGCCACTCACTTCCCTGCTCTTCTGGTACTGAAGGGCCTGAAGCCCTTTGCTCATCTTTTCAGGGAAAAACCGAGATTCCTACTTTTTGCAGTATTTCTTCCCCGAATATGTCTGTAAATTCTCAGTCTGGGTTGGTAAAATCCCCATCATTGTATTTTCTTCCTAGGGTTCCTGGTTCCAGGTTTTTCTGAAAGCACAGAGAGATTCCTCTTCCTCAAATGATCAGCATGGAATGAGAAATCTCTAATCATCCCTCTCCTCCACAACTAGGGAACCAGAGCAGGTGCCTGTTGACTGTAAGCAGCACTGTCAGATCTGGGGTTAGAAGGACAGAAGTGTTTAGGGTACACCCCAAATCCTGGAAGTAACCATGAGTCCTGTCATTGGCCATGGCTCACATCCTTGAGGGGAAGACTGGGTCTCTGTGCCAAGCACATCCCTGTTCAGCCCTCCTTAAATGTGCAGGCTCCTGCTGGGTCTGCAGGTGCACAGGGTGGAAAGCTGAAGATTTCCATATGAGCCTTTTCCCACTTTCTCATAATGAGGTGTGACAAGGTTGTGCATGGGGGTTTGACTGTTGGTGTTCAAGTGCTCAGCAAGAAGCTGCTCTCTGGCTTTTGCTGAAATCAGGGAGACATTGCCTTTTGTGTCATGCCCATAATAGTGCCATAGAACTTTTACCAGCCTGCATTATATTTTATAATTCCCTGTTTATTTATTTATTCTAATTAGTTACACATACATGACAATATAGTGCATTTTCACTCATTGTACACAAATGGAGTACAACTTTTTATTTCTCTAATTGTACATGATGCAGCATTACACCATTCATGCAATCACACACGTACATAGGGTAATAATGTTGATCTCAATCCACCATCTCTCCCAGCCCACAGATAAGCTTGATTCCCCCCACTCTCATTAATGTTTCCACTGAGCTCCAGCCACTCAGCTCCCTGCTCTTCTAGCACTGAAGGACCATTCAATTGTGAATGATTCTGCTATAAACATTGATGTGTCTGCCTCACTGTAGTGTGCTGATTATAAATCCTTTGGCTGTACACTGAGGAGTGGGATAACTGGCTCAAATGGTGGTTCCAGTCTAGTGTTTTTGACAAATCTGCTATCCAGAGTGGTTGTACCAATTTGCAGTCCCACCAACAACATGTACATTTATTAGCTTGCTGTTTCTTTATCTTTCACAAACACTTTCTATTTCCACTTTTTTAAAAAAATGGCCTGGATATGCCTACCCAATGCTAGCCTAGTCACATTGTTGGCAATCAAATCAATTAATTTTTTTAAGAAAGGAAAAAAGAAAAAAATGTAAACAAAAATCTTGTTCATTGTTAGTTTTCATGTCCTTAAATGGTTTCCTTTTATGCATAAAGAAAAAGAAATCAGAATCACACAAAGCATCTGACAATGATATCTAATGAGTTGAGAGTAAAAGGAAGATCATAGCATCAAAATTTATATTACATGGCATTGTATTTATTTCTATAATAGAATATAAGTTAATTTGAAAATGATGATATGGGAGTATTCTAGGAAAATTATTTTGTGCATGTTAGCACAAGAAAGGAAAAACACGTGGATGAGGGCAAGCTCCAGGAATCAGCGCTCTTATTCAGAAATGAATTCTCACACAGAAAGGAAGTGCAGGGATGAAATGGCATCATGGAACTTAGTTTCCTGGTGGAAAGACAGCTCCAAAAACAAAGAAAGGGACGGGTTTACATAGGTGATTTTGAGGGGTGGTCTAGTGGACATATACCAGCTTGCTTGAACAGTCAGGAATGTGAACCTTTTGGTTAGGGTCTGTGGACAGTGTCTGGAGAGAATTTACTTGGAGGAGATCAATGCCTCTCAGAGACTGTTTCCTTTAAGGGTGATAAAAAAAAAAGCCTCCTCCCTCTCTGTAGCTGGCTGGGGCCTGGACAACATTTGTCCTGGGAGATGAAGGCTGTCAGTTCGTGACCTCCATTTTCACTCCCTTTTCCCATGTCTCATTATCTTGGGGATTTTTATTCTCTATATCCATTAATGCACATTACCCCAGATATGATAGTAATCTAAACAGAACACTATCCACAGCAGAGAGTTGTTTGCAACAGTCCCTCAGAAATCAAAGCACCAGCATTAGGCAGATTAACTAGCAAACTCTACCAATTTTATGAAGCATCACAGTAGTGATGAGATACAATGAGGATCCAGGTCTGCTTCAGGGGTGTTGAAGACGGAACACCTAGAAACACAAAGGCAAGAGAAAAAAAGATTTGTTGAAAGAGCAGAGAGAGAGAAAGACTTCCACAGACCCAGAGAAGGATGTCTAAACTGGAGTTTGGTGCCCCAGGAAGTGGGGGTGTCCTCCCCTTTTACGCATTTCAGATTTCCTTTGTTTGTATGGCCCCCTTGACCCTTATCTTGCCTAACTGACCAAAAGGAGGAGTGATCCAAGATGTTTAAGGAAGCCTCTCTTTGTTGGGAGGAACATTTTCCTGGAGGCAGGTATCCTTGGCAACAGGTTGGAGGAGAGGGAAGTGTCCTGAAGCTTTAGCAGTTTCATTCCTTTCCTGTTGACCAGCCCCCATTCCTGATCTGACTGGATCACTCATTACCTACCCTGACTGCCTTTTGCCCCTTGGCTTCATGAGCAAATGCTGCCTTCTCAACCCAACAGCACTGGATGGTTATCTGAATATCTACACTGTGTCTGCAGGGAAATAAGGAGCACTCATTGGCCAAGCAAACAATAATGAAATATAAATCATGTTTGTGAAATCTCAGTCCTTGGCTCTTGCAGGGTTGAACTCCATCTTCTACCCATTGCCACTGAGAGGTTTGAGAGACACAGGCCACAGGTTCATCATCTCTGCTAATGCATTTGCAAGTTGATTAACGAAATCACTCTTAGATTTAGTAACTGTGTAGAGGAACTCATGAAACTCACAGAAATATGTTAGGATCCTGGTTATGGTTCACTACATGGAAGGGATACAGGTTACAGTCAGCGTAGGAAGAAGCTGATAGGCAGAGACCAGAAGAGGCTTCCAATATGGAGCTTCCTGTCATCCTCCCTTAGGGGTCACAGGTGCACTGCTTCCCCACTATATGGGACAACACTCCTGGAAACTGTTAGCCAGGGCAGCTCACCTAAGCCTTAGTGCCCAGAGCCTCACCTGCAGTCTTTCACACACTGTCCACATGAGTGCTTTTAGCCTCATCTCCTCCTGAGGCTGGGCATTTACTGCAGGACCCCAAACCCACACAGTTCATATCATTAGAGTGTCTGGTGGCCAAGCCCTGGGCAAACAGCCACTCCCTTCAAGCATCACATTTCAAGGGTCTGGAGACTACTGCCCAGTGGTTACAGGCAAAAGCCTGATCTCACTTTGCTAAGACTAACTTTCCTCTTCAGTCCCCCTCCTGGTCACTGCTGAAGGACCTCTTACAGCAAATTGAGCGTACTTGTCTGGAAATCTGCATTTCATACAGCACTGACAGGACCCAGGCAGCTGTGTGATCATATGAGTATGTTCAGCACTTGGAAGAGCCAGAGATGGGCAGAGAGAGATTTAAAGATATTGACACTCCATCCAATAGATTTATTACACTCATTAGCACATCCTGGTATTAAGTTAATTACTCATTTCTCCCTCAACCTACCAATAATAGTTTAGGGTTTGCTAAGTCTTCAGTACATACTCTATATTTGTAAGTCAAGGTGCAGAGCCCTATGGCTCACATCCTTATACACACACATCCTCACAAACACATGAATTCATGTGTACCCTCATATGTGTGCACTCTCACATGCTTACAGTCAAATGCTGACACACATGCAGGCCTTCCCATGATCTCATAGTTACCACATACATTCATTTACACTCAAAATGCAGACATCAATATAATGCTTATAGCTCCATGCACTTTCCTTCATTCAGGCACATGGTCACCTCTTTTTCATTTTTTGCAGTAATATTTATCATCTATAATGTTGTGCATGTCTCTAAATCTGTTAATACCAGAATATGGGTTGCTATGGCTGTCCTTTATATTGCCCTCCCCACCACCACCACATGACACCAGGACAATATTTCACATGCACAGCATTTAAGCAGTATTTCAATCATTGTTACATGATGTCATGAGAATGTTTGAGAGTGTGGGTGTGACTGAGTGTGACAGGGTGAGGGTGGGTGGGTGTGGAGAACAGAGGTCACAGGGTTAGGGTAGTGCATAAGGCCTGGGACTGAGGGGTGTGGGGGGGACAATGTAGATAAAAAGTATCAGGCAGCTGCACAAGGGCTAAAGGGTCGGGTGCCTCTAGACTACACTGGGTGAAGTTTTCAGTGCATCCAAGGGAATAAGACATCTTGTCATGATATTTCCTCACAGGCTTTTTGCCTCATTAGCCACTGTCCTCCCTGGCTCCCTGGTGATCCTGTGTGCCTTTGGTCTCCTGAATGCCTTACCACATTCTTGGGCTCTACCTCCCTATTCCAATCTCCATTCCCATCTGGCCTCCCTTATCCCTGCCAAGAATGGTCAGCCCCAAGGTGAGCTCTGCCCTCACCGACCCTATTCACTTTTGTCTAATTTCATAATCTATGGACATCAGGTCAGCTTTTCATAGGACAGGAAAAATGCCTGGCCAGGGGACTTAGGTCATTTCTTGGGAACACTTTGGAGGAATCAAGAGTGCAAGATTTGAGTGGTGTTGCAGACTGACTAGTGTATCCACATGCTGCAAAGAAGTGTGATCCCCCTATCACCCCAACATATGTCTCTGTGCATGTGGTGCAGACTGAGAAGACAGTAAACTGTCCCTGCAGACACCTCATCCAGAGGTGTTTTATCACCTCATCCAGACAGTGCTACAACAAGCCCTGGAGGAGGAGTAGACCCATTTACTGCACAATTTTTAAATGGCGATTTTCAACAGGAATGCAGCAGCAAGTGTCCCAATGCCTCAAAGCATCATCTGGTATCTACACAGATCCCCAAGCTATTGGCAACGCATCCTCCTCTGCATCTGGGCACCTGTGGGGTGCAGTCTGACCTTCTGTAGTTGCAATAAAGCAGAGGTTGCAGTCACAGTGAGCAGAGTGTGCAGCAGAGTCAGGCTACGGGGTAAAAAAGAACTCAGAGGAAACTTGAGGGGCATCTCTTCACACATCCTGCTTCATCCTCCATCCCTTACCCCTGTGAGGCTTGGAAAACCTCTAAGCCTCTGTCTTGCCCCACTTCCACCCAATCTTCCTAGTATGTATTCCCACCCCAGGAATCTCACGGCCTTTATGTTAAAAAAAAATTGAGACATTATTGTTAGAGGTAAGAGTGGCACTCATTGGGGCATCTTCACTGAAGCATATTGCATAGTTTTCTCCTTTTGAATCCCCAGTACCATCACTTCTCTCCCCCTCTCCTCCCCGCATCCCCTTCCTCTACTCTTTTTGTCAATTATTTGTCACCATTTTTCACTAATGTGAGCAGAAAGACCCGACAAGAACAATTAAAGGAGGAAAAGTTTATTTTGAGGCTCAGGGTTTCAGAAGCCTTTGCCCATAAATGGCCAACTCCATTCTTCAGGGTTGGAGGTGAGGCGGAACACCATGGCAGAAGTGTGAGGTGGAGGACAGTCACCACATGGCAGTCAGGAAGCAGAGAGAGACCTCCTCACCAGGTGAAAATATAAACCCCAAAGCTACACCCCCATGGACCCACTGCCTCCACTACACCCTACCAGCCTTCACTTACCACCCAGTTAATTTCTATCAGGGGGTTAATTCACTGACTAGATTGAGGCTCTCATAACTGAATTATTTCATCTCTACACCTTCTGGCATTGTCTCACACATGAGTTTTTGAAGGATACCTCATAACTAAACATTATTCCTAAACATATATTCCTAACATTCCACCACTGGCCTCCAATAGTTCATGACCATCTTACAAAGCAAAATACATTTAGTCAGTTTCCAAGAAACCCCACAGTCAGTACCTGTGTCTACATATTGGAATGTTGATCCTGTTTTGTTTTTTTTAATTTTCTAGCAGTTGCAAAGTTTCATACTAATTCCTTACTCTTTGATGAACTTTGAGTTGACTTTTGTACAGGGTAAGGAGTAGGGCTCTAGTTTCACTCTTCTACATAAGGCTATCCAGTTTTCCCAGCACCACTTGTTAAAAAAACTACTTTTCTCCAACATAAGTTATTAACACCTCTTTCAATGATCAGATTGCTATAGCAACAGAAAACAGATTAAAATGTTGTGTTCCCCAAGGAGATTCTCCAGCGCAATCCGGAGAGTCAGCCCCACCCCAATCCCTTCCCCTCCCTGTAGCCCCACCTTAATCCCTTCCAGTGCCCTATAAAAGTTTGCAGCAGAACTAGCTCACGATTTCCTGGCACTCCGCTTTTAGGTGTAAGGGCAATTGTCACTGACCAGCTAAAATAAAGGCTTCTTTTGGTTTTACGTGATCGGCTTCGATGATTTTATTTTCTTTGGGTACAACATTTGGAGGCCCTGGCGAGATTTGATTTCTCCAAGCCCTCACGCCTAAATTGGCCTCCTGTGATGGTTACCTGGGAGCCCTACCCTGAGTAGAGGGGAGCTTCTGAGAGACGTGCCTCAGCCTCACTCTTGGGGGCACCCCAGCCCATCTTCAGGATGCTCTTCTGGATGAAGCCACCTGGTATCCTGTATCGGTGAGTCGGTTATCTGTATCTGGGGGACATGGTCAGACTGGACACAGTCGCTTACACCAGTTCCAAGTCAGGGCGAGACTTCGGACTCCTAGTAGGCTCCTAGTAGGCCTCCTCGTGAGGCCTAGTCTGTCTGGTGGGCCCCTCCTGGGCCCAGTCTGGTAGGCCACATGGGGCCTAATCTGGTAGACCTGTCTGTATTTGTCTTGTTAGTCTGATCTGGGCCACGTGGGGTCCACTTGGCTTGGCTGCCACGTGACTGGTTTCCGGCATAGCCGGCGCCTGGGGCCTGGTCCACTCAGGTGTGGCTTGGGCCTAGTTCGGTAGGCCTCTGTGCAGAGTCCGGCAGGACCTCCGTGTGGGCCCAGTCTGGGAGGCCGTATGGGGATCTGGTCAGCCCATGTCTGTCTGTCTGTATATGCCTTATTAGTCTGGTCTGGGCGGACTGGTGGGGGAGAGTTGGGGAGGGATCACAAGCAGGCTGGGGGCAAAAGGCAGGTAAACCCCTGGCCAGTTCCCCCAAGAACTCCCACCAGCACCTGCAAATGGAGACCAGGGAAGAGAGGGGGGCGAGAGTGCTGCCATGAGGTTGTCATGCGGTCAGTCTTCGTGCATGCCTGCCCCACGAGTTGTCCACGCCCCAGGGACACATGCCCCATGGGCAAGCCGCAGGATGCCACAATGTCACCCGCTATCGTGCACCTGCCAGGAGTTGGGGGTTCTGTTGCCGCTTCGTGGCCGCTGCCTGCCTGCCTCACGGCACAATACCCATGCACAGTGGGGCTCGTTGACACCCACCATAGCTGGGGCGATCCACGGGAAGGGCCCAACTCTCGTCCAGAGTCACCTTCGCCACTGGCCTCCTGGGTGTCTGAGCCGTTTGTGTTTTCTGTGTTTTTTTCCTTGCTTTCTGTGTCACATCTCTTCAGGACAGTCTACTATGGGACATAGTCAACCATGTGCCCTACTGTTCTATCTTGTTTTTTTTTTTTTTTTTTTTTTTAGAATGTGCCCCTGACTACAGAGCTTTTGTTAATGGATGATTTTATTTTCTTTGGGTACAACAAGATAATTGTGTCTATGTGTATTTGTCTCTGTGTCCTCTGCTCCATTGGTCTCCATGTCTGCTGAAATGCCAGTTCCAAGCTGATTTGACACTACAGCTCTGCAATATAATTTGAGATCAGGTATTGTGAGGCCTACATTTACATTTGAAATGGTCTTTCACCTCCCATATTTACCAATTTGATTTGTTCCTCAGAGTTTTCTATTATAGCTCACTGGACATTTAAATAATCACCTTCTTTTTTTTTTTTTTTTTTTTTTTGGAACCAGGGATTGAACTCAGGGATACTTGGCCACTGAGCCACATCCCCAGCCCTATTTTGTATTTTATTTAGAGACAGGGTCTCATGAGTTGCTTAGGGCCTCGCTAAGTTGCTGAGTTTGGCTTTGAACTCGCGATCTTCCTGACTCAGCCTCCCAAGTCGCTTGGATTACAGGCGTGTGCCACCACGCCTGGCTAATAATCACCTTCTAATAGACTTTCTCTGGAATTCCTCCACTTCCTTTGTTGTTGGAATGTAAATTTGGGGGTAAGTCTGGTTTTCTTCTAGCAAATGGTTTCAGGAGTACACCACTTGTTCACTCATTGTGATTAAAATGACTTCCTGGAACACATTCATTTGATTTGCCTCCAGGCATATGAATTCAGATGACTATCTAGAGGATGGTGTGCATCATCATGAGGACCATCAGCTGTATTCCCCTGCAGCATGATCTCACATTCAGCAGTTGAGAATCCCAAAGTCCTTTGGGGTTTACGATGGAAAGACAAGTGACTCTACATAAATTTCTTGATTGGTGTTTTCAAAATGAAGAAGACTAAAATCTTGCATATTGTCACAACATGCAATTCATATACTTATAAAATTCCTCAGAAGCAGAGCCTGAAGAAAATGGAGTGACGGCTCATGAGAATAAAGGGGCTGACAGTGGGAAAACACATGGAGATCAGTGCATTGGTGTTCACCAACCACCAACTTGAATTAAAATAAAGGGTAACACAAACGTTTAATAGGGAAGAGAGAGTGTAGAAACTCACAAAGGAGCACACAAGGACAAGGATTCTCTGGGTGGCTCTGGACTCAGGGCAGGATCTGGGGGATCCTTTGCTGCTATGTATGTGCTGAACCTGTTGCTTGTGCCTGTACAGAAGGACAATCATGGAGCCACTGGACCACATTATGAGCACAGAAAAGACAACTTCAGGAAATACAAACAATGCTGCATATAACAAGTCTGTGACTTTGTCACAACTTTCAGAAGAACAGTATCCATATTTTGTTTTCTTTGTCAGGTTTCTGTTATTACATTTGCTAAATATATAGAGAGGAAAAATGGAATTTACCACCATGTACAGAATCCAGCAGATTGAAATAGAAAAGCCAATGTACTTTGGAGCTTTTGCTTTGAGATTCCTCCAAAAGGAGTTCATAGGGCTGATTGTGATGTTCTGAAAGATGCTCAAGAGGCAGGTGATGAAAATGGACACACTCCTGCCCACTCGCTGAATGTACAAAAGAAGTTTGCATACATAGTCACTGAGGTAATACTTTACACCAAGAGTAGTCATTGTCTGGGGAATTCCTTTAGAGAAAATGACCAAGGTGTTGGCTATGATCAGGTGCCTGAGAATCATATCTGTGGACCTAAATATGCACTCATTGCAGAAAAGGACTAAATAATAATAAAGCAGAGAGAAATTTCCCACAATTCCGATTGCAGTCTGTGAAAAGAACATCAGTCCCATCGCCATGTCTCTGGAGGTCATTCTCTAATTCAGCATCTATTCCTTTGTATTACAGCAACAGTTTTTCCTATGAGTAAAGTGACTCAGATTTTTTTAATGAAATCCAGTAGTATACACCTGTAGATACCAGTTCCTCAGGAGGCTCAGGCAGAAACTTGGTTTAGCCTAGATATTAAAACCCAGTTGGGAAATATTATAAATACTGTCTCAGAATACGACATGTATCTTTTACACTAAGTATAACTTTTACTGTATGCATCTATTGGACTAAAAAATATCAAGGCCCACATGTGAATGAAGGGAGTTCCCAGATAAATTTTATAGAAAAATAAACTTTAAAAATCAGGTGATGATAACCTGGAAGAAGTAATGAAAAGTGAGAGTAATGGACAGAAAATATAATTCACCATTTCCAGAATAAACTGATGTTTGATAGTCATTTTGAAGAAGATTTTGATTCTCACATCATAAAACAAACCAGTTATGAATGGATTTCTAACCTAAATTTTAAAAAAGTGAATGTAGTGTTTATAGTTTAAAAAGAATATTTTTGTGGTCTTAGGTAAAAAAAAGGAACAGCATAATCACCATAAGCATATATGTTTAAAATGACAAATTAGATCATATAAATTAATAACTTGTGAACATCAAGGACCATACCTACACATACTGCCAGAGTGTGTGAAAGAGAGAAAATCATCCAATGTAATGACTCTAATGGAATGCACAATAGAATAAAATATGCAATCAAATCTACTAGAGAAAAGACATTATTTAATGAATAAAAAGTGTTGTATACTTAGTGTCTTTCTTAAGACCTCTCCCTGGTATCATCACATAGTAACATATGCAAAAATAAAAATGGCTGATTTTGACATGGATACACATAAATCAAGCCTCTCACTCAATGGCAGTGTCTGCAGAAATTTGTAAACACATTTTGGAAAAGAGGTAGTTTCTACTTAAGTAGATTAATATAAACGTACATGTCAAGAATCCCACTCCTATGAATATATCCAAATTTATATTTGTATCATGAAAGACAAAATCCGGTACTTCTATACCAGTAATAGCAATAACAACGTCAATTTGAAGGTAACTCAGACATATCCAGTTAGCAGACCATGACTTGATTGAAGTTCAATGGAATCCCATACTGCAATGTCAATGAATGTAAACAACACATTTACAACAATCATATAGCCTGGAAATGAGGCCAAATACAAAATACTCCTGCTGTAAAAGTCCATTTGTTATTGTACAAAATACATAAAAGTCACTTCAACTCAGAAATGTTAGAACAGATAAACAACTGAGTTTCAACAATCCCACACCTACAAATAACGCAGGAGAAGTCACCTGTCAGGCTGTTGACTTAGGAGAGGCAAAAGGGGTCTTCTGAGAAGGTGACAGTATTCTGGTTCTTGATTTGTGTGTTGCAGAAAGAAGTGTGTTTTATATGTAAAATTCTACGAGTTGTGCACTTATGTCTTCTGCATGTTTCTTTCATTAAAAATGGGCATGTCACCAAAAGAGTGAGCTGGGGACAGGTCCTCTCTTGACTGTGTTTGACCTGCTGCAGGTGTCTGCACGGGATGAAATAGAGAGAGCCAGTGTTTTTACTGGGACCCTGATTATGAATCATTGCAGAGTAACAGCAGTCATACATATTTTGAAGCTGATGTTCAGCAGAACAGTGTCTAAATATTGTTATTTTAAAAAGTTATGCTTGCCGGGTGTGGTGGCGCACACCTGTAACTCAGCGACTTGGGAGGCTGAAGCAGGAGGACCACAAGTTCAAAGCCAGCCTCAGCATCTTAGCCAGGCCCTAAGCAACTTAGTGAGACCCTATCTCTAAATAAAATTCAAAATAGGGCTGGGGATGTGGCTCAGTGGTGGAGTGTCCCTGGGTTCAATCCCCAGTACCAAAAAAAAAAAAAAAGTTATGCTTTATCCATTCATTTTGGTACCCATATACAGAAGGAAAATGACACTTACCAGTATGTGCAAGCATTGTTGGAGGAACATTGAGAACTCAATGCATTCTAGATCTTCATCACATTTTCTACCCACATAGTCTCCTTGGGACTTATTGAGATGGGTATATACTGAAGAGGAAGAGATTAGAAATACTGCAGCTGAACTACACTCACAACTCAGTTAATTAACAGTGAATCTTTCTTCACACATGCACTAGCCCCACCTGAGCTCCAACAACGCTTCAAAACATAGAATAGAGGAGACAAAAGCCACAGACCAAAAATCAGGCATGAGGTAGGAGCAACTAGAGGGGAACTAAGGTCCTTCTGGGCAGCTCATCAAGCAAAAACCCCAAGTCCCAAGAACAAAAATGGTAACTACACACCAAAAGACACATGCATACAAGAGGAAGAGTAATTCCTCTCACCATATGTGTGAGTCTGAGAGCTCCAAAAACATGAGAAAATAGGGAACCAAGTCTCCCCCCAAAATTTGCAATCCCCAAGAAAGGAACCATCAGATATGGGAGTGGATCAAATTCCAGAGAAAAATGTTAAAAAACTGAACATTCAAATATTCAATAAACTAAAATAAGATCTAAGAAATGAATAAGAGAGCAAATGCCAGAGATGAAAGCCCATTCAATAAAAAATAGATATAATGAGAGAAAACCAATCAGAGCTACTGGAAATTAAATACATAATGGATCAAATTAAAAATTAATTTCAAAGCATGACCAAAAATTTGATTGCAGACAGAATAGGACTTCAGTCCTTGAAGGCAGAACTTCAGATCTTGATGACAGGTATTTGAACCTAAAGATTCAGTATTCAATAAAGTGAAAACAAACCAACAAACATGATAAGAATTTGCAAGAATCAGGGACAACATCAAAAGACAACACCTGAGAGTCATTGGTATAGAAATAACATGCAGATACAGACTAAAACACCAAGAACCTCTTCATAAAATAATAGCAGATAAATTTTCTTGCCATGCCCACCACTATTCCCCTCAGTGCTTAACACAGTTCCACTGGGCATAATGAAGATTCTTTCATGGTCTAATCTTCTGGGATATGTGGACATGGCATGCTCCTTCTTGTTTTTGTGTTATTTCTTATTATATGTTTACATTTAAAGATTTCAGTAAAAATTCAGATATTAAGTGATTTGGAACATAAAAATAGCACTGTTCAAGCCTCCATTGATTTCATATTAATATTACCTTAAGCAAACAGAAAAAATGTTGTGGGTCAGATCAACAAGATTTATTGTCCACTGCTCTCAGTTAACTTAATGCAGCCAGACTGCCTGTCTGCTCTAGCCTAAACCAGGATGTGCCCCCTCTTAGTGAAACTGTTTTCACAGTTCAGGGACCACAGTGGATTTCATATAAGATTGATGGGAAGCTGTATCTTGGGTGTCATTTAACTATTAACAAAAGGAAGTTCCACTTATATACTGTAGATAGGTCAAAAGGTATTTATGCTGCATATCAGCCACCCAGAGATGTCTAAAGTACAGCTGTTATCCTTGACATAACTTTAAATCATGATGTGTTAGACCTATAAGATAGCCTCGGCTCCTATCATTCTTAGTAAGATGAAAACTAGAACCAGTTAATGGTTTAGTGATGTTTTGTTTAGGAAAATAGGAGAACTTGATTTGTTTTGATTATGCTTATGTCTATCACATGCCCTTAGAGCTTTATCACCTTCCCTTCTATGTAAACTTAAAAGAATGTACTCAAGCTGAATGTATAGATATATATAGATCATGTGTGAAACAGTAGCTGAACTTAGAACTTAGCCATGTAACAGTAAAGCTAAAACTAAGCCTCAGATCTTCAAGTCTGTGTCTCTTTATTCTTGTCGCTGATGCCTTCCCCTCACCAAGCTGTGCCACGACCCCTGCTAAGGCTGGACCTCGGCATTTTCTGACCTAAGAAATGAGATGAGCAACTGAAGGTAGCAGAATATAGAACCACAGATAGGTAATACCTCAAAAGAACCTATTTGGAAGAGTTTAACAACCCTCAGCCCTTGCACGTGCTCTCTTTCTCTTTCTCTCTCTCTCTCTCTCTCTCTCTCTCTCTCTCACAGTACAAAGCTCAAGACGAAATGGAAATGAAGGCAGGCATAGCCAGTGACTATCTATTCTCATTGCATCTTCTGACCATCCCAGTAGAAATGATATCATTAAGAATCTTTGTTTCTTTTTATTTCCATTTATTTATTTATTTATTTTTTGCTATGCTTATTTGTACAGCAAATAAGCAAATCTGTGCTTATAGGACAGATATACATGCAGATATTCCTATTTTTCTCATTTTTCGCTTAAAAAATGTTTAGTGTTCAGTCTTTTGTTTACTTGGTTCGTTGCCTCGTCTTCCCCAGGTTAGGGTTTTTGATTGTTATGTTGACTATGTTTTGTGTTGTTTCCATTTGTCTGTTTGTCTTGTTTCTCTTTCTTTTTATCTGCTAACAGCCAGATTCTGTTGTTCTCTCTTTCACTCTCCATTTACTTTGTTACTTCTATTTTTCACTTGCTCGTAACCATCACATGCTACTTCTCTTCTGCATTCTCTCCATTCCATTTTTAATTATGAGCTCTTTTCTTCCTTCTTATCACTTGTTCCTTTACCTTTATTAACTGTATTCTTACCATTTTAAGCACTAATTGGTTCATATAACTCCTACCACACCATTAATGCTGTAGCAATTATTACTGATGTTTCTGTAGCTGACACCTGTTTGCTCTAACGCCAGATAGAGTGCATGGCTACTAATTGTTTTTACTGGCAGCAATCATTGAACTTACCATTTTTTTATGCAATTCACATTGTAGATGTCATAGTAGGAGCCAAGTATTTAGTTGAAAACTCTATCTTGCTAATAGTGGCTGTGGCTTATTGTTGGTTTCCCCCTATTCTAAGGGGTGTTAGAACCTATAGGAACACTACAAAGTCACAGCAAAGAAACTCTGCTGCTAAACTAAACTCAGTCAAAAGACAACACACCTTGTTCAACACACAAATTAAAGACACTTGATCCTCAGCTATAACTTGATATGAAGAATAGAAGAGACAAAAACCCAAAGTAATGATCAGGTCCCAAGTAGAAACAGCTAGGGGTGGACAGCCAAGTCCCACCTACAACCATCCATTGCTTTGACAGAACCAGAGAGAAATAACAAAGGTTGTGGACACCACACATATGAGAGGGTCTCAATACAGATCACTCAAAGACACTTTTTTGCTAAAATAGACCATATTATAAGTCACAATGTCTTAGAAAATAAAAATTGTCATGTTATCTTTTGAATCCTATCTAATCAGAATGAAATGAATCTGGAAATCAGTAGCATGATACATACAAATCATACAAATACATAGATATTGAAAAATACATTTTTATGTGAGGGTTGGATAATAGAGTAGGAGAGAGAAGAAATCAAGAATTTTTAAGGAATAAATGAGAACAGAGAAATAATATGTCAAAATTCCTGGGACGGTATAAAGGCAGTTCTAAATGGAAAGTTCATAGCATCAAATGTCTACACTATAAAAAATCAAAAATAAAAAATAAATAATGTAATGCTAAACCCTACAAAATGAAGAAAAAACTAACATGAAATCAGTAGAATAAACAAAATTATTAAGATCAGAACCATGATTAATGAAATTGAGAATTGAAAAAAGCAATGCAATGATCAAAAGAACAAAGATATTTGACAAGGTAAACAACATTTATAAACCTGTATTCATCTACCAATGATACAGAAAATTGAAACCAACAAAATTAGAGATGAAAGTGGGAACACCTCAGCATAGGTACTTCTGGAATTTTGGATGATTAGAAACTACTTTGAACATGTATTCTTCTCTCTCACACACAGTAGGTACTTAACACAAAGCCACTTCACCACTGAAGTACAGCCCCAGGTATCGCCAGCCATTTTTGTTTTTCTATTTTGTGACAGAGTCTCACTAAGTTGCTTAAGGCCTTGCTAAGTTGCTGGGGTTGATTTGAATGTTCCATTCTCCTGACTGAGTCTCTGCATCATTGAGATTACAGGAATGTACCAGTGCATTCAGCTGTTAAATACTCTATTAAATTAAAAAATATCAAAAACCTTGGCATATTTCTAGACATGTATGACCTACTCACATTGAACCAGGAAGATAGAAAAACTAAGCATACCAATATCAAATAAACAAAATTAATCAACTATGAGAGCTTTTTCCAAAACAAAAAGCTCAAGACCAGATAGATTCTCAGCTAAGTTCTACTATACCTTTAAAGAAAATCTAGCACTAAACTTCCTCAAGTTATTCCATGAAGTATGAAGGAAGGGAACTTTCCATTCTATGAAGGCTTTATCTTGCTGATAGCAGAACCATATAATGAAAAAACAAGGAAGAAACAGACCAATATCCAAGATAAACATAAATGAAAAAAATGGAGCTTAATAAAATATTAGCAAATTTCCTTCAAAAACCCATGAAGATAATATACCATGCAGAAGTGGATTTTATCACAGAGAACAAAAGTTGGTTTACCATAAGTAAATCAATAAATGTCATTCCAAATTTAAAAGAAAATTAAGTACAACAATCACATGATCAAACCTTTGATAAAATCCATCACCCATTCAAGTTAAAAGCACTAGAGAAACTAGGATTAGAAAGAACTTAACTCAATATCATAAAGGCTATATATGACAAAGTGAAACCCAATACAATCTTGAAAGGAGGAAAATGAAAGCATTTCCTCTAAAGTCTGGAACAAGACAAGAGTGTCCATTATCACCACTCCCATTCAATAAATTTCTTGAAACTCTGGCCAAAGCAATCAAGCAAGATGAGGAAACTAAAGGCCCTGAAATAGAAAACCAAGAAGTCAAATGATTTGTTCGGAGATGACATGATTCTAGAAAACCCCCCAAAATACCAGCTGAGTATTTCTAGAGCTGATGAATTCAGCAAGGTAGTTGGATACAAAAGCAATGTTTAGAAATTAATAACTTTCTTTTATTCCAACAGTGAATCTTCTGAGAAAGAAATCAGGAAAACAATAACCTCAAGAAAATGTACTTAGGAATACATTTAACCAAAGAGGTGATAGATCTTTGTAATTAAAACTACAGAATCCTGACGAAAGAAATTTTAAAAGACCTTAAGAGATTGAAAGACTTCCCATATTCTTGGATAGGGAGAATTGATTTTGTCAAAATGGCAATGCTTCTAAAAGCATTATACAGATTCCTTGCAATCTCCACCAAAATATCATATTACTTTCTTCACAGAACTAGAAAAATAGTTCTCAAAATGCATTTCGAAGAAAAAAAGACCAAGAACAGCCAAAGCAATACGGAGCAAGAAGAGTAATACTAGAGGAATCACAACACTGTACTTCATATTATCCTACAGAGCTCTAGTAACAAGAACAGCAAAGTACTAGCATCAAAAAGGCATGAAAACCAATGAAATGGAAGACACAGAGACAAACTCACACAGTTACAGCCATGTAATAATTGAAAAAATTGCCAATAATATATGTTGAAGAAGATAATCCTTTTGACACATGGCACTGGGAACATTGGATGACCATATGTAGAGAATGAAAGGAGATATTTTTCTCTCAAACTCTATGGTTTGAAGTGAGGTATTCCACCCAAGGCTCATGTGTGAGGTAATGCAAGAAGATTTGGAGGACAATTGACTGGGTTATAGCCTTAGCCTAATCAGTGAATTAGTCCCCTGAAAGAGACTAACTGAGTGGTAACTAAGTGCTTGGGAGTGGCTAGGAGATGGGAATTGGGGCATAGTTTTGGGGTATATATTTGTGTCTAGCAAGTGGAGTAACTTTATTCTTCCTGGGGATGTGAGCCTCTTCCTTCTGCCACACTCTTCCACCATTTGTTCTTTCTCACCCCGAACCCAGAGGTTAGAGCTGGCCTTGCATGAAGTAACACATCTGAAACCATGAACCAAAAATAAACCTTTTTGTGCTGGTTGGATCTTTTAGTAACAGCAGTGAAAAAGCTGATTAAGGCATAACACTGACAAATAAAATCAAAGTGGAGCATAGACTTGAAATTAGACTAAAAATGTTGCATCTGCTAGAAGACAGAGGCTCAATACTGCAAGATTTTCTTAATATCCCTAACACTCAAAAAATTAAAGCAAATATCAGAAGGAGAGATGGCATCAAATTAAAAAGCTTCTTAATGTCAGTGAAGATGATTAAGATCATGAAAATGACCCTACAGAATGGGGAAAAACTTAGCTAGGTACTATTCTGACAGAGTTAATGTTCAGAATATATAAAGAATTCAAAATGCTTAACAACATAAAACAAAAATACACACACACACACACACACACACACACACAGCCCAAATAACCCGTAGATTCAGTGACACAAACTTGTAATCCCCGCAGTTCAGAGGTTGAATCAGGAATCTTGCAAGATCAAAGTAAGAATTAGAATTTAGTGAGGCCCTAAGCAATTTAGAGAGATCCTTTTGCAAAATAAAAAATAAAAGCCTGTGGTGTGGCTCAGAGATTTAAGTGTCCCAGGGTTCAATTCCTAGTAAAACAACAAAAACAACAGCAGCAGCAACAAAAACCCACTCAAATAATCCAACCAATAAATGGGTTAGTGAACTGAACAGGCATTTCCCAAAAGATATACAAATGGAACACAAATATGTTAAAAAATGTTCAACAACCTGGAAATCAAGGAAATACAAGTCAAAAGAACACTAACATTTCATCTCACTCAAGTTAGAAGGGCAATCTTCAAGAATACAAAAATAAATGCTGGCAAGACTGTGGGAAGAAGGTGCACTCATTGTTAGTGTGAATGCAAATTAGTGCAAACACTTTGGAAAGCAGTATAGAGATGTATCAGAAGATTAGAATTGGAAACACAACATGACCAGCCATCACACTCCTTGCTATTTATTCAAAAGAACTAAAATTATCATACTAGAGTTTTACAGCCACATCAATATTTGGTGTAGTGCTATTCACAATAGCCAAGTTATGGACCAGACCAGAAACCCATCAAGAGATCAATGAATTAAGAAAATGTGGTATGCATTTGCAATGGAGTTTAACTCAGTCACAAAAAAAAAAAAGAATAAGATTAGGGCATTTGCCAGTAGGATGGAACTGAAGAACATCAGTGAAATAAGCCAGACTCACAAAGTGAAAGCTAAGTGAAATAAGCCAGACTCACAAAACTCAAGGGGTGAATGGTTTGTCTCATAGGTGGAAGCTAGTTAAAATTAAGGGAAAAGGGGGAACAGTTTTATACAGAAAGGTAGCCAGAGCAAGAGAAGCAGACTACAGGGAGGGAGAAGGGACAGTAAGGATGAAAATGTGGGAAAAATTTTACAATATTAAGCCATGACCCATCTAGACACAATGAGTTGCATTTTGATACATATCTATAAAGTACTAATTAAAATCAATAAATAGAAGGAAAAACAGTAAAGGTGGGGAAGGGGAATGGTGAAAGGGAGAAGGAAGAAGAGGTGCTGGGGACTGATATGGAGCTAATTAAATTTCATGCATGCATGGTCAGGTCAAAAGGAACCAACCATATTGTATAACTATAATATACTAATAAAAGAAAAAAGTAAATAAATATTTTTGTAATTCCAGAAACAAATATATTGTGAAATATGCAAATAATTTATTGAACAACATTAATTTGTCCCTAAACTATGAAACATGAAATACTAACATGTAATTTAATGGTGTAGAATAGAAATTTTGTCCATACCAAGTTCATGCTAAAAGCTTGTATTTACCAACACCTATTAAACCATTGATAATAAAGCAAGATTTTTGAAAGACGATAGAAAAACATTTAAATAGGATGTGAACATAGGAATTCCTGGACATTGTATGAAATGGACCACAAATAATACTTGCCATTGGCTTCAGATTAAAGTGAGAGTATTAATAAAACACAGGCAAAAACACATAAAAACTCTTGTCCTGACACCCATTGTCCAATTCTCTTAAAGTAACTTCCCTTACCTGGTGTATTCCCAAGTTCATCAGGGGAAGAATTCTAACAATGAGCAGCACACCATCGGTGATTCAGAGGAGATGTTATGTTGATCAGAAAAAGATACTGGTCTGGGGTTCTGTTCAGGATGAGACAATTTTCATAGTTTTATCCTCATCTTTTCTGCAGCCTAAAGGCATTAAATATACAACATCAGTAATACCAATGATTTATTCTATGGTTCATGATGGTAATGTGCACAGCACTGTTTTAATTACTAAAATGCTTCAAAACCTCCTGAATCAGGTTTCAGTATCAGCATCTGAGACTGTTAACAAAGTCATCCTCAGTGAGGATTTTATTATATTCTACTGGAACCATCCTGGATTGGCATCAGGTCAGAGACACAGCTACTGTTACTCACTCAGCTCACATTGTCTACACTGGCACTGTAACTGGTTCTACCCCAAATCCTTTTTCACAAATGAGCACTTCTTCAAACTTCCCCCAGACTCTGCCTCTTTAATAGAAATAGAAAATACTCACTGTGCTTCTTGTGTCAAGGAGTTGGGCTCAGTGTGAGTTCCTAACAGCCAGCATGGAGGGAACCAGGCAGTTGCACCCTGAAATAAAGGTCTGTGCTCCTGTGACCTCACTTTCCCTTGGGGCTGCAATTATCATTTCACATGTAGGAAATGACATGGCAGGCCTGGGGAGCCCATGACTTTCCTGAGAAACTTTCTCCAAATTTGCTAATTACCAAGGCAATTATGAGTTGCTTGTTAATAACTTCAGAATAAGTGCTGAGGAGTTTGGGAGAGGCTGTTGCTTTTGTATGATCCTTGGGGGCTGACAGGGTCTCATATGGATGGTGCAGGGAGTTTTGAGGTGTAACCTATGAGAGACTTAGTGAGAGATGTGTGTCTCACTGGACTGCAGAGTTCGCTGAGTTCTTTACTCCAAGTCGTGTAATTCTTAAGATTCAGGTACTAAAGCTTCATGATTCTAAGATACTCAAAAAAAAAAAAAAAACCAGAATGAGAGAAAGGCCTGAGAAAAAAAGAATAATGACATAAATGGAAAGAAAAAAATGTCATGATTTACATTTAAAAACCCTGTATTCATTTGTATGATTATGAATTAATTCGGAAATGAAGAGATGAAAAAAAAATTAGGAAGAATTACATTATAATATCAACCCAGCAATGAAAGGAATACCACACAGAATACTATAACTAGAAGAGAGATGATTATAAAAGTCTCTCACAGATAAAATCACCAGCATGAGAGGATCAATCAGCAAATTCCTTATTTTTTATTAAGTATTTAATAAGTGAATGCTTTCTTCTCAATCCAACAGCACTGTTTTTCAGAATAATTACAATTAGTTTTACACAGATATTTAAAGTAGCATGCATTCAATGTTTAATTAAGGGGGAAACATAAAATATAATGGTCCAAACTCAATCTTTAGCTGCTGCAAAGTTGACCTACATCTATTATCCATCCTTCTGTGAGGGTTTTAGACTATTTGGGAACTTTGAAACACACAGATTACAAAAGACAACAATTATTTCTGACCCAGGTCTCATCTGGAGGTTCCCAAAATCACAATTAGCTTCACAAATACTACCTGGAGGAACTTATGACATTCACAGAATACTTTTATGCACATGGTTACAGTTAAAATCAGGGTAAGGACACAGGTTACAGTCAAGCCAGGGAAGAAGCAGATAGGCAGAGTCCAGGAGAGGTTCCCAATGTGGGGCTTCCCATGATCCTCCCTGTGGGGTCACAGATGCAGTGCTTCCCCACCATATGAGACAACACTCCTGGATGCTGTCCACCAGGGCAGCTCACTTAGACCTTGGTGCTCAGAGCTTCCCCTGGAGCCCCTCACACACTGCCCAGGGGGCTTAGCTTAAACTCAGTTCCTCCTGAAGCTGGGAATTTACCACATGGCCCTCAATTCCTAGGACAATTCACATCATTTGTTTATGGTGGCTAAAGCACCCAGGCAAGCAAAGCACACTGTTTAGACCCCACATTTCAAGGGCCTAAAACCACTCAGTAACAACAGGAAAGTCCTGACCTCACTTGGCTAAAGCTACATTTTCACTTCAGTCCACCACCTGGTCTCTGCTAAAGGCTCTCTTACACCAATGTGAGCATGTTTGCCTGGAAACTGCATTTGTACCTCACTGAAAAGACCCAGGAGGCACTGGGTTCATGTGTATTCGTATTTGGAGGACCTAATGAATGGCAGGAACAGATTTAAAGAAACAGTGACTCCATTCAATGCATCTGTAGGTACATTTGCAAATTTCCATGACACCTTGATTACTTACTTCCCTCCTTGATCTACCCAAAATAACTTTGGATTTTCCAAGTTCTTCACTATGTACACTGTTTGAAAGTTAAGGAATAGAGTAATTTGATTGACAATTCACACTCTAACACTCACAACTGCCTTTAAACCTTCATGTGCATTCTTTAGCATACAGTGTACACTCTAATATGTATGCACATAGGTTTTCTTATATTCACACTTCACACACACTCACAATGCAGATACCAACCAAAATTGCCTGTTCCACTCTGTCACATAGTCACTTAAACATGTTCCTCTCAGTGCACATGAGTACCTTGTGCATATGTATGTAATTGTGCTTTCTTCTAGGCCTGTGAATGGCAGCAAGAGGGTGCTCATGTGTGCCCTTTACATTCCTTCTCAGCTCCACAGAAGAGGACACCTTTGCACACACACAGCATTTAAACAGGCTCTGGTGTTTGCTGTTGATGTGGAGGTGTGATGAGACAGTTGACGTGTGGGGTGCTCTGAGAGTGTGTGTGATAGAGAATGAGTGACAGGGAGCTCACTTGGAGGTCTTGTGGGTGAGATGAAGGGAAGGGAGCGTGTTTCTGGGTGCTGTAGAGAGTACAGTAATAGGGAAATGGCGGGGGGGGCACATGGGTACAGGGTGTGGTGAGTCTCAAGTGCACTGGGGCACTTGAGTTTAAGGGCATGAAGGGCAAAGTGTGCACAGAAGTTAAGGGAATGAGACAGTGGGGGTCTCAGATTCTTACGGTGAAGGAGTCCTGGGTACAAAGGATATAATGGGTGTGGAAACCATGAGCTCAAGTGCCTGAAGGGCAGAGGAAGGAAAAATTCCCGGGTGGTTAATGTCCACAGGGATCACAGGAGCCAGGGGAGGAGGTGATTTAAATATCATTTGGTGGAAAGGCAAACACACTGACATGGGGACAAAAGAACTGCAGAAATCTTCACCACTCACAGCTGCAAAGAAGAGCAGAAGTCAGGTGAGTTCTTTGAGACCAGGTAACAGCCAGTGGGGATGGCTAGAGTAGGGTAGCAAGGTGAGGTTTGCAGGGCTCCCAGGCACTCTGTGCAGTGACTGCTTTGAATAATTTTATGGGCTCTGGCACGGCAGAACTCTCCCTAGTTGTCCAGACCTGGCCCTTTGGAAGTTTTGATAGGTGACTAGCAGCCATGTATGTGAGAGCCCTGTAAGTGATGTTTGAATTTGGAAATAATCAAATGATGGGGAAGTCTATCCAGTGCCTCCAAGTTGTGTCAAGACAGAATGTTCTTAGTAACCAAGAGATATTAAAATCATTGGTGAGGTAAGGATGCCCTGGGAGTTGTTAGTGGTATGCGATGGAAGCAGAGGGCAGGGACAGCAGCCACAACCTGTGTGTGGAGGATAATGGGACAAGAAGACATACTGGGGAGTGTTGGTGACAGAGTGATATTGGGAAGACAGTGGGGCTGAACCAAGTGGAGGCCCCAGAGGAAAAGTGCAGGTGCAGAGGTGTGGATGGGGACAGTGCTCTTGATGCTACTTAAAGTTTGGGGGCTGAGATTTTGATGGAGGGATGAAGAGGTCATGGGAATTGGGTTGAGGTCACTGGAATGAGCCTAAATAGGGATCCATGGGGAAGGGAGATGTACAAAGTGAATTTTATGTTTTAGATATGAGCTCATGTGTGAAACAATGCAAGAAATTTTAAAGGTGAACTGTTGGAATATGAGAACTTTCACCTAATTGGTGGATTACTGCTCTGATAGGAAGTAACTGGGTGGTACCTGTAGGCAGGTGGGGAGTGGCTGGAGAAGGTACATCACTAAAGATGTGAATTGGAGCTTACATTTTGTTCCCGGGGAGCAGAACTCTCTCTGCTTATGATTTTCATGACCTTAGCTATCTTCCTCCACCATCCACCATGTTCTTCCCATAGCAGAAGCATTGGCCAGGTATACAATGTGACCTTTGAAGTTGGGAGCCCCCAATAAAGCTTTCCTCCTCTGTGTTGTTCTGGTAAGATCTCTTGGTCACAGCAATGAAAAAGCTGACTAAACAGTGATGGAAACTGAGGAGCGTGATAGGCTTTGATTTGCTTTGTACAAATTCCTGAAGAAAGCAATGTAGGGGAGAGATTTATTTTGGCTCGTATTTTCTGAGAGTTCTTTCTGTGGTTGCATTCCTCCACTGCTTTGTCTCTCAGGTGAGATAGAACATCATGGCAAACACAGGCATCTAGATGACTGTCATCAGCCCACAAGGAGGACTACACTCCCCCCACAGTATGACCTCATCCTCCTTTTACTAATCACCTCTGCACCAACTTGTGTCCAGATAAGGTCACATTCTGCTGTACAGTGAGAGGGGAGGCTGAAGACCTATATATATGAACTTTGGAGAGTACAAAATTCACGACATGAAACATTAGGTACGTATAGATATCCAAAATGCATATTTTCAAAGTGTAGCTGTGGATGTGCAAGACATCAAGAAAGTTTCCTAGAGAAGTAGAAGCAAAGGGATGGCTTCTTTCTCAAGCAAATGTTAAATTGTCCATCACTCGTTCCACCCCCTTCCAGCAGGGCCACTCACTTTATAAAGACTAAGAAGTTCACAGTCATATCAACCCAGAAAGATATATGGCACTGTTTATAGCAGGTTTATCATAATGGCCCAACTAGAGAATCTGTTAAGGAGGTCCTCAGCAGGTGAATGGATGGAAGAACTGTGGTCATCCACACAGTGGGATATCATCATTCAATGGTGAGGAGTCATGAGCTAGCAGACCATGAAATCACATGCATGTGCCTAAATGAAAGAGGGCAACCTGAAAGGCTACACATTGCAGAGCTCTTATCTATAGACAATTATAAACAGACCATGAAAAGATCAGCTGTTGTTAGAGCAATGGAGGAGGGAAGGAATTGATAGGTACCCCACAGGGGATTTTTAGGATGCTGAAACTTCAGTAGGAAGTAGGTCTATAACATTACGTATTTTCCAATACCAAAGAGTGGACTCTGAAGTAATCTATGGATTGTAGCCAATAATTGTCTATATATAGTTTTATAGCTGTGATTAGACAATACTAATGGAAGGTGTTACAGTTATGGACACTGTATGTCCACAGAAGTGGTATAATGAGAACTCCTATCTATGTGCTCATTTGTTCTGTAAGTATACATTGCTTTTAAAAATCAAATATTAATTTACATGACATAAAGTGCATCAAAACTAAGTTAATTTACCTTGGAACTACAAGGTACATTCACCATTTGATAAGCAGTATCATTCACAGTGAAGCCAGAATTAACAGGCAGTTAGTGTAGAAATCAGGGAATCTGGTCAAATTGAGGAATGGAGTCTGGGAAGTTGGAGATGCCCCTGGGAGATTGGAATGTCAGTGCCTCTAGAGCCCTTTTGATCACCAAGGTTACCTGTTTAACTGCCCCTCCCCAAAAGCTGTAAGCAGGGAGTTGCTAATTAATGCCTCCTGGTCCCCCACCTGAATCTCCATGTGGCCCTTCCCTCTGCCATTCGCACCTCACCTTTTTGCTGTGTCACCACTGCCATATGGGCAGGAAGGAGAGATAAGGGGCAGAGGAAGGGGCAGAGCAAAGAAGACCCTTACCTATAGAAGATGGAGGGTGTGCTCACTTCTCAGGAATTCCAGAACATCAGCCATGGTCCCGCTTCTCCCATTCAGGAGAAGTTTGTATTACTACTTTGAAATAAAGCCTGCTTAACATGCTTGCCTTGGCGTGCTTCTCTGGCATTATACTTCAACACGGGAGAAAGCAGAACTCGTCACCAGTATGTGGCGGTATCAACAGTATGAACCACCTAAAGGAGAAAAACCTCCTTATGGCATGAATAGAAGACTAAGAGTATTGGACAGCACTTGACCAGCACTGATGATAAAAACTCTCAGCAGATGGTATAAATGGGCACTTCAATGATAACAGTAGTAAGTACCACCCTCTGAGGCCCCACCCAGAAGGAAACCAAAGCCCTACAGCCCGAAACCTGCTACAGGAACTCCAGGCCTAGGGTCTTACAAGTTGGAATACTAACTTAGATGACAGGGCAGGTGGACAACGAGTCCACTCCAGTGGTTCTGCCCTCCAGGGAGAGCCCTGAAGGTGACCCAGGAAAGGTGTTTTCCACTGTGTGGTTCATCTTTATCATGTCTACTGGATGACCTGTGCTAAGCATGCACAATGGGCCTCTTGGTGGTCCTCTGGAGGGTCCAGCACTGGGAGGACATGCTAAGTCCTGGGTGTTGGACACATGTACAATGTCCACATGTGTAATGGATAATTTGAATTTTCAAAGTGATTGGATTAAGAGATATCATTGATTAAGAGGTTTCTGGGTATGTCAGTGAGGGCATGTCTAGGAATAATTGGAATGTGGGATAGGAACTGAACTGGAACCCCTCCCTAAGCATGGCCAGCAATGCCCAATAGAATGGAATAAAAGTTGGAAGAACAAGGAAGCAGATGCAGGTGCAAGCTCAGCTCTTCTTGAATGGGTTTTTGATTGCTGCTTCAATTACCTGAGGATATTGAACTCTCTCTTCTTTGCTCTTCCAAAGTGGACTCTTCCAGCATTTCTCCAGGTAGTTTCCAGAAGTCTTGGTGTTGACTAGGGTAGCACTGTTGATCTTTCTTGTTCTGGGGCTTCTGCATCTTGGACTGTGCAGCTGCTGGTTCTTCTAGCTCTCCACCTGTAGATGGCCATTGTGGGCTATCCACCTTCTGGTCATGTAAGCCAATCTAATAAATCCCCTTTTTATAATCATACTTCCTGTTGATTCTGTTCCTCTAAGGAACCCTGACTAATACAACATGCAACAAGGCAGCGGGATCCTAAAGACTCATAGGGACCTGGGGCATGACTGGGCAGGCACACTCAGGTGAGCACAGGAGGGTAAGGTTCAGAATTTTGGCATCATGTGTGAGCCAAGGTCCTCCTGCACTCTGAGGTTCTGTTGTCTGTGGGTGCCAGGGTAGTTTTTCTGCAGAGAGAATGATGAGCAATTGGGGTCTTTGCTCTGAAATCCTTTGGGAGAGTCAGGACTGTGGGACTTTCTTGAGAGGTTGTTCGGACTGGCTTGGTGTATTTGCTCCCTTGAAGAACATGTGATCCTTCTGTAAGACTGAACTCATGCACCTGTGGATGTGGTGGTCTAGCCTGAGATGACAATACATGGTCAGCAAATTGCATTTGTGGGTATTCCACCCAGCCCTACAGTGTGCCCAGGAGGGGAGTTGAGACCCATCCAGAGCACCATTATAAAAATAGCCACTTCCAGTCAGGAGTTATACCTGGAGTATCCTGAAAGGGAGTGGCTGGGAACTGGAATTTGGCCTATTCTATGGCCCTGTGGCTCATCTACAGGCAGGCTTTGGTATTGAGAATGTGGACCCCACCCAGGGGGAGTGCTCCTGATGTTATCACTTTCATGCTTTGCTGATGGAACTTGTCACTAGATGGAACACTCAGTCAGAGAGTAGAAATAAGGATGGTTTTCTTGCAGCATCTGCTGAGGGGCACTAAGTGGAGGCATCGGGGTGGAGCCTTGTGAACAGGGAACCTTCCCTCAGCACTTGGAAGGAACTGGTTTCACTGATGAGAACAGGGGTTTGGTTAAACCCATTTCCACAGGCATGTTCAAAAAGAGGTTATTCACCATATTTTATGGACTCTTGAAGGAGCCCGAACAGCCTGCAGATGACCAAAGATAAGCTGCCAAAACACGACTGCATAAAACACCTATGCTCTGTGGTACCGGAGCAGTGGGCATGTTCGGCCCAGCTGGAGAAGACGTCAGCCCAGCATAACACCAGCAGGTGGAGCAGTAGTGAGACATGCAGCACACATGCCAATCCAAAGGGTCAACTCCAACCTTCAAACCTGCAGGAGAGGATGGAATATAAGGAGACCCCGGAGTGAGTGGACTCCCTGCAGCTGGCCATAGTGACCCTCTGAGGAGAATGATCTAGACCCCTGGGTTGTGCTCCAGGCTGTGATCAAGCACTCCATAGAGGACAGTGGGCTGATTGAAACTATTCCAGGAACATACTGGACCCAGAGTCTGGCCATACTAGAGCCAAGAGAGATGAGCAGTCCCTACTCTGAGAACCACAGGGCCTCATGCATTCCTGGCAAGCAGGCTGCTGTCCTGAAGCCCTGTGGGAACCAGCGTGTTGATGGTGACGTGGTGCAGAAGTCAGCTTGTCATAATGTTTTGCACAGTGTGGAGGAGATTCAGGAAACCTGCAAAGGAAGAAAGGAACATGGGAAAAGTCCCATCCCTCAGGCAGCTGAGCCTCAAGTCCACACTCTCCTTAATGCCTCAGCTGAGCTTGAGCCACTCACCTCCCTGCTCTTCTGGCACTGAAGGGCCCTGAAGTCCTTTGCTCAGCCTTTCAGGGGAGAAACCCAGATTCCTGCTTCTTGCAGTATTTCTTTCCCTAATATGTCTTTAAATTCTCATTCTGGGTGCATCTTTGTATTTTTGTATCTGCTGCCTAACGTCCTTCATTCCTGTTGTTTTCCGAAAGCACAAAGACAATTGCTTTTCTTACATATCAGGATGGAATTAGGAATTTCTAATCATCCCTCTCCACCAAAACCAGCAAACTCTAACATTTTTATGAAGCATCACATTAACGATACAGGTATTGGGAATCAATGAGAATTGGGTTCCATTTCCCTGGTGTTGAAGACTGAAGAACCAAGAAACACTGAGGAAACAGCAAAAAGTTTTATTTATAAGATAGAATAGAGAGAGAGAGAGAGAGAGAGACACTACCTGATTAAAGGTGGAGTGACCAAAACATGGAGTAATTCAAGGCCTTTAAGGAAGCTACCCTGGACTACTCACAGGATGGAAGCAACACAAGGGGCATTCATTAACAACTCTTTGTTGGGAGGAACAGTTTCCTGAAGGCAGGTATCCTTGGCAACAGGATGGAAGAGAGGGAAATGTCCTGAAGCTTTAGCATTTTATTTCCTTTTCTTCTGAACCTGCCCTTATTCCTGATCTGACTGGATCACTCATTACCTACCCTGACTGCTTTTGCCCCTTGGCTTCATGAGCAAATGCTGCCTTCTCAACCCAAC